>CATIWC010001815.1:0-121720 GCA_948472305.1 Vicia faba | reverse complement strand
TTATTTCAAATGTATATGGAATATGTGCCATTAAGTAATAGTCTTTTAACTTAGTTTCTTAGTGATGAAGTAACCTAAGATTTGGTGATGGAGAATTAGAAAATACTGAAACTGTTTACATCTATTATACCATAATACAATATGAATATGGTGAATAAATATACTATCGAGACTCATTAGATAATTTGAATTATTTCAAATGTATATGGAATATGTGTCATTGAGTAATAGTCTTTTAACTTGGTTTCTTAGTGATGAAGTAACCTAAAATTGGGTGATGGAGAATTAGAAAATACCGAAACTGTTTACATATATTATACCATAATACAATATGAATATGGTGAATAAATATACTATCGAGACTCATTAGATAATTTTAATTATTTCAAATGTATAAGGAATATGTTTCATTAAGTAATAGTCTTTTAACTTAGTTATTTAGTGATGAAGTAACCTAAGATTTGGTGATGGAGAAGAAGAAAAATATTGAAATTGTTTACATCTATTATACGATAATACAATATGAATATGGTGGATAAATATACTATCGAGACTCATTAGATAATTTGAATTATTTCAAATGTATATGAAATTTGTGTCATTAAGTAATAGTCTTTTAACTTGGTTTCTTAGTGATGAAGTAACCTAAACTTTGGTGATGGAGAATTAGAAAATACTGAAACTATCTACATCTATTATCCCATAATAGAATATGAATATGGTGAATAAATATACTATCGAGACTCATTATATAATTTGAATTATTTCAAATGTATATGGAATATGTGCCAATAAGTAATAGTCTTTTAACTTAGTTTCTTAGTGATGAAGTAACCTAAGATTTGGTGATGGAGAATTAGAAAATACTGAAACTGTTTACATCTATTATACCATAATACAATATGAATATGGTGAATAAATATACTATCGAGACTCATTAGATAATTTGAATTATTTCAAATGTATATGGAATATGTGTCATTAAGTAATAGTCTTTTAACTTGGTTTCTTAGTGATGAAGTAACCTAAAATTGGGTGATGAAGAATTAGAAAATACCGAAACTGTTTACATCTATTATACCATAATACAATATGAATATGGTGAATAAATATACTATCGAGACTCATTAGATAATTTTAATTATTTCAAATGTATAAGGAATATGTTTCATTAAGTAATAGTCTTTTAACTTAGTTTCTTAGTGGTGAAGTAACCTAAAATTTGGTGATGGAGAATTGGAAAATACTGAAATTGTTTACATCTATTATACCATAATAAAATATGAATATGGTGGATAAATATACTATTGAGACTCATTAGATAATTTGACTTATTTCAAATGTATATGGAATATGTGTCATTAAGTAATAGTCTTTTAACTTAGTTTCTTAATGATGAAGTAACCTAAGATTTGGTGATGGAGAATTAGAAAATACTGAAACTGTTTACATCTATTATACCAGAATACAACATGAATATGGTGGATAAATATACTATCGAGACTCATTAGATAATTTGAATTATTTCAAATGTATATGGAATATGTGTCATTAAGTAATAGTCTTTTAACTTCGTTTTTTAGTGATGAAGTAACCTAAAATTTGGTGATGGAGAAGAAGAAAAATATTGAAATTGTTTACATCTATTATACGATAATACAATATGAATATGGTGGATAAATATACTATCGAGACTCATTAGATAATTTGAATTATTTCAAATGTATATGGAATATGTGTCATTAAGTAATAGTCTTTTAACTTGGTTTCTTAGTGATGAAGTAACCTAAAATTTGGTGATGGAGAATTAGAAAACACTGAAACTGTTTACATCTATTATACCATAATACAATATGAATATGGTGAATAAATATACTATCGAGACTCATTAGATAATTTGAATTATTTCAAATGTATATGGAATATGTGTCATTAAGTAATAGGCTTTTAACTTATTTTCTTAGTGATGAAGTAACCTAAGATTTGGTGATGGAGAATTAGAAAATACTTAAACCGTTTACATCTATTATACCATAATACAATATGAATATGGTGGATAAATATACTATCGAGACTCATTAGATAATTTGAATTATTTCAAATGTATATGGAATATGTGTCATTAAGTAATAGTCTTTTAACTTAGTTTCTTAGTGATGAAGTAACCTAAGATTTGGTGATGGAGAATTAGAAAATACTGAAATTGTTTACATCTATTATACCATAATACAATATGAATATGGTGAATAAATATACTATCGAGACTCATTAGATAATTTGAATTATTTCAAATGTATATGGAATATGTGTCATTAAGTAATAGTCTTTTAACTTCGTTTTTTAGTGATGAAGTAACCTAAAATTTGGTGATGGAGAATTAGAAAATACTGAAACTGTTTACATCTATTATACCATAATACAATATGAATATGGTGAATAAATATACTATCGAGACTCATTAGATAATTTGAATTATTTCAAATGTATATGGAATATGTGTCATTAAGTAATAGTCTTTTAACTTAGTTTCTTAGTGGTGAAGTAACCTAAAATTTGGAGATGGAGAATTGGAAAATACTGAAATTGTTTACATCTATTATACCATAATACAATATGAATATGGTGGATAAATATACTATCGAGACTCATTATATAATTTGACTTATTTCAAATGTATATGGAATATGTGTCATTAAGTAATAGTCTTTTAACTTAGTTTCTTAATGATGAAGTAACCTAAGATTTGGTGATGGAGAATTAGAAAATACTGAAACTGTTTACATCTATTATACCATAATACAATATGAATATGGTGAATAAATATACTATCGAGACTCATTAGGTAATTTGAATTATTTCAAATGTATATGGAATATGTGTCATTAAGAAATAGTCTTTTAACTTAGTTTTTTAGTGATGAAGTAACCTAAAATTTGGTGATGAAGAAGAAGAAAAATATTGAAATTGTATACATCTATTATACGATAATACAATATGAATATGGTGGATAAATATACTATCGAGACTCATTAGATAATTTGAATTATTTCAAATGTATATGAAATTTGTGTCATTAAGTAATAGTCTTTTAACTTGGTTTCTTAGTGATGAAGTAACCTAAAATTTGGTGATGGAGAATTAGAAAATACTGAAACTGTTTACATCTATTATACCATAATACAATATAAATATGGTGAATAAATATACTATCGGGACTCATTATATAATTTGAATTATTTCAAATGTATATGGAATATGTGCCCTTAAGTAATAGTCTTTTAACTTAGTTTCTTAGTGATGAAGTAACCTAAGATTTGGTGATGGAGAATTAGAAAATACTGAAACTGTTTACATCTATTATACCATAATACAATATGAATATGGTGAATAAATATACTATCGAGACTCATTAGATAATTTGAATTATTTCAAATGTATATGGAATATGTGTCATTAAGTAATAGTCTTTTAACTTAGTTTTTTAGTGATGAAGTAACATAAAATTTGGTGATGGAGAAGAAAAAAAATATTGAAATTGTTTACATCTATTATACGATAATACAATATGAATATGGGGGATAAATATACTATCGAGACTCATTAGATAATTTGAATTATTTCAAATGTATATGGAATATGTGTCATTAAGTGATAGTCTTTTAACTTGGTTTCTTAGTGATGAATTAACCTAAAATTTGGTGATGGAGAATTAGAAAATACTGAAACTGTTTACATCTATTATACCATAATACAATATGAATATGGTGAATAAATATACTACCGAGACTCATTAGATAATTTGAATTATTTCAAATGTATATGGAATATGTGTCATTAAGTAATAGTCTTTTAACTTAGTTTCTTAATGATGAAGTAACCTAAGATTTGGTGATGGAAAATTAGAAAATACTGAAACTGTTTACATCTACTATACCAGAATACAACATGAATATGGTGGATAAATATACTATCGAGACTCATTAGATAATTTGAATTATTTCAAATGTATATGGAATATGTGTCATTAAGTAATAGTGTTTTAACTTATTTTTTTAGTGATGAAGTAACCTAAAATTTGGTGATGGAGAAGAAGAAAAATATTGAAATTGTTTACATCTATTATACGATAATACAATATGAATATGGTGTATAAATATACTATCGAGACTCATTAGATAATTTGAATTATTTCAAATGTATATGGAATATATGTCATTAAGTAATAGTCTTTTAACTTGGTTTCTTAGTGATGAAGTAACCTAAAATTTGGTGATGGAGAATTAGAAAAAACTGAAACTGTTTACATCTATTATACCATAATACAATATGAATATGGTGAATAAATATACTATCGAGACTCATTAGATAATTTGAATTATTTCAAATGTATATGGAATATGTGTCATTAAGTAATAGTCTTTTAACTTAGTTTCTTAGTGATGAAGTAACCTAAGATTTGGTGATGGAGAATTAGAAAATACTTAAACGGTTTACATCTATTATACCATAATACAATATGAATATGGTGGATAAATATACTATCGAGACTCATTAGATAATTTGAATTATTTCAAATGTATATGGAATATGTGTCACTAAGTAATAGTCTTTTAACTTAGTTTCTTAGTGATGAAGTAACCTAAGATTTGGTGATGGAGAATTAGAAAATACTGAAATTGTTTACATCTATTATACCATAATACAATATGAATATGGTGAATAAATATACTATCGAGACTCATTAGATAATTTGAATTATTTCAAATGTATATGGAATATGTGTCATTAAGTAATAGTCTTTTAACTTCGTTTTTTAGTGATGAAGTAACCTAAAATTTGGTGATGGAGAATTAGAAAATACTGAAACTATTTACATCTATTATACCATAATACAATATGAATATGGTGAATAAATATACTATCGAGACTCATTAGATAATTTGAATTATTTCAAATGTATATGGAATATGTGTCATTAAGTAATAGTCTTTTAACTTAGTTTCTTAGTGGTGAAGTAACCTAAAATTTGGAGATGGAGAATTGGAAAATACTGAAATTGTTTACATCTATTATACCATAATACAATATGAATATGGTGGATAAATATACTATCGAGACTCATTATATAATTTGACTTATTTCAAATGTATATGGAATATGTGTCATTAAGTAATAGTCTTTTAACTTAGTTTCTTAATGATGAAGTAACCTAAGATTTGGTGATGGATAATTAGAAAATACCGAAAATGTTTACATCTATTATACCATAATACAATATGAATATGGTGAATAAATATAATATCGAGACTCATTAGATAATTTTAATTATTTCAAATGTATAAGGAATATGTTTCATTAAGTAATAGTCTTTTAACTTAGTTTCTTAGTGGTGAAGTAACCTAAAATTTGGTGATGGAGAATTGGAAAATACTGAAATTGTTTACATCTATTATACCATAATACAATATGAATATGGTGGATAAATATACTATTGAGACTCATTAGATAATTTGTCTTATTTCAAATGTATATGGAATATGTGTCATTAAGTAATAGTCTTTTAACTTAGTTTCTTAATGATGAAGTAACCTAAGATTTGGTGATGGAGAATTAGAAAATATTGAAACTGTTTACATCTATTATACCATAATACAATATGAATATGGTGAATAAATATACTATCGAGACTCATTAGGTAATTTGAATTATTTCAAATGTATATGGAATATGTGTCATTAAGAAATAGTCTTTTAACTTAGTTTTTTAGTGATGAAGTAACCTAAAATTTGGTGATGAAGAAGAAGAAAAATATTGAAATTGTATACATCTATTATACGATAATACAATATGAATATGGTGGATAAATATACTATCGAGATTAATTAGATAATTTGAATTATTTCAAATGTATATGAAATTTGTGTCATTAAGTAATAGTCTTTTAACTTGGTTTCTTAGTGATGAAGTAACCTAAAATTTGGTGATGGAGAATTATAAAATACTGAAACTGTTTACATCTATTATACCATAATACAATATGAATATGGTGAATAAATATACTATCGAGACTCATTAGATAATTTGAATTAGTTCAAATGTATATGGAATATGTGTCATTAAGTAATAGTCTTTTAACTTGGTTTCTTAGTGATGAAGTAACCTAAAATTTGGTGATGGATAATTAGAAAATACCGAAAATGTTTACATCTATTATACCATAATACAATATGAATATGGTGGATAAATATACTATTGAGACTCATTAGATAATTTGACTTATTTCAAATGTATATGGAATATGTGTCATTAAGTAATAGTCTTTTAACTTAGTTTCTTAATGATGAAGTAACCTAAGATTTGGTGATGGAGAATTAGAAAATACTGAAACTGTTTACATCTATTATACCATAATAGAACATGAATATGGTGAATAAATATACTATCGAGACTCATTAGATAATTTGAATTATTTCAAATGTATATGGAATATGTGTCATTAAGTAATAGTCTTTTAACTTAGTTTTTTAGTGATGAAGTAACCTAAAATTTGGTGATGGAGAAGAAGAAAAATATTGAAATTGTTTACATCTATTATATGATAATACAATATGAATATGTTGGATAAATATACTATCGAGACTCATTAGATAATTTGAATTATTTCAAATGTATATGGAATATGTGTCATTAAGTAATAGTCTTTTAACTTGGTTTCTTAGTGATGAAGTAACCTAAAATGTGGTGATGGAGAATTAGAAAATACTGAAACTGTTTACATCTATTATAACATAATACAATATGAATATGGTGAATAAATATAATATCGAGACTCATTAGATAATTTGAATTATTTCAAATGTATATGGAATATGTGTCATTAAGTAATAGTCTTTTAACTTAGTTTCTTAGTGATGAAGTAACCTAAGATTTGGTGATGGAGAATTAGAAAATACTTAAACTGTTTACATCTATTATATCATAATACAATATGAATATGGTGGATAAATATACTATCGAGACTCATTAGATAATTTGAATTATTTCAAATGTATATGGAATATGTGTCATTAAGTAATAGTCTTTTAACTTCGTTTTTTAGTGATGAAGTAACCTAAAATTTGGTGATGGAGAATTATAAAATACTGAAATTGTTTACATCTATTATACCATAATACAATATGAATATGGTGAATAAATATACTATCGAGACGCATTATATAATTTGAATTATTTCAAATGTAGATGGAATATGTGCCATTAAGTAATAGTCTTTTAACTTAGTTTCTTAGTGATGAAGTAACCTAAGATTTGGTGATGGAGAATTAGAAAATACTGAAACTGTTTACATCTATTATACCATAATACAATATGAATATGGTGAATAAATATACTATCGAGACTCATTAGATAATTTGAATTATTTCAAATGTATATGGAATATGTGTCATTAAGTAATAGTCTTTTAACTTAGTTTCTTAGTGGTGAAGTAACCTAAAATTTGGAGATGGAGAATTGGAAAATACTGAAATTGTTTACATCTATTATACCATAATACAATATGAATATGGTGGATAAATATACTATCGAGACTCATTATATAATTTGACTTATTTCAAATGTATATGGAATATGTGTCATTAAGTAATAGTCTTTTAACTTAGTTTCTTAATGATGAAGTAACCTAAGATTTGGTGATGGAGAATTAGAAAATACTGAAACTGTTTACATCTATTATACCATAATACAATATGAATATGGTGAATAAATATACTATCGAGACTCATTAGGTAATTTGAATTATTTCAAATGTATATGGAATATGTGTCATTAAGAAATAGTCTTTTAACTTAGTTTTTTAGTGATGAAGTAACCTAAAATTTGGTGATGAAGAAGAAGAAAAATATTGAAATTGTATACATCTATTATACGATAATACAATATGAATATGGTGGATAAATATACTATCGAGACTCATTAGATAATTTGAATTATTTCAAATGTATATGAAATTTGTGTCATTAAGTAATAGTCTTTTAACTTGGTTTCTTAGTGATGAAGTAACCTAAAATTTGGTGATGGAGAATTAGAAAATACTGGAACTATCTACATCTATTATACCATAATACAATATGAATATGGTGAATAAATATACTATCGAGACTCATTATATAATTTGAATTATTTCAAATGTATATGGAATATGTGCCATTAAGTAATAGTCTTTTAACTTAGTTTCTTAGTGATGAAGTAACCTAAGATTTGGTGATGGAGAATTAGAAAATACTGAAACTGTTTACATCTATTATACCATAATACAATATGAATATGGTGAATAAATATACTATCGAGACTCATTAGATAATTTGAATTATTTCAAATGTATATGGAATATGTGTCATTGAGTAATAGTCTTTTAACTTGGTTTCTTAGTGATGAAGTAACCTAAAATTGGGTGATGGAGAATTAGAAAATACCGAAACTGTTTACATATATTATACCATAATACAATATGAATATGGTGAATAAATATACTATCGAGACTCATTAGATAATTTTAATTATTTCAAATGTATAAGGAATATGTTTCATTAAGTAATAGTCTTTTAACTTAGTTATTTAGTGATGAAGTAACCTAAGATTTGGTGATGGAGAAGAAGAAAAATATTGAAATTGTTTACATCTATTATACGATAATACAATATGAATATGGTGGATAAATATACTATCGAGACTCATTAGATAATTTGAATTATTTCAAATGTATATGAAATTTGTGTCATTAAGTAATAGTCTTTTAACTTGGTTTCTTAGTGATGAAGTAACCTAAACTTTGGTGATGGAGAATTAGAAAATACTGAAACTATCTACATCTATTATCCCATAATAGAATATGAATATGGTGAATAAATATACTATCGAGACTCATTATATAATTTGAATTATTTCAAATGTATATGGAATATGTGCCATTAAGTAATAGTCTTTTAACTTAGTTTCTTAGTGATGAAGTAACCTAAGATTTGGTGATGGAGAATTAGAAAATACTGAAACTGTTTACATCTATTATACCATAATACAATATGAATATGGTGAATAAATATACTATCGAGACTCATTAGATAATTTGAATTATTTCAAATGTATATGGAATATGTGTCATTAAGTAATAGTCTTTTAACTTGGTTTCTTAGTGATGAAGTAACCTAAAATTGGGTGATGAAGAATTAGAAAATACCGAAACTGTTTACATCTATTATACCATAATACAATATGAATATGGTGAATAAATATACTATCGAGACTCATTAGATAATTTTAATTATTTCAAATGTATAAGGAATATGTTTCATTAAGTAATAGTCTTTTAACTTAGTTTCTTAGTGGTGAAGTAACCTAAAATTTGGTGATGGAGAATTGGAAAATACTGAAATTATTTACATCTATTATACCATAATAAAATATGAATATGGTGGATAAATATACTATTGAGACTCATTAGATAATTTGACTTATTTCAAATGTATATGGAATATGTGTCATTAAGTAATAGTCTTTTAACTTAGTTTCTTAATGATGAAGTAACCTAAGATTTGGTGATGGAGAATTAGAAAATACTGAAACTGTTTACATCTATTATACCAGAATACAACATGAATATGGTGGATAAATATACTATCGAGACTCATTAGATAATTTGAATTATTTCAAATGTATATGGAATATGTGTCATTAAGTAATAGTCTTTTAACTTCGTTTTTTAGTGATGAAGTAACCTAAAATTTGGTGATGGAGAAGAAGAAAAATATTTAAATTGTTTACATCTATTATACGATAATACAATATGAATATGGTGGATAAATATACTATCGAGACTCATTAGATAATTTGAATTATTTCAAATGTATATGGAATATGTGTCATTAAGTAATAGTCTTTTAACTTGGTTTCTTAGTGATGAAGTAACCTAAAATTTGGTGATGGAGAATTAGAAAACACTGAAACTGTTTACATCTATTATACCATAATACAATATGAATATGGTGAATAAATATACTATCGAGACTCATTAGATAATTTGAATTATTTCAAATGTATATGGAATATGTGTCATTAAGTAATAGGCTTTTAACTTATTTTCTTAGTGATGAAGTAACCTAAGATTTGGTGATGGAGAATTAGAAAATACTTAAACCGTTTACATCTATTATACCATAATACAATATGAATATGGTGGATAAATATACTATCGAGACTCATTAGATAATTTGAATTATTTTAAATGTATATGGAATATGTGTCATTAAGTAATATTCTTTTAACTTAGTTTCTTAATGATGAACTAACCTAAGATTTGGTGATGGAGAATTAGAAAATACTGAAACTGTTTACATCTATTATACCATAATACAATATGAATATGGTGAATAAATATACTATCGAGACTCATTAGATAATTTGAATTATTTCAAATGTATATGGAATATGTGTCATTAAGTAATAGTCTTTTAACTTAGTTATTTAGTGATGAAGTAACCTAAGATTTGGTGATGGAGAATTAGAAAATACTGAAACTGTTTACATCTATTATACCATAATACAATATGAATATGGTGAATAAATATACTATCGAGACTCATTAGATAATTTGAATTATTTCAAATGTATATGGAATATGTGTCATTAAGTAATAGTCTTTTAACTTAGTTATTTAGTGGTGAAGTAACCTAAGATTTGGTGATGGAGAATTGGAAAATACTGAAACTGTTTACATCTATTATACCATAATACAATATGAATATGGTGAATAAATATACTATCGAGACTCATTATATAATTTGACTTATTTCAAATGTATATGGAATATGTGTCATTAAGTAATAGTCTTTTAACTTAGTTTCTTAATGATGAAGTAACCTAAGATTTGGTGATGGAGAATTGGAAAATACTGAAATTGTTTACATCTATTATACCATAATACAATATGAATATGGTGGATAAATATACTATCGAGACTCATTATATAATTTGACTTATTTCAAATGTATATGGAATATGTGTCATTAAGTAATAGTCTTTTAACTTAGTTTCTTAATGATGAAGTAACCTAAGATTTGGTGATGGAGAATTAGAAAATACTGAAACTGTTTACATCTATTATACCATAATACAATATGAATATGGTGAATAAATATACTATCGAGACTCATTAGGTAATTTGAATTATTTCAAATGTATATGGAATATGTGTCATTAAGAAATAGTCTTTTAACTTAGTTTTTTAGTGATGAAGTAACCTAAAATTTGGTGATGAAGAAGAAAAAAAATATTGAAATTGTTTACATCTATTATACGATAATACAATATGAATATGGGGGATAAATATACTATCGAGACTCATTAGATAATTTGAATTATTTCAAATGTATATGGAATATGTGTCATTAAGTGATAGTCTTTTAACTTGGTTTCTTAGTGATGAATTAACCTAAAATTTGGTGATGGAGAATTAGAAAATACTGAAATTGTTTACATCTATTATACCATAATACAATATAAATATGGTGAATAAATATACTATCGAGACTCATTAGATAATTTGAATTATTTTAAATGTATATGGAATATGTGTCATTAAGTAATATTCTTTTAACTTAGTTTCTTAATGATGAACTAACCTAAGATTTGGTGATGGAGAATTAGAAAATACTGAAACTGTTTACATCTATTATACCATAATACAATATGAATATGGTGAATAAATATACTATCGAGACTCATTAGATAATTTGAATTATTTCAAATGTATATGGAATATGTGTCATTAAGTAATAGTCTTTTAACTTAGTTATTTAGTGATGAAGTAACCTAAGATTTGTTGATGGAGAAGAAGAAAAATATTGAAATTGTTTACATCTATTATACGATAATACAATATGAATATGGGGGATAAATATACTATCGAGACTCATTAGATAATTTGAATTATTTCAAATGTATATGAAATTTGTGTCATTAAGTAATAGTCTTTTAACTTGGTTTCTTAGTGATGTAGTAACCTAAAATTTGGTGATGGAGAATTAGAAAATACTGAAACTGTCTACATCTATTATACCATAATACAATATGAATATGGTGAATAAATATACTATCGAGACTCATTAGATAATTTGAATTATTTCAAATGTATATGGAATATGTGCCATTAAGTAATAGTCTTTTAACTTAGTTTCTTAGTGATGAAGTAACCTAAGATTTGGTGATGGAGAATTAGAAAATACTGAAACTGTTTACATCTATTATACCATAATACAATATGAATATGGTGAATAAATATACTATCGAGACTCATTAGATAATTTGAATTATTTCAAATGTATATGGAATATGTGTCATTGAGTAATAGTCTTTTAACTTGGTTTCTTAGTGATGAAGTAACCTAAAATTGGGTGATGGAGAATTAGAAAATACCGAAACTGTTTACATATATTATACCATAATACAATATGAATATGGTGAATAAATATACTATCGAGACTCATTAGATAATTTTAATTATTTCAAATGTATAAGGAATATGTTTCATTAAGTAATAGTCTTTTAACTTAGTTATTTAGTGATGAAGTAACCTAAGATTTGGTGATGGAGAAGAAGAAAAATATTGAAATTGTTTACATCTATTATACGATAATACAATATGAATATGGTGGATAAATATACTATCGAGACTCATTAGATAATTTGAATTATTTCAAATGTATATGAAATTTGTGTCATTAAGTAATAGTCTTTTAACTTGGTTTCTTAGTGATGAAGTAACCTAAACTTTGGTGATGGAGAATTAGAAAATACTGAAACTATCTACATCTATTATCCCATAATAGAATATGAATATGGTGAATAAATATACTATCGAGACTCATTATATAATTTGAATTATTTCAAATGTATATGGAATATGTGCCATTAAGTAATAGTCTTTTAACTTAGTTTCTTAGTGATGAAGTAACCTAAGATTTGGTGATGGAGAATTCGAAAATACTGAAACTGTTTACATCTATTATACCATAATACAATATGAATATGGTGAATATATATACTATCGAGACTCATTAGATAATTTGAATTATTTCAAATGTATATGGAATATGTGTCATTAAGTAATAGTCTTTTAACTTGGTTTCTTAGTGATGAAGTAACCTAAAATTGGGTGATGAAGAATTAGAAAATACCGAAACTGTTTACATCTATTATACCATAATACAATAAGAATATGGTGAATAAATATACTATCGAGACTCATTAGATAATTTTAATTATTTCAAATGTATAAGGAATATGTTTCATTAAGTAATAGTCTTTTAACTTAGTTTCTTAGTGGTGAAGTAACCTAAAATTTGGTGATGGAGAATTGGAAAATACTGAAATTGTTTACATCTATTATACCATAATAAAATATGAATATGGTGGATAAATATACTATTGAGACTCATTAGATAATTTGACTTATTTCAAATGTATATGGAATATGTGTCATTAAGTAATAGTCTTTTAACTTAGTTTCTTAATGATGAAGTAACCTAAGATTTGGTGATGGAGAATTAGAAAATACTGAAACTGTTTACATCTATTATACCAGAATACAACATGAATATGGTGGATAAATATACTATCGAGACTCATTAGATAATTTGAATTATTTCAAATGTATATGGAATATGTGTCATTAAGTAATAGTCTTTTAACTTCGTTTTTTAGTGATGAAGTAACCTAAAATTTGGTGATGAAGAAGAAGAAAAATATTGAAATTGTATACATCTATTATACGATAATACAATATGAATATGGTGGATAAATATACTATCGAGATTAATTAGATAATTTGAATTATTTCAAATGTATATGAAATTTGTGTCATTAAGTAATAGTCTTTTAACTTGGTTTCTTAGTGATGAAGTAACCTAAAATTTGGTGATGGAGAATTATAAAATACTGAAACTGTTTACATCTATTATACCATAATACAATATGAATATGGTGAATAAATATACTATCGAGACTCATTAGATAATTTGAATTAGTTCAAATGTATATGGAATATGTGTCATTAAGTAATAGTCTTTTAACTTGGTTTCTTAGTGATGAAGTAACCTAAAATTTGGTGATGGATAATTAGAAAATACCGAAAATGTTTACATCTATTATACCATAATACAATATGAATATGGTGGATAAATATACTATTGAGACTCATTAGATAATTTGACTTATTTCAAATGTATATGGAATATGTGTCATTAAGTAATAGTCTTTTAACTTAGTTTCTTAATGATGAAGTAACCTAAGATTTGGTGATGGAGAATTAGAAAATACTGAAACTGTTTACATCTATTATACCATAATAGAACATGAATATGGTGAATAAATATACTATCGAGACTCATTAGATAATTTGAATTATTTCAAATGTATATGGAATATGTGTCATTAAGTAATAGTCTTTTAACTTAGTTTTTTAGTGATGAAGTAACCTAAAATTTGGTGATGGAGAAGAAGAAAAATATTGAAATTGTTTACATCTATTATATGATAATACAATATGAATATGTTGGATAAATATACTATCGAGACTCATTAGATAATTTGAATTATTTCAAATGTATATGGAATATGTGTCATTAAGTAATAGTCTTTTAACTTGGTTTCTTAGTGATGAAGTAACCTAAAATGTGGTGATGGAGAATTAGAAAATACTGAAACTGTTTACATCTATTATAACATAATACAATATGAATATGGTGAATAAATATAATATCGAGACTCATTAGATAATTTGAATTATTTCAAATGTATATGGAATATGTGTCATTAAGTAATAGTCTTTTAACTTAGTTTCTTAGTGATGAAGTAACCTAAGATTTGGTGATGGAGAATTAGAAAATACTTAAACTGTTTACATCTATTATATCATAATACAATATGAATATGGTGGATAAATATACTATCGAGACTCATTAGATAATTTGAATTATTTCAAATGTATATGGAATATGTGTCATTAAGTAATAGTCTTTTAACTTCGTTTTTTAGTGATGAAGTAACCTAAAATTTGGTGATGGAGAATTATAAAATACTGAAATTGTTTACATCTATTATACCATAATACAATATGAATATGGTGAATAAATATACTATCGAGACGCATTATATAATTTGAATTATTTCAAATGTAGATGGAATATGTGCCATTAAGTAATAGTCTTTTAACTTAGTTTCTTAGTGATGAAGTAACCTAAGATTTGGTGATGGAGAATTAGAAAATACTGAAACTGTTTACATCTATTATACCATAATACAATATGAATATGGTGAATAAATATACTATCGAGACTCATTAGATAATTTGAATTATTTCAAATGTATATGGAATATGTGTCATTAAGTAATCGTCTTTTAACTTGGTTTCTTAGTGATGAAGTAACCTAAAATTTGGTGATGGATAATTAGAAAATACCGAAATTGTTTACATCTATTATACCATAATACAATATGAATATGGTGAATAAATATAATATCGAGACTCATTAGATAATTTTAATTATTTCAAATGTATAAGGAATATGTTTCATTAAGTAATAGTCTTTTAACTTAGTTTCTTAGTGGTGAAGTAACCTAAAATTTGGTGATGGAGAATTGGAAAATACTGAAATTGTTTACATCTATTATACAATAATACAATATGAATATGGTGGATAAATATACTATTGAGACTCATTAGATAATTTGACTTATTTCAAATGTATATGGAATATGTGTCATTAAGTAATAGTCTTTTAACTTAGTTTCTTAATGATGAAGTAACCTAAGATTTGGTGATGGAGAATTAGAAAATACTGAAACTGTTTACATCTATTATACCATAATACAACATGAATATGGTGAATAAATATACTATCGTGACTCATTAGATAATTTGAATTATTTCAAATGTATATGGAATATGTGTCATTAAGTAATAGTCTTTTAACTTAGTTTTTTAGTGATGAAGTAACCTAAAATTTGGTGATGGAGAAGAAGAAAAATATTGAAATTGTTTAGATCTATTATACGATAATACAATATGAATATGGTGGATAAATATACTATCGAGACTCATTAGATAATTTGAATTATTTCAAATGTATATGAAATTTGTGTCATTAAGTAATAGTCTTTTAACTTGGTTTCTTAGTGATGAAGTAACCTAAAATTTGGTGATGGAGAATTATAAAATACTGAAACTGTTTACATCTATTATACCATAATACAATATGAATATGGTGAATAAATATACTATCGAGACTCATTAGATAATTTGAATTAGTTCAAATGTATATGGAATATGTGTCATTAAGTAATAGTCTTTTAACTTGGTTTCTTAGTGATGAAGTAACCTAAAATTTGGTGATGGATAATTAGAAAATACCGAAAATGTTTACATCTATTATACCATAATACAATATGAATATGGTGGATAAATATACTATCGAGACTCATTAGATAATTTTAATTATTTCAAATGTATATGGAATATGTGTCATTAAGTAATAGTCTTTTAACTTGGTTTCTTAGTGATGAAGTAACCTAAGATTTGGTGATGGAGAATTAGAAAATACTTAAACTGTTTACATCTATTATACCATAATACAATATGAATATGGTAGATAAATATATTATTGAGACTCATTAGATAATTTGACTTATTTCAAATGTATATGGAATATGTGTCATTAAGAAATAGTCTTTTAACTTAGTTTCTTAATGATGAAGTAACCTAAGATTTGGTGATGGAGAATTAGAAAATACTGAAATTGTTTACATCTATTATACGATAATACAATATGAATATGGTGGATAAATATTTTATCGAGACTCATTAGATAATTTGAATTATTTCAAATGTATATGGAATATGTGTCATTAAGTAATAGTCTTTTAACTTGGTTTCTTAGTGATGAAGTAACCTAAAATTTGGTGATGGAGAATTAGAAAATACTGAAACTGTTTACATCTATTATACCATAATACAATATGAATATGGTGAATAAATATACTATCGAGACTCATTAGATAATTTGAATTATTTCAAATGTATATGGAATATGTGTCATTAAGTAATAGTCTTTTAACTTAGTTTCTTAGTGATGAAGTAACCTAAGATTTGGTGATGGAGAATTAGAAAATACTTAAATTGTTTACATCTATTATACGATAATACACCATGAATACGGTGGATAAATATACTATCGAGACTCATTAGATAATTTGAATTATTTCAAATGTATATGGAATATGTGTAATTAAGTAATAGTCTTTTAACTTAGTTACTTAGTGATGAAGTAACCTAAGATTTGGTGATGGAGAATTAGAAAATACTGAAACTGTTTACATCTATTATACCATAATACAATATGAATATGGTGAATAAATATATTATCGAGACTCATTAGATAATTTGAATTATTTCAAATGTATATGGAATATGTGTCATTAAGTAATAGTCGTTTAACTTAGTTTCTTAGTGATGAAGTAACCTAAGATTTGGTGATAGAGAATAAGAAAAATATTGAAACTGTTTACATCTATTATACCATGATACAATATGAATATGGTGAATAAATATACTATCAAGACTCATTAGATAATTTGAATTATTTCAAATGTATATGGAATATGTGTCATTAAGTAATAGTCTTTTAACTTAGTTTCTTAGTGGTGAAGTAACCTAAAATTTGGTGATGGAGAATTGGAAAATATTGAAATTGTTTACATCTATTATACCATAACACAATATGAATATGGTGGATAAATATACTATCGAGACTCATTAGATAATATGAATTATTTCAAATGTATATAGAAAATGTGTCATTAAGTAATAGTCTTTTAACTTAGTTATTTAGTGATGAAGTAACCTAAGATTTGGTGATGGAGAAGAAGAAAAATATTAAAATTGTTTACATCTATTATACGATAATACAATATGAATATGGTGAATAAATATACTATCGAGACTCATTAGATAATTTGAATTATTTCAAATGTATATGGAATATGTGTCATTAAGTAATAGTCTTTTAACTTGGTTTCATAGTGATGAAGTAACCTAAAATTTGGTGATGGAGAATTAGAAAATACTGAAACTATCTACATCTATTATACCATAATACAATATGAATATGGTGAATAAATATACTATCGAGACTCATTATATAATTTGAATTATTTCAAATGTATATGGAATATGTGTCATTAAGTAATAGTCTTTTAACTTGGTTTTTTAGTGATGAAGTAACCTAAAATTTCGTGATAGAGAAGAAGAAAAATATTGAAATTGTTTACATCTATTATACCATAATACAATATGAATATGGTGAATAAATATACTATCGAGACTCATTAGATAATTTGAATTATTTCAAATGTATATGGAATATGTGTCATTAAGTAATAGTCTTTTAACTTAGTTTCTTAGTGATGAAGTAACCTAAAATTTGGTGATGGAGAATTGGAAAATACTGAAATTGTTTACATCTATTATAAAATAATACAATATGAATATGGTGGATAAATATACTATCGAGACTCATTAGATAATTTGAATTATTTCAAATGTATAAGGAATATGTTTCATTAAGTAATAGTCTTTTAACTTAGTTATTTAGTGATGAAGTAACCTAAAATTTGGTGATGGAGAATTAGAAAATACTGAAACTGTTTACATCTATTATACCATAATACAATCTGAATATGGTGAATAAATATACTATCGAGACTCATTAGATAATTTGAATTATTTCAAATGTATATGGAATATGTGTCATTAAGTAATAGTCTTTTAACTTAGTTTTTTAGTGATGAAGTAACATAAAATTTGGTGATGGAGAAGAAGAAAAATATTGAAATTGTTTACATCTATTATACGATAATACAATATGAATATGGGGGATAAATATACTATCGAGACTCATTAGATAATTTGAATTATTTCAAATGTATATGGAATATGTGTCATTAAGTAGTAGTCTTTTAACTTGGTTTCTTAGTGATGAAGTAACCTAAAATTTGGTGATGGAGAATTAGAAAATACTGAAATTGTTTACATCTATTATACCATAATACAATATGAATATTGTGAATAAATATACTATCGAGACTCATTAGATAATTTGAATTATTTCAAATGTATATGGAATATGTGTCATTAAGTAATAGTCTTTTAACTTGGTTTCTTAGTGATGAAGTAACCTAAGATTTGGTGATGGAGAATTAGAAAATACTGAAACTGTTTACATCTATTATACCATAATACAATATGAATATGGTGAATAAATATACTATCGAGACTCATTAGATAATTTGAATTATTTCAAATGTATATGGAATATGTGTCATTAAGTAATAGTCTTTTAACTTAGTTTCTTAGTGATGAAGTAACCTAAGATTTGGTGATGGAGAATTAGAAAATACTTAAACTGTTTACATCTATTATACCATAATACAATATGAATATGGTGGATAAATATACTATCGAGACTCATTAGATAATTTGAATTATTTCAAATGTATATGGAATATGTGTCATTAAGTAATAGTCTTTTAACTTAGTTTCTTAGTGATAAAGTAACCTAAGATTTGGTGATGGAGAATTAGAAAATACTGAAATTGTTTACATCTATTATACCATAAAACAATATGAATATGGTGAATAAATATACTATCGAGACTCATTAGATAATTTGAATTATTTCAAATGTATATGGAATATGTGTAATTAAGTAATAGTCTTTTAACTTCGTTTTTTAGTGATGAAGTAACCTAAGATTTGGTGATGGAGAATTAGAAAATACTGAAATTGTTTACATCTATTATACCATAATACAATATGAATATGGTGAATAAATATACTATCGAGACTCATTAGATAATTTGAAATATTTCAAATGTATATGGAATATGTGTCATTAAGTAATAGTCTTTTAACTTGGTTTCTTAGTGATGAAGTAACCTAAAATTTGGTGATGGAGAATTGGAAAATACTGAAATTGTTTACATCTATTATAAAATAATACAATATGAATATGGTGGATAAATATACTATCGAGACTCATTAGATAATTTGAATTATTTCAAATGTATATGGAATATGTGTCATTAAGTAGTAGTCTTTTAACTTAGTTTCTTAGTGATGAAGTAACCTAAAATTTGGTGATGGAGAATTGGAAAATATTGAAACTGTTTACATCTATTATACCATAATACAATATGAATATGGCTGATAAATATACTATCGAGACTCATTAGATAATTTGAATTATTTCAAATGTATATGGAATATGTGTCATTAAGTAATAGTCTTTTAACTTAGTTTCTTAGTGATGAAGTAACCTAAGATTTGGTGATGGAGAATTAGAAAATACTGAAATTGTTTACATCTATTATACCATAAAACAATATGAATATGGTGAATAAATATACTATCGAGACTCATTAGATAATTTGAATTATTTCAAATGTATATGGAATATGTGTCATTAAGTAATAGTCTTTTAACTTCGTTTTTTAGTGATGAAGTAACCTAACATTTGGTGATGGAGAATTAGAAAATACTGAAACTGTTTACATCTATTATACCATAATACAATATGAATATGGTGAATAAATATACTATCGAGACTCATTAGATAATTTGAATTATTTCAAATGTATATGGAATATGTGTCATTAAGTAATAGTCTTTTAACTTAGTTTCTTAGTGGTGAAGTAACCTAAAATTTGGTGATGGAGAATTGGAAAATACTGAAATTGTTTACATCTATTATACCATAATACAATATGAATATGGTGGATAAATATACTATCGAGACTCATTAGATTATTTGACTTATTTCAAATGTATATGGAATATGTGTCATTAAGTAATAGTCTTTTAACTTAGTTTCTTAATGATGAAGTAACCTAAGATTTGGTGATGGAGAATTAGAAAATACTAAAATTGTTTACATCTATTATACCATAATACAATATGAATATGGTGATTAAATATACTATCGAGACTCATTAGATAATTTGAATTATTTCAAATGTATATGGAATATGTGTCATTAAGTAATAGTCTTTTAACTTAGTTTCTT
The DNA here is from genome assembly GCA_948472305.1 of Vicia faba. Taxonomy (NCBI): domain Eukaryota; kingdom Viridiplantae; phylum Streptophyta; class Magnoliopsida; order Fabales; family Fabaceae; genus Vicia; species Vicia faba. The sequence continues at coordinate 100,550 of CATIWC010001815.1, read as the reverse complement.
AGTGATGAAGTAACCTAAAATTTGGTGATGGAGAATTGGAAAATACTGAAATTGTTTACATCTATTATAAAATAATACAATATGAATATGGTGGATAAATATACTATCGAGACTCATTAGATAATTTGAATTATTTCAAATGTATATGGAATATGTGTCATTAAGTAGTAGTCTTTTAACTTAGTTTCTTAGTGATGAAGTAACCTAAAATTTGGTGATGGAGAATTGGAAAATACTGAAATTGTTTACATCTATTATAAAATAATACAATATGAATATGGTGGATAAATATACTATCGAGACTCATTAGATAATTTGAATTATTTCAAATGTATATGGAATATGTGTCATTAAGTAATAGTCTTTTAACTTAGTTTCTTAGTGATGAAGTAACCTAAGATTTGGTGATGGAGAATTAGAAAATACTGAAATTGTTTACATCTATCATACCATAAAACAATATGAATATGGTGGATAAATATACCATCGAGACTCATTAAATAATTTGAATTATTTCAAATGTATATGGAATATGTGTCATTAAGTAATAGTCTTTTAACTTAGTTTTTTAGTGATGAAGTAACCTAAAATTTGGTGATGAAGAAGAAGAAAAATATTGAAATTGTTTACATCTATTATACGATAATACAATATGAATATGGTGGATAAATATACAATCGAGACTCATTAGATAATTTGAATTATTTCAAATGTATATGAAATTTGTGTTATTAAGTAATAGTCTTTTAACTTGGTTTCTTAGTGATGAAGTAACCAAAAATTTGGTGATGGAGAATTAAAAAAATACTGAAACTGTTTACATCTATTATACCATAATACAATATGAATATGGTGAATAAATATACTATCGAGACTCATTAGATAATTTGAATTATTTCAAATGTATATGGAATATGTGTCATTAAGTAATAGTCTTTTAACTTAGTTTCTTAGTGATGAAGTAACCTAAGATTTGGTGATGGAGAATTAGAAAATACTTAAACTGTTTACATCTATTATACCATAATACAATATGAATATGGTGGATAAATATACTATCGAGACTCATTAGATAATTTGAATTATTTTGAAATGTATATGGAATATGTGTCATTAAGTAATAGTCTTTTAACTTAGTTTCTTAGTGATGAAGTAACCTAAGATTTGGTGATGGAGAATTAGAAAATACTGAAATTGTTTACATCTATTATACCATAAAACAATATGAATATGGTGAATAAATATACTATCGAGACTCATTAGATAATTTGAATTATTTCAAATGTATATGGAATGTGTCATTAAGTAATAGTCTTTTAACTTCGTTCTTTAGTGATGAAGTAACCTAAAATTTGGTGATGGAGAATTAGAAAATACTGAAACTGTTTACATCTATTATACCATAATACAATATGAATATGGTGAATAAATATACTATCGAGACTCATTAGATAATTTGAATTATTTCAAATGTATATGGAATATGTGTCATTAAGTAATAGTCTTTTAACTTAGTTTCTTAGTGGATAAGTAACCTAAAATTTGGTGATGGAGAATTGGAAAATACTGAAATTGTTTACATCTATTATAAAATAATACAATATGAATATGGTGGATAAATATACTATCGAGACTCATTAGATAATTTGAATTATTTCAAATGTATATGGAATATGTGTCATTAAGTAATATTCTTTTAACTTAGTTTCTTAGTGATGAAGTAACCTAAGATTTGGTGATGGAGAATTAGAAAATACTGAAATTGTTTACATCTATTATACCATAAAACAATATGAATATGGTGAATAAATATACTATCGAGACTCATTAGATAATTTGAATTATTTCAAATGTATATGGAATATGTGTCATTAAGTAATAGTCTTTTAACTTAGTTTCTTAGTGGTGAAGTAACCTAAAATTTGGTGATGGAGAATTGGAAAATACTGAAATTGTTTACATCTATTATACCATAATACAATATGAATATGGTGGATAAATATACTATCGAGATTCATTAGATAATTTGAATTATTTCAAATGTATATGGAATATGTTTCATTAAGTAATAGTCTTTTAACTTAGTTTTTTAGTGATGAAGTAACCTAAAATTTTGTGATGGAGAAGAAGAAAAATATTGAAATTGTTTACATCTATTATACGATAATATAATATGAATATGGTGGATAAATATACTATCGAGACTCATTAGATATTTTAAATTATTTCAAATGTATATGGAATATGTGTCATTAAGTAATAGTCTTTTAACTTGGTTTCTTAGTGATGAAGTAACCTAAAATTTGGTGATGGAGAATTAGAAAATACTGAAACTGTTTACATCTATTATACCATAATACAATATGAATATGGTGAATAAATATACTATCGAGACTCATTAGATAATTTGAATTATATCAAATGTATATGGAATATGTGTCATTAAGTAATAGTTTTTTAACTTAGTTTCTTAGTGATGAAGTAACCTAAGATTTGGTGATGGAGAATTAGAAAATACCTAAACTGTTTACATCTATTATTCCATAATACAATATGAATATGGTGGATAAATATACTATCGAGACTCATTAGATAATTTGAATTATTTCAAATGTATATGGAATATGTGTCATTAAGTAATAGTCTTTTAACTTAGTTTTTTAGTGATGACTTAACCTAAAATTTGGTGATGGAGAATTGGAAAATACTGAAATTGTTTACATCTATTATAACATAATAAATATGAATATGGTGGATAAATATACTATGGAGACTCATTAGATAATTTGAATTATTTCAAATGTATATGGAATATGTGTCATTAAGTAATAGTCTTTTAACTTAGTTTCTTAGTGATGAAGTAACCTAAAATTTGGTGATGGAGAAAAAGAAAAATATTGAAATTGTTTACATCTATTATACGTTAATACAATATGAATACGGTGGATAAATATACTATCGAGACTCATTAGATAATTTGAATTATTTCAAATGTATATGGAATATGTGTCATTAAGTAATAGTCTTTTAACTTAGTTTTTTAGTGATGAAGTAACCTAAAATTTGGTGATGGAGAATTGGAAAATACTGAAATTGTTTACATCTATTATAACATAATACAATATGAATATGGTGGATAAATATACTATCGAGACTCATTAGATAATTTGAATTATTTCAAATGTATATGGAATATGTGTCATTAAGTAATAGTCTTTTAACTTAGTTTCTTAGTGATGAAGTAACCTAAAATTTGGTGATGGAGAAGAAGAAAAATATTGAAATTGTTTACATCTTTTATACGATAATACAATATGAATACGGTGGATAAATATACTATCGAGACTCATTAGATAATTTGAATTATTTCAAATGTATATGGAATATGTGTCATTAAGTAATAGTCTTTTAACTTATTTTTTTAGTGATGAAGTAACCTAAAATTTGGTGATGGAGAATTGGAAAATACTGAAATTGTTTACATCTATTATAACATAATACAATATGAATATGGTGGATAAATATACTATCGAGACTCATTAGATAATTTGAATTATTTCAAATGTATATGGAATATGTGTCATTAAGTAATAGTCTTTTAACTAAGTTTCTTAGTGATGAAGTAACCTAAAATTTGGTGATGGAGAAGAAGAAAAATATTGAAATTGTTTACATCTATTATACGATAATACAATATGAATATGGTGGATAAATATACTATCGAGACTCATTAGATAATTTGAATTATTTCAAATGTATATGGAATATGTGTCATTAAGTAATAGTCTTTTAACTTGGTTTCTTAGTGATGAAGTAACCTAAAATTTGGTGATGGAGAATTAGAAAATACTGAAACTGTTTACATCTATTATACCATAATACAATATGAATATGGTGAATAAATATACTATCGAGACTCATTAGATAATTTGAATTATTTCAAATGTATATGGAATATGTGTCATTAAGTAATAGTCTTTTAACTTAGTTTCTTAGTGATGAAGTAACCTAAAATTTGGTGATGGAGAAGAAGAAAAATATTGAAATTGTTTACATCTATTATACGATAATACAATATGAATATGGTGGATAAATATACTATCGAGACTCATTAGATAATTTGAATTATTTCAAATGTATATGGAATATGTGTCATTAAGTAATAGTCTTTTAACTTGGTTTCTTAGTGATGAAGTAACCTAAAATTTGGTGATGGAGAATTAGAAAATACTGAAACTGTTTACATCTATTATATCATAATACAATATGAATATGGTGAATAAATATACTATCGAGACTCATTAGATAATTTGAATTATTTCAAATGTATATGGAATATGTGTAATTAAGTAATAGTCTTTTAACTTAGTTTCTTAGTGATAAAGTAACCTAAGATTTGGTGATGGAGAATTAGAAAATACTGAAACTGGTTACATCTATTATACCAAAATACAATATGAATATGGTGAATAAATATACTATCAAGACTCATTAGATAATTTGAATTATTTCAAATATATATGGAATATGTGTAATTAAGTAATAGTCTTTTAACTTCGTTACTTAGTGATGAAGTAACCTAGAATTTGATGATGGAGAAGAAGAAAAATATTGAAATTGTTTACTTTTATTATACGATAATACAATATGAATATGATGGATAAATATACTATCGAGACTAATTAGATAATTTGAATTATTTCAAATGTATATGGAATATGTGTCATTAAGTAATAGTCTTTTAACTTAGTTTCTTAGTGATGAAGTAACCTAAAATTTGGTGATGGAGAATTGGAAAATACTGAAATTGTTTACATCTATTATAACATAATACAATATGAATATGGTGGATAAATATACTATCGAGACTCATTAGATAATTTGAATTATTTCAAATGTATATGGAATATGTGTCATTAAGTAATAGTCTTTTAACTTAGTTTCTTAGTGATGAAGTAACCTAAAATTTGGTGATGGAGAAGAAGAAAAATATTGAAATTGTTTACATCTATTATACGATAATACAATATGAATATGGTGGATAAATATACTATCGAGACTCATTTGATAATTTGAATTATTTCAAATGTATATGGAATATGTGTCATTAAGTAATAGTCTTTTAACTTAGTTTCTTAGTGATGAAGTAACCTAAAATTTGGTGATGGAGAAGAAGAAAAATATTGAAATTGTTTACATCTATTATACGATAATACAATATGAATACGGTGGATAAATATACTATCGAGACTCATTAGATAATTTGAATTATTTCAAATGTATATGGAATATGTGTCATTAAGTAATAGTCTTTTAACTTAGTTTTTTAGTGATGAAGTAACCTAAAATTTGGTGATGGAGAATTGGAAAATACTGAAATTGTTTACATCTATTATAACATAATACAATATGAATATGGTGGATAAATATACTATCGAGACTCATTAGATAATTTGAATTATTTCAAATGTATATGGAATATGTGTCATTAAGTAATAGTCTTTTAACTAAGTTTCTTAGTGATGAAGTAACCTAAAATTTGGTGATGGAGAAGAAGAAAAATATTGAAATTGTTTACATCTATTATACGATAATACAATATGAATATGGTGGATAAATATACTATCGAGACTCATTAGATAATTTGAATTATTTCAAATGTATATGGAATATGTGTCATTAAGTAATAGTCTTTTAACTTGGTTTCTTAGTGATGAAGTAACCTAAAATTTGGTGATGGAGAATTAGAAAATACTGAAACTGTTTACATCTATTATACCATAATACAATATGAATATGGTGAATAAATATACTATCGAGACTCATTAGATAATTTGAATTATTTCAAATGTATATGGAATATGTGTCATTAAGTAATAGTCTTTTAACTTAGTTTCTTAGTGATGAAGTAACCTAAAATTTGGTGATGGAGAAGAAGAAAAATATTGAAATTGTTTACATCTATTATACGATAATACAATATGAATATGGTGGATAAATATACTATCGAGACTCATTAGATAATTTGAATTATTTCAAATGTATATGGAATATGTGTCATTAAGTAATAGTCTTTTAACTTGGTTTCTTAGTGATGAAGTAACCTAAAATTTGGTGATGGAGAATTAGAAAATACTGAAGCTGTTTACATCTATTATATCATAATACAATATGAATATGGTGAATAAATATACTATCGAGACTCATTAGATAATTTGAATTATTTCAAATGTATATGGAATATGTGTCATTAAGTAATAGTCTTTTAACTTAGTTTCTTAGTGATAAAGTAACCTAAGATTTGGTGATGGAGAATTAGAAAATACTGAAACTGGTTACATCTATTATACCAAAATACAATATGAATATGGTGAATAAATATACTATCAAGACTCATTAGATAATTTGAATTATTTCAAATATATATGGAATATGTGTCATTAAGTAATAGTCTTTTAACTTCGTTACTTAGTGATGAAGTAACCTAGAATTTGATGATGGAGAAGAAGAAAAATATTGAAATTGTTTACTTTTATTATACGATAATACAATATGAATATGATGGATAAATATACTATCGAGACTCATTAGATAATTTGAATTATTTCAAATGTATATGGAATATGTGTCATTAAGTAATAGTCTTTTAACTTAGTTTCTTAGTGACGAAGTAACCTAAAATTTGGTGATGGAGAATTGGAAAATACTGAAATTGTTTACATCTATTATAACATAATACAATATGAATATGGTGGATAAATATACTATCGAGACTCATTAGATAATTTGAATTATTTCAAATGTATATGGAATATGTGTCATTAAGTAATAGTCTTTTAACTTGGTTTCTTAGTGATGAAGTAACCTAAAATTTGGTGATGGAGAATTAGAAAATACTGAAACTGTTTACATCTATTATACCATAATACAATATGAATATGGTGAATAAATATACTATCGAGACTCATTAGATAATTTGAATTATTTCAAATGTATATGGAATATGTGTCATTAAGTAATAGTCTTTTAACTTAGTTTCTTAGTGATGAAGTAACCTAAAATTTGGTGATGGAGAAGAAGAAAAATATTGAAATTGTTTACATCTATTATACGATAATACAATATGAATATGGTGGATAAATATACTATCGAGACTCATTAGATAATTTGAATTATTTCAAATGTATATGGAATATGTGTCATTAAGTAATAGTCTTTTAACTTGGTTTCTTAGTGATGAAGTAACCTAAAATTTGGTGATGGAGAATTAGAAAATACTGAAGCTGTTTACATCTATTATATCATAATACAATATGAATATGGTGAATAAATATACTATCGAGACTCATTAGATAATTTGAATTATTTCAAATGTATATGGAATATGTGTCATTAAGTAATAGTCTTTTAACTTAGTTTCTTAGTGATAAAGTAACCTAAGATTTGGTGATGGAGAATTAGAAAATACTGAAACTGGTTACATCTATTATACCAAAATACAATATGAATATGGTGAATAAATATACTATCAAGACTCATTAGATAATTTGAATTATTTCAAATATATATGGAATATGTGTCATTAAGTAATAGTCTTTTAACTTCGTTACTTAGTGATGAAGTAACCTAGAATTTGATGATGGAGAAGAAGAAAAATATTTAAATTGTTTACTTTTATTATACGATAATACAATATGAATATGATGGATAAATATACTATCGAGACTCATTAGATAATTTGAATTATTTCAAATGTATATGGAATATGTGTCATTAAGTAATAGTCTTTTAACTTAGTTTCTTAGTGACGAAGTAACCTAAAATTTGGTGATGGAGAATTGGAAAATACTGAAATTGTTTACATCTATTATAACATAATACAATATGAATATGGTGGATAAATATACTATCGAGACTCATTAGATAATTTGAATTATTTCAAATGTATATGGAATATGTGTCATTAAGTAATAGTCTTTTAACTTAGTTTCTTAGTGATGAAGTAACCTAAAATTTGGTGATGGAGAAGAAGAAAAATATTGAAATTGTTTACATCTATTATACGATAATACAATATGAATATGGTGGATAAATATACTATCGAGACTCATTAGATAATTTGAATTATTTCAAATGTATATGGAATATGTGTCATTAAGTAATAGTCTTTTAACTTGGTTTCTTAGTGATGAAGTAACCTAAAATTTGGTGATGGAGAATTAGAAAATACTGAAACTGTTTACATCTATTATATCATAATACAATATGAATATGGTGAATAAATATACTATCGAGACTCATTAGATAATTTGAATTATTTCAAATGTATATGGAATATGTGTCATTAAGTAATAGTCTTTTAACTTCGTTACTTAGTGATGAAGTAACCTAGAATTTGATGATGGAGAAGAAGAAAAATATTGAAATTGTTTACTTTTATTATACGATAATACAATATGAATATGATGGATAAATATACTATCGAGACTCATTAGATAATTTGAATTATTTCAAATGTATATGGAATATGTGTCATTAAGTAATAGTCTTTTAACTTAGTTTCTTAGTGACGAAGTAACCTAAAATTTGGTGATGGAGAATTGGAAAATACTGAAATTGTTTACATCTATTATAACATAATACAATATGAATATGGTGGATAAATATACTATCGAGACTCATTAGATAATTTGAATTATTTCAAATGTATATGGAATATGTGTCATTAAGTAATAGTCTTTTAACTTAGTTTCTTAGTGATGAAGTAACCTAAAATTTGGTGATGGAGAAGAAGAAAAATATTGAAATTGTTTACATCTATTATACGATAATACAATATGAATATGGTGGATAAATATACTATCGAGACTCATTTGATAATTTGAATTATTTAAAATGTATATGGAATATGTGTCATTAAGTAATAGTCTTTTAACTTAGTTTCTTAGTGATGAAGTAACCTAAGATTTGGTGATGGAGAATTAGAAAATACTGAAACTGTTTACATCTATTATACGATAATACAATATGAATACGGTGGATAAATATACTATCGAGACTCATTAGATAATTTGAATTATTTCAAATGTATATGGAATATGTGTCATTAAGTAATAGTCTTTTAACTTAGTTTTTTAGTGATGAAGTAACCTAAAATTTGGTGATGGAGAATTGGAAAATACTGAAATTGTTTACATCTATTATAACATAATACAATATGAATATGGTGGATAAATATACTATCGAGACTCATTAGATAATTTGAATTATTTCAAATGTATATGGAATATGTGTCATTAAGTAATAGTCTTTTAACTAAGTTTCTTAGTGATGAAGTAACCTAAAATTTGGTGATGGAGAAGAAGAAAAATATTGAAATTGTTTACATCTATTATACGATAATACAATATGAATATGGTGGATAAATATACTATCGAGACTCATTAGATAATTTGAATTATTTCAAATGTATATGGAATATGTGTCATTAAGTAATAGTCTTTTAACTTGGTTTCTTAGTGATGAAGTAACCTAAAATTTGGTGATGGAGAATTAGAAAATACTGAAACTGTTTACATCTATTATACCATAATACAATATGAATATGGTGAATAAATATACTATCGAGACTCATTAGATAATTTGAATTATTTCAAATGTATATGGAATATGTGTCATTAAGTAATAGTCTTTTAACTTAGTTTCTTAGTGATGAAGTAACCTAAAATTTGGTGATGGAGAAGAAGAAAAATATTGAAATTGTTTACATCTATTATACGATAATACAATATGAATATGGTGGATAAATATACTATCGAGACTCATTAGATAATTTGAATTATTTCAAATGTATATGGAATATGTGTCATTAAGTAATAGTCTTTTAACTTGGTTTCTTAGTGATGAAGTAACCTAAAATTTGGTGATGGAGAATTAGAAAATACTGAAGCTGTTTACATCTATTATATCATAATACAATATGAATATGGTGAATAAATATACTATCGAGACTCATTAGATAATTTGAATTATTTCAAATGTATATGGAATATGTGTCATTAAGTAATAGTCTTTTAACTTAGTTTCTTAGTGATAAAGTAACCTAAGATTTGGTGATGGAGAATTAGAAAATACTGAAACTGGTTACATCTATTATACCAAAATACAATATGAATATGGTGAATAAATATACTATCAAGACTCATTAGATAATTTGAATTATTTCAAATATATATGGAATATGTGTCATTAAGTAATAGTCTTTTAACTTCGTTACTTAGTGATGAAGTAACCTAGAATTTGATGATGGAGAAGAAGAAAAATATTGAAATTGTTTACTTTTATTATACGATAATACAATATGAATATGATGGATAAATATACTATCGAGACTCATTAGATAATTTGAATTATTTCAAATGTATATGGAATATGTGTCATTAAGTAATAGTCTTTTAACTTAGTTTCTTAGTGACGAAGTAACCTAAAATTTGGTGATGGAGAATTGGAAAATACTGAAATTGTTTACATCTATTATAACATAATACAATATGAATATGGTGGATAAATATACTATCGAGACTCATTAGATAATTTGAATTATTTCAAATGTATATGGAATATGTGTCATTAAGTAATAGTCTTTTAACTTGGTTTCTTAGTGATGAAGTAACCTAAAATTTGGTGATGGAGAATTAGAAAATACTGAAACTGTTTACATCTATTATACCATAATACAATATGAATATGGTGAATAAATATACTATCGAGACTCATTAGATAATTTGAATTATTTCAAATGTATATGGAATATGTGTCATTAAGTAATAGTCTTTTAACTTAGTTTCTTAGTGATGAAGTAACCTAAAATTTGGTGATGGAGAAGAAGAAAAATATTGAAATTGTTTACATCTATTATACGATAATACAATATGAATATGGTGGATAAATATACTATCGAGACTCATTAGATAATTTGAATTATTTCAAATTTATATGGAATATGTGTCATTAAGTAATAGTCTTTTAACTTGGTTTCTTAGTGATGAAGTAACCTAAAATTTGGTGATGGAGAATTAGAAAATACTGAAGCTGTTTACATCTATTATATCATAATACAATATGAATATGGTGAATAAATATACTATCGAGACTCATTAGATAATTTGAATTATTTCAAATGTATATGGAATATGTGTCATTAAGTAATAGTCTTTTAACTTAGTTTCTTAGTGATAAAGTAACCTAAGATTTGGTGATGGAGAATTAGAAAATACTGAAACTGGTTACATCTATTATACCAAAATACAATATGAATATGGTGAATAAATATACTATCAAGACTCATTAGATAATTTGAATTATTTCAAATATATATGGAATATGTGTCATTAAGTAATAGTCTTTTAACTTCGTTACTTAGTGATGAAGTAACCTAGAATTTGATGATGGAGAAGAAGAAAAATATTTAAATTGTTTACTTTTATTATACGATAATACAATATGAATATGATGGATAAATATACTATCGAGACTCATTAGATAATTTGAATTATTTCAAATGTATATGGAATATGTGTCATTAAGTAATAGTCTTTTAACTTAGTTTCTTAGTGACGAAGTAACCTAAAATTTGGTGATGGAGAATTGGAAAATACTGAAATTGTTTACATCTATTATAACATAATACAATATGAATATGGTGGATAAATATACTATCGAGACTCATTAGATAATTTGAATTATTTCAAATGTATATGGAATATGTGTCATTAAGTAATAGTCTTTTAACTTAGTTTCTTAGTGATGAAGTAACCTAAAATTTGGTGATGGAGAAGAAGAAAAATATTGAAATTGTTTACATCTATTATACGATAATACAATATGAATATGGTGGATAAATATACTATCGAGACTCATTAGATAATTTGAATTATTTCAAATGTATATGGAATATGTGTCATTAAGTAATAGTCTTTTAACTTGGTTTCTTAGTGATGAAGTAACCTAAAATTTGGTGATGGAGAATTAGAAAATACTGAAACTGTTTACATCTATTATATCATAATACAATATGAATATGGTGAATAAATATACTATCGAGACTCATTAGATAATTTGAATTATTTCAAATGTATATGGAATATGTGTCATTAAGTAATAGTCTTTTAACTTCGTTACTTAGTGATGAAGTAACCTAGAATTTGATGATGGAGAAGAAGAAAAATATTGAAATTGTTTACTTTTATTATACGATAATACAATATGAATATGATGGATAAATATACTATCGAGACTCATTAGATAATTTGAATTATTTCAAATGTATATGGAATATGTGTCATTAAGTAATAGTCTTTTAACTTAGTTTCTTAGTGACGAAGTAACCTAAAATTTGGTGATGGAGAATTGGAAAATACTGAAATTGTTTACATCTATTATAACATAATACAATATGAATATGGTGGATAAATATACTATCGAGACTCATTAGATAATTTGAATTATTTCAAATGTATATGGAATATGTGTCATTAAGTAATAGTCTTTTAACTTAGTTTCTTAGTGATGAAGTAACCTAAAATTTGGTGATGGAGAAGAAGAAAAATATTGAAATTGTTTACATCTATTATACGATAATACAATATGAATATGGTGGATAAATATACTATCGAGACTCATTTGATAATTTGAATTATTTAAAATGTATATGGAATATGTGTCATTAAGTAATAGTCTTTTAACTTAGTTTCTTAGTGATGAAGTAACCTAAGATTTGGTGATGGAGAATTAGAAAATACTGAAACTGTTTACATCTATTATACCATAATACAATATGAATATGGTGAATAAATATACTATCGAGACTCATTAGATAATTTGAATTATTTCAAATGTATATGGAATATGTGTCATTAAGTAATAGTCTTTTAACTTAGTTTTTTAGTGATGAAGTAACCTAAAATTTGGTGATGGAGAATTGGAAAATACTGAAATTGTTTACATCTATTATAACATAATACAATATGAATATGGTGGATAAATATACTATCGAGACTCATTAGATAATTTGAATTATTTCAAATGTATATGGAATATGTGTCATTAAGTAATAGTCTTTTAACTAAGTTTCTTAGTGATGAAGTAACCTAAAATTTGGTGATGGAGAAGAAGAAAAATATTGAAATTGTTTACATCTATTATACGATAATACAATATGAATATGGTGGATAAATATACTATCAAGACTCATTAGATAATTTGAATTATTTCAAATGTATATGGAATATGTGTCATTAAGTAATAGTCTTTTAACTTGGTTTCTTAGTGATGAAGTAACCTAAAATTTGGTGATGGAGAATTAGAAAATACTGAAACTGTTTACATCTATTATACCATAATACAATATGAATATGGTGAATAAATATACTATCGAGACTCATTAGATAATTTGAATTATTTCAAATGTATATGGAATATGTGTCATTAAGTAATAGTCTTTTAACTTAGTTTCTTAGTGATGAAGTAACCTAAGATTTGGTGATGGAGAAGAAGAAAAATACTGAAATTGTTTACATCTATTATAACATAATACAATATGAATATGGTGGATAAATATACTATCGAGACTCATTAGATAATTTTAATTATTTCAAATGTATATGGAATATGTGTCATTAAGTAATAGTCTTTTAACTTAGTTTCTTAGTGATGAAGTAACCTAAAATTTGGTGATGGAGAAGAAGAAAAATATTGAAATTGTTTACATCTATTATACGATAATACAATATGAATATGGTGGATAAATATACTATCAAGACTCATTAGATAATTTGAATTATTTCAAATGTATATGGAATATGTGTCATTAAGTAATAGTCTTTTAACTTGGTTTCTTAGTGATGAAGTAACCTAAAATTTGGTGATGGAGAATTAGAAAATACTGAAACTGTTTACATCTATTATACCATAATACAATATGAATATGGTGAATAAATATACTATCGAGACTCATTAGATAATTTGAATTATTTCAAATGTATATGGAATATGTGTCATTAAGTAATAGTCTTTTAACTTAGTTTCTTAGTGATGAAGTAACCTAAGATTTGGTGATGGAGAAGAAGAAAAATACTGAAATTGTTTACATCTATTATAACATAATACAATATGAATATGGTGGATAAATATACTATCGAGACTCATTAGATAATTTTAATTATTTCAAATGTATATGGAATATGTGTCATTAAGTAATAGTCTTTTAACTTAGTTTCTTAGTGATGAAGTAACCTAAAATTTGGTGATGGAGAAGAAGAAAAATATTGAAATTGTTTACATCTATTATACGATAATACAATATGAATATGGTGGATAAATATACTATCGAGACTCATTTGATAATTTGAATTATTTCAAATGTATATGGAATATGTGTCATTAAGTAATAGTCTTTTAACTTAGTTTCTTAGTGATGAAGTAACCTAAGATTTGGTGATGGAGAATTAGAAAATACTGAAACTGTTTACATCTATTATACCATTATACAATATGAATATGGTGAATAAATATACTATCGAGACTCATTAGATAATTTGAATTATTTCAAATGTATATGGAATATGTGTCATTAAGTAATAGTCTTTTAACTTAGTTTCTTAGTGATGAAGTAACCTAAGATTTGGTGATGGAGAATTAGAAAATACTTAAACTGTTTACATCTATTATACCGTAATACAATATGAATATGGTGGATAAATATACTATCGAGACTCATTAGATAATTTGAATTATTTCAAATGTATATGGAATATGTGTCATTAAGTAATAGTCTTTTAACTAAGTTTCTTAGTGATGAAGTAACCTAAAATTTGGTGATGGAGAAGAAGAAAAATATTGAAATTGTTTACATCTATTATACGATAATACAATGTGAATATGGTGGATAAATATACTATCGAGACTCATTAGATAATTTGAATTATTTCAAATGTATATGGAATATGTGTCATTAAGTAATAGTCTTTTAACTTGGTTTCTTAGTGATGAAGTAACCTAAAATTTGGTGATGGAGAATTAGAAAATACTGAAACTGTTTACATCTATTATATCAAAATACAATATGAATATGGTGGATAAATATACTATCGAGACTCATTAGATAATTTGAATTATTTCAAATGTATATGGAATATGTGTCATTAAGTAATAGTCTTTTAACTTAGTTTCTTAGTGTTGTACCCCAAAATTTGCCCTCCCATTTCCTCAACATTTTCTCATCACAAGACATTTGAAGATCAAGATACAATTAGGGTTTCCTCTGCTCAAGACTTCTCCTTGCACTGTGGACTCAAATTAGGGTTTGTGCTTGCACAAAGATGTTTTGACCTAAAATGCCTAAGATGACTTTCATGCTTCATGTTGGACTCCCAAGTTTACCTATACCAAGTTTCAAGTCTTGATTCCAAGTTTTACCCAGTCAATTGGACAGTTGACCTAGAAATCAGCTGTATTGGGGAAAAAGTCAACTGTGGCCAATTGACAGTCAAACCTCATGAAATTTGATCCACATCAACATTATGAACTCACATGGACCATTTGATCAAGTTTGGATCACAATTCCACAAGAAATTTGATCAGATCATCAAAAGGGCAAAATGGTCATTTCTAGGGTTTTGACTGCACAAAGGCAATTTTTGACTGTTTGACCTAGCCAATAGGCAAACCAAGCTCACATATGGACTCAAGAACCCCATGGAATTATCTTGACATGTTCATCAAGCTCAAAAGATCCCAAGTACACAAGATTGACAGTTGAATTTCCCAGTCAATTGATCAATTTTGACTGTATACTGAAAAGTCAAACTTTGACTTTTTGGTCAAAATCAAGAGTCAAGATTCATTTTTCATCAAAACATGCCAAATCATGAAACTTGTTCACCAAGAAATCACAAAATGCAAATTAGGGTTTGAAAATGGAATTTTTCATAACTTAGAATTTTTCTGTTATGAAAAACCCTAATTTTTTCCCAACTTTGCCCCATCTTTTCACCATGATCCATTTGGATTCAAACAAAAGTCAAAACATGAAAGTTGTAGATTGTTGCATAGTCTACAACTTTGATTCACAAAGTTTTCTCATTTGAAGCTTGTATCTCAAGTTGTGATTTTTTGAATAAGGGCACTAAACCATCTTTTAACTTAGTGAAATTTGACCTATTTTTACAAGGTTTTCTACCCTACTTCAAGGCCACTTTTCATACCCTTCCACTTGGAATTTCAAGTTGCATTTCAAAGATGGATTGTATTACACATTCCAAGCTTTCCAAAATGTCCAAAAACTTCTCAAACAACCTCATGGTTAGGGAGAATCGAATTTCACAATATAGCAAAAAACCACTTTGTTCATGACCAAGTTCCATGTTCATACACTATGCATTTTTGAATTCAGCATGCTTAAGCTACATTGCAGGCCTCTAATCCCATTTTCACTCAATAATTCAATGCATATCCTTTGTGTTCTAGCATTATTTTGCTCATTTGGACAATACACACAAAATCAAGCCTAAACTAGAAAAAGCATATTATCCATTCTTGTAAAGTGTTACTTTATGGCAATTTTGCAAATCTATGAGGTACAATGCAGATCTTTGAGGCAAAAAGGCATGGACATATCCCACTGATCAAGACTCAAATGTGCAGCATAGATTGAGGCATTGTACTGGCCTAGAAACCAAGTTGACATTTGCTTGCTTCACATAGAAGTAACATCCATAACTTATGCCATCTCTCATACCAGCATAGAAACACAAGAACAAAGTTGTCAAACACATTACACATAACATATCCAAGCTAACACACGAGTTTTTGACCTCCAATACACCCTCCATCTCAGAATCATCCTCAAACTGCACAAACAGGGGTGCCCCTGCAGTTTGAGTGCAATCTCTCAATCCCTTCAAGCATTTTGATCAAAACCTGTTCCTCTACCTTCCTTACAACCTATGCAAGCTATCCAGAAGCTAAGGCACGATCTGTAGTTGCTCTAACCACTTCCACCATTTTCACATCTTTGACTTGCAGGTGAAGTTCTACAGCTTGATACAAGAAGGTTCAAGACAAAGTAAGCATTGAAAAAGCATCCCTGGATCTCAAGGAAGCTTTTCCAATCATTACATTGCACTGAAAGTCTCTCATTCTCCACATAGAAGTTCAACTGCACAGGAATCAAGAGTTAGAAGGAACTGAACATGGCGCGCGTTTTTTCAAATAATCTGTGCTGGAGGTTGAAGAAGGAGTGAAGTGGGCTGGGCCTGTGCTATTTTGCTTTTCACACCATCTTTTTTGGTTTACACCCCCCTGAGCCCATTTGCTTATTTTTTAACATTTTTGACTTTTTCTTTTTTTGTTGACTTTGTTTATTTTTTCTCATAACATTTAAAAATTAAAAATATTTTTTTTATCATTTTTTGCATTTATTGCATATTTATTTGTTTATTTTCTTTGTTTGTATATAATATATATATATGTATGATTATTAGAATAAATAAGAAATAATGTAAATACAATTTTTAATTTTTTATTTACTTTCTGAAAATATTTCACACAAAAAATACTTTTTATTTATTTTATTAAAATATTAAATAAATATTTATTTTTAGAATCATACATATTTAGGGTTATATATATATATATATATATATGTGATTATTAATATATTTAAGACAAAAATATAAAAATACTTGATTTTTTTCATTTTATTAATATTTGATACAAAATACCTTTTTTCACAATATACTTCATTTTATGTTATTTTTAAATAATAAATAAATAGTTGTATTAAAATTAAATAATACCTTCTTTTCTTTAAAAATTAGGGTTTCTACCCTAAGTTCAAAATACTCCAAAAATAATACATTTTTATTTTCTTTTCTCTTTTACATAAACAATATTTTTTCATACATATACAAAACATTCCTTTTACATCTTGCATTCTTATTTAATTTTTGTACATTGATTAAATTACAAATATTCAAATTGATGTAATAATTTAGATTTAAATTCTTGTCAATATCCCCATTTGAACATTTGTACCCCCTTTCCCATATTTGGTTGTGTAATAGCTTAGTAATTTTTAATTTCGCACTTTATTGCTTTCTAAAGATAACATGTTAGAATTAGGGTTTGTATGCGAAAAAAACGATAAAAAATAGTTTGACCTAATATAAGATAAACAAGCATGAAAATGGACACACAAATCACACTTGCACCCCCTAGGGTATTCCACTTGTTGCCTTCAAATAAATCGGCCATGTTGCATGTTAAACTTCTTTGGGCAAAGCAAATAATTTTGAATGATCATAGTCCCTCGATAAAACTTTTCAAAAACAAACAAAAACAAATGATCAAGTCCCTTAGAGAGATTGCTCAAAGACATTTAACGTTGTTGCAATTATGGTCTAAACGATGACCCGTGCCCGTCCCTTTCACATCCTAACACAAAGGTTGCCCACCAAATATAATGGTGGTGCAAACTTGTTAAAAGGGTTAAAGTATAGCAATAATCTTTTGAGAAATTTAGGAGTAGATAACCTCTTAGTTACTTGAATCAACTTGCAAAACAAAAACACTTGCCTAATTTCAAAATCACACCTCACAACACTTTCAAAACAAAACTTTCAAAAACAAAATGAAAACTTTTTCAAAAGACATACATCTTTGTATACATCCCCACATGGATCATTACAAAGGTTGCCACCACATTGGCCTCTTTTCAAAACATTTTCAAACCCACACACTCAATCACCATTTAAAACAATTGAAAACAAAAGGCAAGTGATCTAAGCAAGTAACTAAGAGCCCATGGATAACCATGGATAGGAAGGGTGCTAATACCTTCCCTTTCTATAATCTACTCCCCGAACCCAAGAAAACATCTCAAAAGGTTTTTGCTGTGCTTTTTAACCTTTCCTTAGGATAAAATAAAAAGTCGGTGGCGACTCTTGCTAACCGCAACATTTGCGAATACGAACGCAAAACCTCAAGTCAGTTTTCCCACCGTATCACACTTAGTGATGAAGTAACCTAAGATTTGGTGATGGAGAATTAGAAAATACTGAAACTGGTTACATCTATTATACCAAAATACAATATGAATATGGTGAATAAATATACTATCGAGACTCATTAGATAATTTGAATTATTTCAAATATATATGGAATATGTGTCATTAAGTAATAGTCTTTTAACTTCGTTACTTAGTGATGAAGTAACCTAAAATTTGATGATGGAGAAGAAGAAAAATATTGAAATTGTTTACATCTATTATACGATAATACAATATGAATATGATGGATAAATATACTATCGAGACTCATTAGATCATTTGAATTATTTCAAATGTATATGGAATATGTGTCATTAAGTAATAGTCTTTTAACTTAGTTTCTTAGTGATGAAGTAACCTAAAATTTGGTGATGGAGAATTGGAAAATACTGAAATTGTTTACATCTATTATAACATAATACAATATGAATATGGTGGATAAATAAACTATCGAGACTCATTAGATAATTTGAATTATTTCAAATGTATATGGAACATGTGTCATTAAGTAATAGTCTTTTAACTTAGTTTCTTAGTGATGAAGTAACCTAAAATTTGGTGATGGAGAAGAAGAAAAATATTGAAATTGTTTACATCTATTATACGATAATACAATATGAATATGGTGGATAAATATACTATCGAGACTCATTTGATAATTTGAATTATTTCAAATGTATATGGAATATGTGTCATTAAGTAATAGTCTTTTAACTTAGTTTCTTAGTGATGAAGTAACCTAAGATTTGGTGATGGAGAATTAGAAAATACTGAAACTGTTTACATCTATTATACCATAATACAATATGAATATGGTGAATAAATATACTATCGAGACTCATTAGATAATTTGAATTATTTCAAATGTATATGGAATATGTGTCATTAAGTAATAGTCTTTTAACTTAGTTTCTTAGTGATGAAGTAACCTAAGATTTGGTGATGGAGAATTACAAAATACTTATATTGTTTACATCTATTATTCCATAATACAATATGAATATGGTGGATAAATATACTATCGAGACTCATTAGATAATTTGAATTATTTCAAATGTATATGGAATATGTGTCATTAAGTAACAGTCTTTTAACTTAGTTTGTTAGTGATTAAGTAACCTAAGATTTGGTGATGGATAATTAGAAAATACTGAAACTGTTTACATCTATTATACCATAATACAATATGAATATGGTGAATAAATATACTATCGAGACTCATTAGATAATTTGAATTATTTCAAATATATATGGAATATGTGTCATTAAGTAATAGTCTTTTAACTTCGTTTTTTAGTGATGAAGTAACCTAAAATTTGGTGATGGAGAATTAGAAAATACTGAAACTGTTTACATCTATTATACCATAATACAATATGAATATGGTGAATAAATATACTATCGAGACTCATTAGATAATTTGAATTATTTCAAATGTATATGGAATATGTGTCATTAAGTAATAGTCTTTTAACTTAGTTTCTTAGTGATGAAGTAACATAAAATTTGGTGATGGAGAAAAAGGAAAATACTGAAATTGTTTACATCTATTATACGATAATACAATATGAATATGGTGGATAAATATACTATCGAGACTCATTAGATAATTTGAATTATTTCAAATGTATATGGAATATGTGTCATTAAGTAATAGTCTTTTAACTTGGTTTCTTAGTGATGAAGTAACCTAAAATTTGGTGATGGAGAATTAGAAAATACTGAAACTGTTTACATCTATTATATCATAATACAATATGAATATGGTGGATAAATATACTATCGAGACTCATTAGATAATTTGAATTATTTCAAATGTATATGGAATATGTGTCATTAAGTAATAGTCTTTTAACTTAGTTTCTTAGTGATGAAGTAACCTAAGATTTGGTGATGGAGAATTAGAAAATACTGAAACTGGTTACATCTATTATACCAAAATACAATATGAATATGGTGAATAAATATACTATCGAGACTCATTAGATAATTTGAATTATTTCAAATATATATGGAATATGTGTCATTAAGTAATAGTCTTTTAACTTCTTTACTTAGTGATGAAGTAACCTAAAATTTGATGATGGAGAAGAAGAAAAATATTGAAATTGTTTACATCTATTATACGATAATACAATATGAATATGATGGATAAATATACTATCGAGACTCATTAGATCATTTGAATTATTTCAAATGTATATGGAATATGTGTCATTAAGTAATAGTCTTTTAACTTAGTTTCTTAGTGATGAAGTAACCTAAAATTTGGTGATGGAGAATTGGAAAATACTGAAATTGTTTACATCTATTATAACATAATACAATATGAATATGGTGGATAAATAAACTATCGAGACTCATTAGATAATTTGAATTATTTCAAATGTATATGAAACATGTGTCATTAAGTAATAGTCTTTTAACTTAGTTTCTTAGTGATGAAGTAACCTAAAATTTGGTGATGGAGAAGAAGAAAAATATTGAAATTGTTTACATCTATTATACGATAATACAATATGAATATGATGGATAAATATACTATCGAGACTCATTTGATAATTTGAATTATTTCAAATGTATATGGAATATGTGTCATTAAGTAATAGTCTTTTAACTTAGTTTCTTAGTGATGAAGTAACCTAAGATTTGGTGATGGAGAATTAGAAAATACTGAAACTGTTTACATCTATTATACCATAATACAATATGAATATGGTGAATAAATATACTATCGAGACTCATTAGATAATTTGAATTATTTCAAATGTATATGGAATATGTGTCATTAAGTAATAGTCTTTTAACTTAGTTTATTAGTGATGAAGTAACCTAAGATTTGGTGATGGAGAATTAGAAAATACTTATACTGTTTACATCTATTATACCATAATACAATATGAATATGGTGGATAAATATACTATCGAGACTCATTAGATAATTTGAATTATTTCAAATGTATATGGAATATGTGTCATTAAGTAATAGTCTTTTAACTTAGTTTGTTAGTGATGAAGTAACCTAAGATTTGGTGATGGATAATTAGAAAATACTGAAACTGTTTACATCTATTATACCATAATACAATATGAATATGGTGAATAAATATACTATCGAGACTCATTAGATAATTTGAATTATTTCAAATATATATGGAATATGTGTAATTAAGTAATAGTCTTTTAACTTCGTTTTTTAGTGATGAAGTAACCTAAAATTTGGTGATGGAGAAGAAGAAAAATATTGAAATTGTTTACATCTATTATACGATAATACAACATGAATATGGTGGATAAATATACAATCGAGACTCATTAGATAATTTGAATTATTTCAAATGTATATGGAATATGTGTTATTAAGTAATAGTCTTTTAACTTAGTTTCTTAGTGATGAAGTAACCTAAAATTTGGTGATGGAGAATTGGAAAATACTGAAATTGTTTACATGTATTATACCATAATACAATATGAATATGGTGGATAAATATATTATCGAGACTCATTAGATAATTTGAATTATTTCAAATGTATATGGAATATGTGTCATTAAGTAATAGTCTTTTAACTTAGTTTTTTAGTGATGAAGTAACCTAAAATTTGGTGATGGAGAAGAAGAAAAATATTAAAATTGTTTACATCTATTATACGATAATACAATATGAATATGGTGGATAAATATACTATCGAGACTCATTAGATAATTTGAATTATTTCAAATGTATATGGAATATGTGTCATTAAGTAATAGTCTTTTAACTTAGTTTCTTAGTGGTGAAGTAACCTAAAATTTGGTGATGGAGAATTGGAAAATACTGAAATTGTTTACATCTATTATACCATAATAAAATATGAATATGGTGGATAAATAAACTATCGAGACTCATTAGATAATTTGAATTATTTCAAATGTATATGGAATATGTGTCATTAAGTAATAGTCTTTTAACTTAGTTTCTTAGTGTTGTACCCCAAAATTTGCCCTCACATTTTTCCTCAAGAAATCACAGCTTCAGGCGTTTCCTGATTTTTCAAACTGGCTCAAGAATCGGTCAAACGGACTTTTCTCGTCAGTCAGACACAATTAGGGTTTTACTGATTTTCAGGGCTCTAGAATGTTTCAAACAGTTGGCTTAGGGTTTTGGTTGATTTTGGCTCAATTTCGATCAGGCGAACGCTTCTTTGGCATTTAATCAGGAATTAGGTTTGTTCATGCGCGGTTCCTCAGAAAGATTTAATTCTAAGGTGCTTTGCAAGACATTCCGAGATTTGGATTGAATTTGCATTTGTTTGACTGAATCAGTAAAAGGTTGCATTGGGTTTGAATTTGCAATGTTTGATTAAAGTCAGTAAAGGGAAAAAGTGTCTGGGCAATTGCTGTGATTGACTGTTGTTTTGCTCTGGATGTTTGAAACGCCAGGTTTAACTGATCAAATGCTGAAGCATTGTTTATTTAATTATTTATTATTATAAGATTAAATGATTGGAATTTATTTTCAATTATTATAATTAAAGAATTATAAATAATAAAAAGAACAATTAAAAAAAGAAGAAAAGAATTAATTGGATAAAGAAACTTTTTATATATTTTTAAATTATTTGTACAATTGTTTTGTTTACAAATTGTTTACAATAATGATTTTACATTTATTTAAATTTAAATACAAACTATCCTAAGTATGTTTCTAAATCTTTAATTCTTCAATCCCTTGCTCCAGTGCTCCATGGATTTTTATCTGCAAAAACAAATAAGAGAAAGAAAAGTCAATAGCAGCTAAATGAATAAAAGAGACAGATAAAAAAAAGGGGTCATCATTAAGGGCAACTGACTGGGATCAGTTAGCCCTCTCTGCAAATCACGGGATTTCTCCCGGTTCACAAAGAGGGATGAATATTTATTTGCTAAACTTTGAATGCACAAATATAAAGAATGCACAAGTCAAAATTGTCCAACTGTATAGTTCAAAAGCAAACAGCATGTACAACTAAAAGTTCAAATTGCCAAACAAAGTCCAAATTCAAACTTTCTGCCAAAGTACAAAATACTGTCACAAGGCTACCAAAGCTGTCCACAAGATATCAAGATATCAAAGATATCAGAATGTTCAGATGCAAGTACAAGTGCAGCACAAAATCTGGAAGAAAAGAGATAAAGTATGCAGAGAAAGCATGTTATGCAAGCAAGTTATTCATTTCATCATTTCCCAAGTGCTTCCCTTTCAGCTTTAAGTACAAAGCATAAACATTTTTAATGCAAAAAGTTGTACTGGAGAGAGAAAGAAGAGAGAAAAGCAGGTTTTGCAGGCTTACTGGCTTTGAGGCTTGAGAAAGAAAAGATATAAAACAACTGTAATAACACAGTACCAGGGGGCAAAAACCACAAAACTGTAAGACAAAACAAATATACAACCTGCTGTCCAAACCCCAGGCCATAACATAACTTGAAACAAAACCTTCCAAACCCCCAAGACTTGCCTATCATCAAAAACATCCAGTACCATAACCAGCAAGGCCAAAACCCTATCAAAACTTATCAAGCCCAAATAAAAACCAGAAGTCTAAATCCTGCATAAGCAAAGCCAAGCCTTAAACACAAAGCCTTGGTTCAAAAACCTGTAATGACCTCCAGCCAAACCAGTAAACTCACCTAAGCATTAAAACTGCCTAAGCATAAACCAACAAACAATACCAACCTGTCAAACTGATACAAACATATAAACTATACATCCAAACCAGAAAACAAGTAAGTCCATCAAACAAAACTCCAACCCTGGACCATCCTACATAAAACCTGTTCAAGCCTCAACCAAAAGCCTTACCACTCAACTCAAGGCATCAAGATAAAAGAACCAAATTCCAAACCCACACAGGCCCTCAGAAAACCTTCATCATTGGGCAATCATATGAATCAAAAGCCATAACCAACATCAACAAATATCACTACAACTCAGTCACCAAAACGTATCAATCCAACCAGAAAAGGAACAAGCATACTAAAGCATACATACAAGCCAACAAGAAGAAGGTACAGAAGCCTCAAAAAATTAACATCAGAGGCAAACATTCAAGCATACTAAGCAAGCAACGAGGCAGAGAAAGAAGAGGAAAAGGAAAACGTTCAAGGCAACAGAGAAGAAGAAAAGAGTCATACAAAGGGTTTTCAAGCCTATCATCATTAAACCCTAAAAGGGAAAAGAAGAATACAGAGTACCGTAGCAAGCTCTCATCGCGCATACCCCTCACCGTCCAAGCCTCCGAGCGCCTCCATCCTTCTCTGTCTTCTCCAAGAGGTATAATTGCTTTCCCTTCTCACGCACCTCCAACAAGAATAATAATAACACTCCATCAGAATCCATAATCAAGACATGCAAGACACATAAAATTCGAAACTCAAAATGCGTTAAAAAGACAGAAAACATCACCTTAATCTCGTTTCGTGGAACCAAGGAGAGGAGAAGGACATAGATGGTGGAGCTGGTGGCTGGGGCGAAGGGTTTGAGCTAGGCATTTGGCGTGAACGAAGAAGTTGACGAGCGAAACAAGTAAACGGCGCTTCTGTGTACACAAACCCTAAGCCATGTCCCAAATGGAACAAAATTGTGAACCCTAATTATTCGTTTCAAACGAATTAGGCCATAACCCGTTCAAAGCACACAAAGCCCAAGCGAATCTCCATTTGGCACCCCCCATCAAGCCCATTCATTTCTTTTACTAACATCTTTTGTATCCTTTTATTACTTTAACTAATACATTTTTCATTAATTAACTACTTTTTATAACTTATTTAAATACTTATTTTATTTTATTTTTACACTAACAATACCTTTTATATATATATATCATAACTAAATATTATATGGAAACTAATAAAAACAATAGTTTTTTTCTTTTTAAAACTTGAAACTTACACTTTCTTTAATTAATTCTTTTTTACATGAAATGTTAATTTCTCAATATATTAAAACACTTTCTTTCAATTAAAAAAACTTTTGTACATTAATACATAAAAATACATTGGTTAAAACACTTTTTTTGTTTTATTTAACTTGTTTATTTTTGTACATAAATTCTTTTTTAGTTAGTACATTTTCTTTTCTTAGAAATAATTTGTACATAATCAAGACAAATACATTTTTTAATATACATAATTTAATTAAGATTTAAAACATTTAATTAAAAATTTTCTTTTTGTACATATTTAAGGAAAATACAAGATCACAATTAAATAAATAAACGTTTAATTCTTTTCATTTAAGTTAAACAATGCTTAATAATACATTTAAATTCACATCTTAACCTGTAAATAAATTACATACACATATACACTTACACGTACACTTATACAATACATTTCACATTATACACTTGATACACATACAATTACTATTCTTATACCTTGCTATACATTGATTACATTTGATCGCAATTCGATTTGGTTGTAAATTATTGGACACTACATTCCTAAAGTCTCATCCCCATTTGTGAATTTGTACCCCCACTCCCGAATACTATTTGTAATAGCGTAGACTTTAAATTCTTGCAATTTACCGCTTTTAAATTATACCATGGTTAGACCTAGGGTTTGCATGTACATAAAACCAAACGCTAGATAACCTAATACAAGACAAATACATGAAATCAATACACAATCACACTTGCACCCTCTAGGGTAATCCCACATGTTGCCTTCCAAAATTGGCCATGCTTGCACGTCGAGTTTCTTTGGCAAAACGAATTCAAAATGATCATAAGTCCCTCGATGACGCTTTCGAAAGTTGCCTAAATGGAATGATCATAGTCCCTTCAAAGCAAATTGCCAAAGACACTTGGCATCATTGTATTCATGGTCCATACGATGACCCGCGTCCGTCCCGTTAAACATCCTAAACGCAAGATTGTCCACCAAATTCTATGGTGGAACAAAATTGTTAAAAAGGGTTGAAAACATAGAGAAAACCTTTGAGTACAATAGGGGTAGACAAAACTTTTAGTTACTTGAGATCAACTTGCAAAAACACTTGCCTTCTTTTCAAAAACCACACTTCATGCACACTTTCAAAACAAACTCTCAAAAACATTTGAAACATCTTTTCGAAAAGATACACACTTTTGTAAAACACTCAAACACGAGTCAAATACATTGGTTGCCTAAGACAAGGCATCTCTTCAAAAACATTTTTCAAAACACACACACACACCACAATTTCAAGCAATCGAAAATCAAGGCAAGTGATCTAAAAACCAAGTAACTAAGAGCCCATGGATAACCATTGATGAAAAGGGTGCTAATACCTTCCCTTTTCATAATCTACCCCCCGAACCCATGAAATATCTCAAAAGGTTTTTGCTGTGCTTTTTAACCTTTCCTTTAGGATAAAATAAAAAGTCGGTGGCGACTCTTGCTCAACCGAACAAGTGCGAACACAAACGCAAAACTCAAGTCAGTTCTCCCACCGTATCACAGAACTGGCGACTCTGTTGGGGAGTATTTAAAAGTGGGGTTACCTTAGGGTTTAGATCATCTTTACTTTCGTGCTTTAATTGACTTGATTGCTTTATCTTTTGGGTTCTTGTTTGGGTTTGTTAATCCTACACCCGGATTTGGGGCACCTTCTTAGGTAAATAGCAAAAAAACTATGAGGGAAATGTGCGGGGTATACCGACATGGATGAAGCAGTAAGCTATGTTAGTGTGACATATTTGTGAGTACCGGTAACCCTTGAGTTCAATCAAGGAGAGTATGGGGCCGCTGAGTGATGTCGTGAAGCACTAACGAACTCTTAGAACCTTAATTGACCATCTTAGCTTTTTTAGGGGTAGTGAGATGACCGACTTTGGTGCAGTCCGAAGTTGGTAGATACTCGATACTAAACTCATTTGAAGGTTGTTTTCTTGGAATATTTTGGTCGCCAGTAAGTGGCTAAACCGAAACAATAAACACATAGAACAATCCAATGATATTGAGCTCCTTAGAACCGGTTTCTATTTTAGGACAGGATGAGCCAACTAACTTAAAAAGGGTACTTACCTAAACCCCCTGCAAGCCTATACTTAGGGACTTGTTTGCTTTGTATGAATATGATTACCTGTATATACACTTACTTCCTTGTGCATACATGTACATAACATCATAACATCATACCATAGCATTTTCAATAACCCTTTCAAAGATCTCGAGGGTTCTGTTGATGCAGGGATACGTTGAACCAAACGTCTACCAAGGGGCAAGAGGTTTACTCCTCTAACAAATGCCAATCAAAGTTCAGCTGCAACAACTTGAGTTAGTGGCTATGACCCACTCGACATGGTGAGCTTGATTCTCGTGGAAAGACATCCACCGATACAAAGTTCTCCAATCAAAGATCAAGTGCAACAACTTGAATCAGTGGCTATGATCCACTCGACATGGTGAGCTTGATTCTCGTGGAAAGACATCCACCGATACAAAGATCTCCAATCAAAGATCAAGTGCAACAACTTGAATCAGTGGCTATGACCCACTCCACATGGTGAGCTTGATTCTCGTGGAAAGACATCCACCGATACAAAGTTCTCCAAATCAAAGATCAAGTGCAACAACTTGAATCAGGGGCTATGACCCACTCGACATGGTGAGCTTGAGTCTCGTGGAAAGACATCCACCGATACAAAGTTCTCCAGTCAAAGTTCAAGTGGAACAACTTGAATCAGTGGCTATGACCCACTTGACATGGTGAGCTTGATTCTAGTGGAAAGACATCCACCGGTGCGAAGTTCTCCAATTCAAGAGCAAAGTTCAACCTCTAACATTTTCTTGTGTTTACCCCAAGAGATCATTGAAAGCATGCATCCACATATCATGCATTTCATTTTGACAGTCTTTCCTTTTTCAGGTTTCCTTACTCTCCTGCTGTTTATTTCAGTAAGAGATGGCTCTAGAAAGGTCTGTCAAAGACATCCAAGACCAGATTGCTCAGCTGCAGGAGATGTTCCTGAACTTGTCTCTGGGGCAAGAAGAAATGAAAGCTCTCCTCACAAAGGGCTTGGAGAATTCCAACAATGCCAGGAGTGATCAGCTTGCGGAGCTGCAGTTTGATCTGACAACATTGAGGACCCAAGTGATGGGACAGTTGGTGGGCCAGATGGCTCTCATCCAAGACCTATCTCAAAGACAAGAGGAACTCAGAGTTCTTGTCCGCCAACTGCTTCCAAACAACCAATTGGGGCAAACATATGAGGTTGAAGAGCAAGTCACCGCTCAGCCTCCATTCACTCAAGAAGACAAGTGGAAGGCTCCTTCGCTTGCTTCAGGGTCACAAGCCCATCAACAACCTCGCCAGCGTCAACGGGGTAATCGGCGTAAGCAAGAAATGTCGGGAAGACAGTTCACGGAGACTGAGATACCATCATTCTTCATACTGAAGCGCCTGTTGGAGGTCAACCTGCTTACCTTAAGGGATCCTCCTCAGAAGCTCAATACCTCCTCTCCTAACTATCATCCCGATGCAATTTGTGTTTACCACTCCTACAGCCCGGGACACGACACCAACAACTGTTGGGCCTTGAAGAACAAGATTCAAGATTTGATCGACATTGGAGTGCTGGAATTCATGCCAGACGGCGAGATGAAAATCTTCCGTTAAGGGGTTCTCCACCTGGAGTGACAAAGCTCAAGCTGAAAGACTTTTGCTTCATTTTGAATTTTCAAAGTTGTAATTTCTTTTGTTGTCGAACAATTATCTGTTGATGTTAAACTCTGTTTTCATTAATGCATTGCATATGTTTGTCTTGAATTCATCCATTCGTTTCACTACTCCTATGCTTTTCTTTATGATATCTGACTCTTGATAAAAAGCTGCAAGCCTTTAGAGGGAGGATGACGAAACAATACCATAATCTCATACAATACGCTTTTGAACAGACCTTGCTGATGATGTACAGGCATTTCTTTCAATTCCCAAACACTGGAGTTATAAGGAAGTTAATCCCTAGTCAACCCCTTCGAGTTAAAGAAGTAGGAGTTTTCTGTTCTAAACAATCAAAACCTTTGATATAAACCTGGGGCAGGGTAGTCTCTCAGTTAATTCAAAAAAAAAGAAGTGTGCATTGAAGTCGCAAACTCTCAGTTCGTAACACAACGAACGACGTCAAAAAAAAAAAGAAAGCATTCCTTTGGAATCAAAAGACAAGGGTGGTTCCCTATCACATAGACAGTCAATCTCTCAAAAGAGAAAATCCCACCAAGCCAAAACCTACAAAGGAGGCTTAAGAAAGCTGGGGCATCCCGCTGACTGTAATCTCGAAAAACGGGAACAGTCAGGCAAAAGTTAGGGATAACAAATCAAAATCAAAATAGTGAGGTCATTACAAATCCTCAACAATATGAAAAATGTTGAAAAAGAAAAAGGAGATGATGACTGTCTCCCCAAATTCAACTGGTGAACCATCACCCAAAAGTCGTTCCAAACTCAAAACAGAGTGTGACGCACAGTTAACTGAGCTTAGGGTTGAAGAACATCACGAAGAGCGGGTGGGTACAAATATACTTTGAGCCTTTATCCTTTGTTTCTTAAAACCGTGAACCAAGCCACGTTACAACCCTTTAAAAGTCCTAATTGAAGCATGGGTTAGTTCGAAAGCATACTGTTACAAAAGGTATCCTGACTCCTGTAAGGCTTTGCTCTAAATATTCTGTTGAATTTGTCTTATGAAAAAAGTTTTCTGCTAAAAAACGCATTTTGCAAAACTTCGAGACAAACATAAAACTTTGCATTACTTGAATATCACTGTCTGCATTTGGCTTCTTGTTTGACAGCGAAGAATTTCATACAGCGAATGTTCGGAGGAACGAAAACTCTCTCAGTGAGCAAAATCACTTGAAAAGGATGACACTTCCATTGCGAATATCCTATCAACAAGGGGCATGACATGTCACCATCCAATTAACCTGGGGCAGTCCAGTCGAGGTCCAACAGATCTTTCAAAGTCCAGTTAACCAGGGGCAGTCCAGTCAAGGTTTCAACAGATCTTTCAAAATTCAGTTAACCTGGGGCAGTCCAGTCAAGATTTCAAGAAAACTCTCAATTCGCAGATTAATCTGATTCAAGACTCATCATCACTTGGGGCATTCGAATGTCAAAAGTGTTCAATCATTCCTTCACCACCTGTTGGAAATTACAACCGCCAACAAATCAACTATCACTATTTCCAGACTCGATTCCTGTATCTAGCTAGGGAACGTCTGAAGAGTTTGAAGATTCGATTCCTGTATCCAGCCAGGGCATATCTGTTGACGACTATTTCCAGACTCGATTCCTGTATCTAGCCAGGGCACGTCTGAAGAGTTTGAAGATTCGATTCCGGTATCCAGCCAGGGCATATCTGTTGACGACTATTTCCAGACTCGATTCCTGTATCTAGCCAGGGTACGTCTGAAGAGTTTGAAGATTCGATTCCTGTATCCAGCCAGGGCATATCTGTTGACGACTATTTCCAGACTCGATTCCTGTATCTAGCCAGGGAACGTCTGAAGAGTTTGAAGATTCGATTCCTGTATCCAGCCAGAGCATATCTATTGACGACTATTTCCAGACTCGATTCCTGTATCTAGCCAGGGCACGTCTGAAGAGTTTGAAGATTCGATTCCTGTATCCAGCCAGGGCATATCTGTTGACGACTATTTTCAGACTCGATTCCTGTATCTAGCCAGGGCACGTCTGAAGAGTTTGAAGATTCGATTCCTGTATCCAGCCAGGGCATATCTGTTGACGACTATTTCCAGACTCGATTCCTGTATCTAGCCAGGGCACGTCTGAAGAGTTTAAAGATTCGATTCCTGTATCCAGCCAGGGCATATCTGTTGATGACTATTTTCAGACTCGATTCCTGTATCTAGCCAGGGCACGTCTGAAGAGTTTGAAGATTCGATTCCTGTATCCAGCCAGGGCATATCTGTTGACGACTATTTCCAGACTCGATTCCTGTATCTAGCCAGGGCACGTCTGAAGAGTTTGAAGATTCGATTCCTGTATCCAGCCAAGGCACATCTGTTGACAACTATTTCCAGACTCGATTCCTGTATCTAGCAAGGGCACGTCTGAAGAGTTTGAAGATTCGATTCCTGTATCCAGCCAGGGCATATATGTTGACGACTATTTCCAGACTCAATTCCTGTATCTATCCAGGGCACGTCTGAAGAGTTTGAGGATTCGATTCCTGTATCAAGCCAGGGCATATCTGTTGACGACTATTTTCAGATTCAATTCCTATATCTAGCCAGGGCATATCTGTTGACAACTAATTCCAGATTCGATACCTGTATCCAGCCAGGGCATATCTGCGAGCAACCAATTGTAGACTCGACACCTGTAACAAGCCAGGAAATTATCTACAACACCACTTGGGGCATTCGAATGTCAAAAGTGTTCAGCAATTCCTTCATCACCTGTTGGAAAACACGGTCCAGATGGGCTCCAAACACGGTTGCCATTCTGTCACCTTTTCTTAAGATCCAGATCAACACCTGTAACAAGCCAGGAAAACATCTGTGGACGACTGATTGTGGATCAACACCTGTAACAAGCCAGGAAATTATCTACATCACCACTTGGGGCATTCGAATTTCAAAAGTGTTCAAAAACCCGATGCAGTTTTACACGGACTCATCGTCAGGAAACCCTACACCGGTTCCCTTTCAACCCCCGATGCAGTTTTACACGGACTCATCATCAGGAAATCCTACACAGATCTCCTCAAAACAGGAAGTCCCCAGTAGTTTGGCATACAACCCAAGCTTCTGATTTCCCCAACATTGGTCCCAAGATTTCTCATTTTTCAACAATCAAGGATTCTTGCCCTCCACAGCAGTAGCCAAGGAATTGTTCTCCCCGGCAGTAGTCAAGATTCTTTTATCTTCAGCCATCCAGGATTCATTTATCCTCAGCAAGATAGCTCATCATCTTGCATGCGCATTCATCACATTCATGTCATAAACATTGATGTCACATACATTGCATCATGCATCATAACATTGCATACAACTAACCCTTTACCTTTTCAGGTAAGATCAGTCGACAGACAAAGATCATCTTCCGAGATTCATCCAGAAATAATTCAGATGTGACCCAGACAAGGCGACATTCTGATACTTATTCCAGATTCATCCAGAAATAGTTCAGATGTGACCCAGACATGGCGAAATTCTGATACTTATTCCAGATTCACTCAGATGCAGTTTTACACGGACGCATCATCAGGAAACCCTACACCGGTTCCTCTTCAACTTCAAGACTTCTGAAAACAGTTTACGGATTCTTCCCAACAACGGATGTTAATCTATCGCTTGTCCAGATGCAACTTTTGAAAACAGTTTACGGACGCTTCCCAACAACAGATGCTGCTCTATTGCTTATTCAACTTCAAGACTTCTGAAAACAGTTCACGGGTTCTCCAGTAACGGATGTTAACCTATCATTTGTTCAGACTCTTCTCAACTTTTGAAAACAGCTTACGGACGCTTCCCAACAACGGATGCTGCTCTATTGCTTATTCAACTTCGAGACTTCTGAAAACAGTTCACAGGTTCTCCAGTAACGGATGTTAACCTATCACTTGTTCAAACTCTTCTCAACTTTTGAAAACAGTTTACGGACGCTTCCCAACAACGGATGCTGCTCTATTGCTTATTCAACTTCAAGACTTCTGAAAACAGTTTATGGATTCTTCCCCAACAACGGATGTTAATCTATCACTTGTTCAGATGCAACTTTTGAAAACAGTTTACGGATTCTTCCCAACAACGGATGTTAATCTATTGCTTATTCAATCTTAACTCCTGAAAACAGTTCACGGATTCTCCAGACACGGATGTCAATCTATTGTTGGCTCAGACCCCCAATTAAGAGATGTTCCAAAACATGGGTGCCTTTCTGATACTCGTCCACTCACCATTGACATACAGTTCAACATTTCCAAATGGCATCTTTAAGCCCATTTCCAGATGGCATCTATAAGCCCATCCTCCTACCAGCAGTCACCAAATGGCATCTTTAAGCCCATTTCCAGATGGCATCTCTAAGCCCATCCCCCGACAAGATTCTATCGCATCAGGTGGCATCTTTAAGCCCATCACCAAATGGCATCTTTAAGCCCATTCACCTCTACCATCACGTCGCCGAGTGCAAATTTTCTAGGCACTTTAGTGTCCAATCTCCTTTTACCTTCGAGTCGCGAAAGGCAAACTTGCCAATCTAACTCTTCAGGTTCAAGAAGATTGAACATGGGTAACTGTTGTACCCCAAAATTTGCCCTCGCATTTTTCCTCAAGAAATCACAGCTTCAGGCGTTTCCTGATTTTTCAAACTGGCTCAAGAATCGGTCAAACGGACTTTTCTCGTTAGTCAGACACAATTAGGGTTTTACTGATTTTCAGGGCTCTAGAATGTTTCAAACAGTTGGCTTAGGGTTTTGGTTGATTTTGGCTCAATTTCGATCAGGCGAACGCTTCTTTGGCATTTAATCAGGAATTAGGTTTGTTCATGTGCGGTTCCTCAGAAAGATTTAATTCTACGGTGCTTTGCAAGACATTCCGAGATTTGGATTGAATTCGCATTTGTTTGACTGAATCAGTAAAAGGTTGCATTGGGTTTGAATTTGAAATGTTTGATTAAAGTCAGTAAAGGGAAAAAGTGTCTGGGCAATTGCTGTGATTGACTGTTGTTTTGCTCTGGATGTTTGAAACGCCAGGTTTAACTGATCAAATGTTGAAGCATTGTTTATTTAATTATTTATTATTCTAAGATTAAATGATTGGAATTTATTTTCAATTATTATAATTAAAGAATTATAAATAATAAAAAGAACAATTAAAAAAAGAAGAAAAGAATTAATTGGATAAAGAAACTTTTTATTTATTTTTAAATTATTTGTACAATTGTTTTGTTTACAAATTGTTTACAACAATGATTTTACATTTATTTAAATTTAAATACAAACTATCCTAAGTATGTTTCTAAATATTCAATTCTTCAATCCCTTCCTCCAGTGCTCCATGGATTTTTATCTGCAAAAACAAATAAGAGAAAGAAAAGTCAATAGCAGCTAAATGAATAAAAGTGACAGATAAAAAAAAGGGGTCATCATTAAGGGCAACTGACTGGGATCAGTTAGCCCTCTCTGCAAATCACGGGATTTCTCCCGGTTCATAAAGAGGGATGAATATTTATTTGCTAAACTTTGAATGCACAAATATAAAGAATGCACAAGTCAAAATTGTCCAACTGTATAGTTCAAAAGCAAACAGCATGTACAACTAAAAGTTCAAATTGCCAAACAAAGTCCAAATTCAAACTTTCTGCCAAAGTACAAAATACTGTCACAAGGCTACCAAAGCTGTCCACAAGATATCAAGATATCAAAGATATCAGAATGTTCAGATGCAAGTACAAGTGCAGCACAAAATCTGGAAGAAAAGAGATAAAGTATGCAGAGAAAGCATGTTATGCAAGCA
This sequence comes from Vicia faba, assembly GCA_948472305.1. Classification (NCBI taxonomy): domain Eukaryota; kingdom Viridiplantae; phylum Streptophyta; class Magnoliopsida; order Fabales; family Fabaceae; genus Vicia; species Vicia faba. The sequence goes on along the minus strand of CATIWC010001815.1, from coordinate 64,958 downwards.
AGTTATTCATTTCATCATTTCCCAAGTGCTGCCCTTTCAGCTTTAAGTACAAAGCATAAACATTTTTAATGCAAAAAGCTGTACTGGAGAGAGAAAGAAGAGAGAAAAGCAGGTTTTGCAGGCTTACTGGCTTTGAGGCTTGAGAAAGAAAAGATATAAAACAACTGTAATAACACAGTACCAGGGGGCAGAAACCACAAAACTGTAAGACAAAACAAATATACAACCTGCTGTCCAAATCCCAGGCCATAACATAAATTGAAACAAAACCTTCCAAACCCCCAAGACCTGCCTATCATCAAAAACATCCAGTACCATAACCAGCAAGGCCAAAACCCTGTCAAAACTTATCAAGCCCAAATAAAAACCAGAAGTCTAAATCCTGCATAAGCAAGGCCAAGCCTTAAACACAAAGCCTTGGTTCAAAAACCTGTAATGACCTCCAGCCAAACCAGTAAACTCACCTAAGCATTAAACCTGCCTAAGCATAAACCAGCAAACAATACCAACCTGTCAAACTGATACAAACATATAAACTATACATCCAAATAAGAAAACAAGTAAGGCCATCAAACAAAACTCTAACCCTGTACCATCCTGCATAAAACCTGTTCAAGCCTCAACCAAAATCCTTACCACTCAACTCAAGGCATCAAGATAAAAGAACCAAATTCCAAACCCACACAGGCCCTCAGAAAACCTTCATCATTGGGAAATCATATGAATCAAAAGCCATAACCAACAACAACAAATATCACTACAACACAGTCACCAAAACATATCAATCCAACCAGAAAAGGAACAAGCATACTAAAGCATACATACAAGCCAACAAGAAGAAGTTACAGAAGCCTCAAAAAATTAACATCACAGGCAAACATTCAAGCATACTAAGCAAGCAACGAGGCAGAGAAAGAAGAGGAAAAGGCAAAAGTTCAAGGCAACAGAGAAGAAGAAAAGAGTCATACAAAGGGTTTTCAAGCCTATCATCATTAAACCCTAAAAGGGAAATAAAGAATACAGAGTACCGTAGCGAGCTCTCATCGCGCATACCCCTCACCGTCCAAGCCTCCGAGCGCCTCCATCCTTCTCTGTCTTCTCCAAGAGGTATAATTGCTTTCCCTTCTCACGCACCTCCAACAAGAATAATAATAACACTCCATCAGAATCCATAATTAAGACATGCAACACACATAAAATTCGAAACTCACAATGCGTTAAAAAGACAGAAAACATCACCTTAATCTCGTTTCGTGGAACCAAGGAGAGGAGAAGGACATAAATGGTGGCGCTGGTGGCTGGGGCGAAGGGTTTGAGCTAGGCGTTTGGCGTGAACAAAGAAGGTGACGAACTAAACAAGTAAACGGCGCTTCTGTGTACACAAACCCTAAGACATGTCCCAAATGGAGAAAAATTGTGAACCCTAATTATTCGTTTCAAACGAATTGGGCCATAACCCGTTCAAAGCACACAAAGCCCAAGCGAATCTCCATTTGGCACCCCCCACCAAGCCCATTCATTTCTTTTACTAACATCTTTTCTATCCTTTTATTACTTTAACTAATACATTTTTCATTAATTAACTACTTTTTATAACTTATTTAAATACTAATTTTATTTTATTTTTACACTAACAATACCTTATATATATATATATATATATATATATATATATATATATATATATATATATATATATATATATATATATATATATATATATATATATATATATATATATATATATATATATATATATATATATATATATATATATATATATATATATATATATATATATATATATATATATATATATATATATATATATATATATATATATATATATATATATATATATATATATCATAACTAAATATTATATGGAAACTAATAAAAACAATATTTTTTTCTTTTTAAAACTTGAAACTTACACTTTCTTTAATTAATTCTTTTTTACATGAAATGTTAATTTCTCAATATATTAAAACACTTTCTTTCAATTAAAAAAACTTTTGTACATTAATACATAAAAATACATTGGTTTAAAACACTTTTTTTGTTTTATTTAACTTGTTTATTTTTGTACATAAATTCTTTTTTAGTTAGTACATTTTCTTTTCTTAGAAATAATTTGTACATAATCAAGACAAATACATTTTTTAATATACATAATTTAATTAAGATTTAAAACATTTAATTAAAAATTTTCTTTTTGTACATATTTAAGGAAAATAAAAGATCAAAATTAAATAAATAAACATTTAATTCTTTTCATTTAAGTTAAAAAATGCTTAATAATACATTTAAATTCACATCTTAACCTGTAAATAAATTACATACACATATACACTTACACGTACACTTATACAATACATTTCACATTATACACTTGATACACATACAATTACTATTCTTATACCTTGCTATACATTGATTACATTTGATCGCATTTCGATTTGGTTGTAAATTATTGGACACTACATTCCTAAAGTCTCATCCCCATTTGTGAATTTGTACCCCCACTCCCGGATACTATTTGTAATAGCGTAGACTTTAAATTCTTGTAATTTACCGCTTTTAAATTATATCATGGTTAGACCTAGGGTTTGCATGTACATAAAACCAAACGCTAGATAACCTAATACAAGACAAATACATGAAATCAATACACAATCACACTTGCACCCTCTAGGGTAATCCCACATGTTGCCTTCCAAAATGGGTCATGCTTGCACGTCGAGTTTCTTTGGCAAAACGAATTCAAAATGATCATAAGTCCCTCGATGACGCTTTCGAAAGTTGCCTAAATGGAATGATCATAGTCCCTTCAAAGCAAATTGCCAAAGACACTTGGCATCATTGTATTCATGGTCCATACGATGACCTGCGCCCGTCCCGTTTAAACATCCTAAACGCAAGATTGTCCACCAAATTCTATGGTGGAACAAATTGTTAAAAAGGGTTGAAAACATAGAGAAAACCTTTGAGTACAATAGGGGTAGACAAAACTTTTAGTTACTTGAGATCAACTTGCAAAAACACTTGCCTTCTTTTCAAAACCACACTTCATGCACACTTTCAAAACAAACTCTCAAAAACATTTGAAACATCTTTTCGAAAAGATACACACTTTTGTAAAACACTCAAACACGAGTCAAATACATTGGTTGCCTAAGACAAGGCATCTCTTCAAAAACATTTTTCAAAACACACACACACACACACCACAATTTCAAGCAATCGAAAATCAAGGCAAGTGATCTAAAAACCAAGTAACTAAGAGCCCATGGATAACCATGGATGAAAAGGGTGCTAATACCTTCCCTTTTCATAATCTACCCCCCGAACCCACGAAATATCTCAAAAGGTTTTTGCTGTGCTTTTTAACCTTTCCTTTAGGATAAAATAAAAAGTCGGTGGCGACTCTTGCTCAACCAAACAAGTGCCAATACAAACGCAAAACTCAAGTCAGTTCTCCCACCGTATCACACTTAGTGATGAAGTAACCTAAAATTTGGTGATGGAGAATTGGAAAATACTGAAACTGTTTACATCTATTATACCATAATACAATATGAATATGGTGAATACATATACTATCGAGACTCATTAGATAATTTGAATTATTTCAAATGTATATGGAATATGTGTCATTAAGTAATAGTCTTTTAACTTAGTTTCTTAGTGATGAAGTAACCTAAAATTTGGTGATGGAGAAGAAGAAAAATATTGAAATTGTTTACATCTATTATACGATAATACAATATGAATATGGTGGATAAATGTACTATCGAGACTCATTAGATAATTTGAGTTATTTCAAATGTATATGGAATATGTGTCATTAAGTAATAGTCTTTTAACTTGGTTTCTTAGTGATGAAGTAACCTAAAATTTGGTGATGGAGAATTAGAAAATACTGAAACTGTTTACATCTATTATACCATAATACAATATGAATATGGTGAATAAATATACTATCGAGACTCATTAGATAATTTGAATTATTTCAAATGTATATGGAATATGTATCATTAAGTAATAGTCTTTTAACTTAGTTTCTTAATGATAAAGTAACCTAAGATTTGGTGATGGAGAATTAGAAAATACTTAAACTGTTTACATCTATTATACCATAATACAATATGAATATGGTGGATAAATATACTATCGAGACTCATTAGATAATTTGAATTATTTCAAATGTATATGGAATATGTGTCATTAAGTAATAGTCTTTTAACTTAGTTTCTTAGTGATGAAGTAACCTAAGATTTGGTGATGGAGAATTAGAAAATACTGAAACTGTTTACATCTATTATACCATAATACAATATGAATATGGTGAATAAATATACCATCGAGACTCATTCGATAATTTGAATTATTTCAAATGTATATGGAATATGTGTCATTAAGTAATAGTCTTTTAACTTCGTTTTTTAATGATGAAGTAACCTAAAATTTGGTGATGGAGAAGAAGAAAAATATTGAAATTGTTTACATCTATTATACGATAATACAATATGAATATGGTGGATAAATATACTTTCGAGACTCATTAGATAATTTGAGTTATTTCAAATGTATATGGAATATGTGTCATTAAGTAACAGTCTTTTAACTTGGTTTCTTAGTGATGAAGTAACCTAAAATTTGGTGATGGAGAATTAGAAAATACTGAAACTGTTTACATCTATTATACCATAATACAATATGAATATGGTGAATAAATATACTATCGAGACTCATTAGATAATTTTAATTATTTCAAATGTATATGGAATATGTATCATTAAGTAATAGTCTTTTAACTTAGTTTCTTAATGATGAAGTAACCTAAGATTTGGTGATGGAGAATTAGAAAATACTTAAACTGTTTACATCTATTATACCATAATACAATATGAATACTGTGGATAAATATACTATCGAGACTCATTAGATAATTTGAATTATTTCAAATGTATATGGAATATGTATCATTAAGTAATAGTCTTTTAACTTAGTTTCTTAATGATGAAGTAACCTAAGATTTGGTGATGGAGAATTAGAAAATACTTAAACTGTTTACATGTATTATACGATAATACAATATGAATATGGTGGATAAATATACTATCGAGACTCATTAGATAATTTGAATTATTTCAAATGTATATGGAATATGTGTCATTAAGTAATAGTCTTTTAACTTAGTTTTTTAGTGATGAAGTAACCTAAAATTTGGTGATGGAGAAGAAGAAAAATATTAAAATCGTTTACATCTATTATACGATAATACAATATGAATATGGTGGATAAATATACTATCGAGACTCATTAGATAATTTGAATTATTTCAAATGTATATGGCATATGTGTCATTAAGTAATAGTCTTTTAACTTAGTTTCTTAGTGATGAAGTAACCTAAAATTTGGTGATGGAGAAGAAGAAAAATATTAAAATTGTTTACATCTATTATACGATAATACAATATGAATATGGTGGATAAATATACTATCGCGACTCATCAGATAATTTGAATTATTTCAAATATATATGGAATATGTGTCATTAAGTAATAGTCTTTTAACTTCGTTTTTTAGTTATGAAGTAACCTAAAATTTGGTGATGGAGAAGAAGAAAAATATTGAAATTGTTTACATCTATTATACGATAATACAACATGAATATGGTGGATAAATATACAATCGAGACTCATTAGATAATTTGAATTATTTCAAATGTATATGGAATATGTGTCATTAAGTAATAGTCTTTTAACTTAGTTTCTTAGTGATGAAGTAACCTAAGATTTGGTGATGGAGAATTAGAAAATACTGAAACTGTTTACATCTATTATACCATGATACAATATGAATATGGTGAATAAATATACTATCGAGACTCATTAGATAATTTGAATTATTTCAAATGTATATGGAATATGTGTCATTAAGTAATATGTCATTAAGTAATAGTCTTTTAACTTAGTTTTTTAGTGATGAAGTAACCTAAAATTTGGTGATGGAGAAGAAGAAAAATATTAAAATTGTTTACATCTATTATATGATAATACAATATGAATATGGTGGATAAATATACTATCGAGACTCATTAGATAATTTGAATTATTTCAAATGTATATGGAATATGTGTCATTAAGTAATAGTCTTTTAACTTAGTTTCTTAGTGATGAAGTAACCTAAAATTTGGTGATGGAGAATTGGAAAATACTGAAATTGTTTACATCTATTAATCCATGATACAATATGAATATGGTGAATAAATATACTATCGAGACTCATTAGATAATTTGAATTATTTCAAATGTATATGGAATATGTGTCATTAATTAATAGTTTTTTAACTTAGTTTCTTAGTGATGAAGTAACCTAAAATTTGGTGATGGAGAAGAAGAAAAATATTAAAATTGTTTACATCTATTATACGATAATACAATATGAATATGGTGGATAAATATACTATCGAGACTCATTAGATAATTTGAATTATTTCAAATATATATGGAATATGTGTCATTAAGTAATAGTCTTTTAACTTCGTTTTTTAGTGATGAAGTAACCTAAAATTTGGTGATGGAGAAGAAGAAAAATATTGAAATTTTTTACATCTATTATACGAGAATACAACATGAATATGGTGGATAAATATACAATCGAGACTCATTAGATAATTTAAATTATTTCAAATGTATATGGAATATGTGTCATTAAGTAATAGTCTTTTAACTTAGTTTCTTAGTGATGAAGTAACCTAAGATTTGGTGATGGAGAATTTGAAAATACTGAAACTGTTAACATCTATTATACCATGATACAATATGAATATGGTGAATAAATATACTATCGAGACTCATTAGATAATTTGAATTATTTCAAATGTATATGGAATATGTTTCATTAAGTAATAGTCTTTTAACTTAGTTTTTTAGTGATGAAGTAACCTAAAATTTTGTGATGGAGAAGAAGAAAAATATTAAAATTGTTTACATCTATTATACGATAATACAAAATGAATATGGTGGATAAATATACTATCGAGACTCATTAGATAATTTGAATTATTTCAAATATATATGGAATATGTGTCATTAAGTAATAGTCTTTTAACTTCGTTTTTTAGTGATGAAGTAACCTAAAATTTGGTGATGGAGAAGAAGAAAAATATTGAAATTGTTTACATCTATTATACGATAATACAACATGAATATGGTGGATAAATATACAATCGAGACTCATTAGATAATTTGAATTATTTCAAATGTATATGGAATATGTGTCATTAAGTAATAGTCTTTTAACTTAGTTTCTTAGTGATGAAGTAACCTAAGATTTGGTGATGGAGAATTAGAAAATACTGAAACTGTTTACATCTATTATACCATGATACAATATGAATATGGTGAATAAATATACTATCGAGACTCATTAGATAATTTGAATTATTTCAAATATATATGGAATATGTGTCATTAAGTAATAGTCTTTTAACTTCGTTTTTTAGTGATGAAGTAACCTAAAATTTGGTGATGGAGAAGAAGAAAAATATTTAAATTGTTTACATATATTATACGATAATACAACATGAATATGGTGGATAAATATACTATCGAGACTCATTAGATAATTTGAATTATTTCAAATGTATATGGAATATGTGTCATTAAGTAATAGTCTTTTAACTTAGTTTCTTAGTGATGAAGTAACCTAATATTTGGTGATGGAGAATTGGAAAATACTGAAATTGTTTACATCTATTATACCATAATACAATTTGAAAATGGTGGATAAATATATTATCGAGACTCATTAGATAATTTGAATTATTTCAAATGTATATGGAATATGTGTCATTAAGTAATAGTCTTTTAACTTAGTTTCTTAGTGATGAAGTAACCTAAGATTTGGTGATGGAGAATTAGAAAATACTGAAACTGTTTACATCTATTATACCATGATACAATATGGATATGGTGAATAAATATACTATCGAGACTCATTAGATAATTTGAATTATTTCAAATGTATATGGAATATGTGTCATTAAGTAATAGTCTTTTAACTTAGTTTTTTAGTGATGAAGTAACCTAAAATTTGGTGATGGAGAAGAAGAAAAATATTAAAATCGTTTACATCTATTATACGATAATACAATATGAATATGGTGGATAAATATACTATCGAGACTCATTAGATAATTTGAATTATTTCAAATGTATATGGCATATGTGTCATTAAGTAATAGTCTTTTAACTTAGTTTCTTAGTGATGAAGTAACCTAAAATTTGGTGATGGAGAAGAAGAAAAATATTAAAATTGTTTACATCTATTATACGATAATACAATATGAATATGGTGGATAAATATACTATCGAGACTCATCAGATAATTTGAATTATTTCAAATATATATGGAATATGTGTCATTAAGTAATAGTCTTTTAACTTCGTTTTTTAGTTATGAAGTAACCTAAAATTTGGTGATGGAGAAGAAGAAAAATATTGAAATTCTTTACATCTATTATACGATAATACAATATGAATATGGTGGATAAATATACTATCGAGACTCATTAGATAATTTGAGTTATTTCAAATGTATATGGAATATGTGTCATTAAGTAATAGTCTTTTAACTTGGTTTCTTAGTGATGAAGTAACCTAAAATTTGGTGATGGAGAATTAGAAAATACTGAAATTGTTTACATCTATTATACCATAATACAATATGAATACGGTGAATAAATATACTATCGAGACTCATTAGATAATTTGAATTATTTCAAATGTATATGGAATATGTATCATTAAGTAATAGTCTTTTAACTTAGTTTCTTAATGATAAAGTAACCTAAGATTTGGTGATGGAGAATTAGAAAATACTTAAACTGTTTACATCTATTATACCATAATACAATATGAATATGGTGGATAAATATACTATCGAGACTCATTAGATAATTTGAATTATTTCAAATGTATATGGAATATGTGTCATTAAGTAATAGTCTTTTAACTTAGTTTCTTAGTGATGAAGTAACCTAAGATTTGGTGATGGAGAATTAGAAAATACTGAAACTGTTTACATCTATTATACCATAATACAATATGAATATGGTGAATAAATATACCATCGAGACTCATTCGATAATTTGAATTATTTCAAATGTATATGGAATATGTGTCATTAAGTAATAGTCTTTTAACTTCGTTTTTTAATGATGAAGTAACCTAAAATTTGGTGATGGAGAAGAAGAAAAATATTGAAATTGTTTACATCTATTATACGATAATACAATATGAATATGGTGGATAAATATACTATCGAGACTCATTAGATAATTTGAGTTATTTCAAATGTATATGGAATATGTGTCATTAAGTAACAGTCTTTTAACTTGGTTTCTTAGTGATGAAGTAACCTAAAATTTAGTGATGGAGAATTAGAAAATACTGAAACTGTTTACATCTATTATACCATAATACAATATGAATATGGTGAATAAATATACTATCGAGACTCATTAGATAATTTTAATTATTTCAAATGTATATGGAATATGTATCATTAAGTAATAGTCTTTTAACTTAGTTTCTTAATGATGAAGTAACCTAAGATTTGGTGATGGAGAATTAGAAAATACTTAAACTGTTTACATCTATTATACCATAATACAATATGAATACGGTGGATAAATATACTATCGAGACTCATTAGATAATTTGAATTATTTCAAATGTATATGGAATATGTATCATTAAGTAATAATCTTTTAACTTAGTTTCTTAATGATGAAGTAACCTAAGATTTGGTGATGGAGAATTAGAAAATACTTAAACTGTTTACATCTATTATACGATAATACAATATGAATATGGTGGATAAATATACTATCGAGACTCATTAGATAATTTGAATTATTTCAAATGTATATGGAATATGTGTCATTAAGTAATAGTATTTTAACTTAGTTTCTTAGTGAAGAAGTAACCTAAAATTTGGTGATGGAGAATTGGAAAATACTGAAATTGTTTACATCTATTATACCATAATACAATATGAATATGGTGAATAAATATACTATCGAGACTCATTAGATAATTTGAATTATTTCAAATATATATGGAATATGTGTCATTAAGTAATAGTCTTTTAACTTCGTTTTTTAGTGATGAAGTAACCTAAAATTTGGTGATGGAGAAGAAGAAAAATATTTAAATTGTTTACATATATTATACGATAATACAACATGAATATGGTGGATAAATATACTATCGAGACTCATTAGATAATTTGAATTATTTCAAATGTATATGGAATATGTGTCATTAAGTAATAGTCTTTTAACTTAGTTTCTTAGTGATGAAGTAACCTAAAATTTGGTGATGGAGAATTGGAAAATACTGAAATTGTTTACATCTATTAATCCATGATACAATATGAATATGGTGAATAAATATACTATCGAGACTCATTAGATAATTTGAATTATTTCAAATGTATATGGAATATGTGTCATTAATTAATAGTTTTTTAACTTAGTTTCTTAGTGATGAAGTAACCTAAAATTTGGTGATGGAGAAGAAGAAAAATATTAAAATTGTTTACATCTATTATACGATAATACAATATGAATATGGTGGATAAATATAATATCGAGACTCATTAGATAATTTGAATTATTTCAAATATATATGGAATATGTGTCATTAAGTAATAGTCTTTTAACTTCGTTTTTTAGTGATGAAGTAACCTAAAATTTTGTGATGGAGAAGAAGAAAAATATTGAAATTGTTTACATCTATTATACGAGAATACAACATGAATATGGTGGATAAATATACAATCGAGACTCATTAGATAATTTAAATTATTTCAAATGTATATGGAATATGTGTCATTAAGTAATAGTCTTTTAACTTAGTTTCTTAGTGATGAAGTAACCTAAGATTTGGTGATGGAGAATTTGAAAATACTGAAACTGTTAACATCTATTATACCATGATACAATATGAATATGGTGAATAAATATACTATCGAGACTCATTAGATAATTTGAATTATTTCAAATGTATATGGAATATGTGTCATTAAGTAATAGTCTTTTAACTTAGTTTTTTAGTGATGAAGTAACCTAAAATTTTGTGATGGAGAAGAAGAAAAATATTAAAATTGTTTACATCTATTATACGATAATACAAAATGAATATGGTGAATAAATATACTATCGAGACTCATTAGATAATTTGAATTATTTCAAATATATATGGAATATGTGTCATTAAGTAATAGTCTTTTAACTTCGTTTTTTAGTGATGAAGTAACCTAAAATTTGGTGATGGAGAAGAAGAAAAATATTGAAATTGTTTACATCTATTATACGAGAATACAACATGAATATGGTGGATAAATATACAATCGAGACTCATTAGATAATTTGAATTATTTCAAATGTATATGGAATATGTGTCATTAAGTAATAGTCTTTTAACTTAGTTTCTTAGTGATGAAGTAACCTAAGATTTGGTGATGGAGAATTTGAAAATACTGAAACTGTTTACATCTATTATACCATGATACAATATGAATATGGTGAATAAATATACTATCGAGACTCATTAGATAATTTGAATTATTTCAAATATATATGTAATATGTGTCATTAAGTAATAGTCTTTTAACTTCGTTTTTTAGTGATGAAGTAACCTAAAATTTGGTGATGGAGAAGAAGAAAAATATTTAAATTGTTTACATCTATTATACGATAATACAAAATGAATATGGTGGATAAATATACTATCGAGACTCATTAGATAATTTGAATTATTTCAAATATATATGGAATATGTGTCATTAAGTAATAGTCTTTTAACTTCGTTTTTTAGTGATGAAGTAACCTAAAATTTGGTGATGGAGAAGAAGAAAAATACTGAAATTGTTTACATCTATTATACGATAATACAACATGAATATGGTGGATAAATATACAATCGAGACTCATTAGATAATTTGAATTATTTCAAATGTATATGGAATATGTGTCATTAAGTAATAGTCTTTTAACTTAGTTTCTTAGTGATGAAGTAACCTAAGATTTGGTGATGGAGAATTAGAAAATACTGAAACTGTTTACATCTATTATACCATGATACAATATGAATATGGTGAATAAATATACTATCGAGACTCATTAGATAATTTGAATTATTTCAAATGTATATGGAATATGTGTCATTAAGTAATAGTCTTTTAACTTAGTTTTTTAGTGATGAAGTAACCTAAAATTTGGTGATGGAGAAGAAGAAAAATATTAAAATCGTTTACATCTATTATACGATAATACAATATGAATATGGTGGATAAATATACTATCGAGACTCATTAGATAATTTGAATTATTTCAAATGTATATGGAATATGTGTCATTAAGTAATAGTCTTTTAACTTAGTTTCTTAGTGATGAAGTAACCTAAAATTTGGTGATGGAGAATTGGAAAATACTGAAATTGTTTACATATATTATACCATAATACAATATGAATATGGTGGATAAATAAACTATCGAGACTCATTAGATAATTTGAATTATTTCAAATGTATATGGAATATGTGTCATTAAGTAATAGTCTTTTAACTTAGTTTCTTAGTGATGAAGTAACCTAAAATTTGGTGATGGAGAATTGGAAAATACTGAAATTGTTTACATCTATTATACCATAATACAATATGAATATGGTGAATAAATATACTATCGAGACTCATTAGATAATTTAAATTATTTCAAATGTATATGGAATATGTGTCATTAAGTAATAGTCTTTTAACTTAGTTTCTTAGTGATGAAGTAACCTAAAATTTGGTGATGGAGAATTGGAAAATACTGAAATTGTTTACATCTATTAATCCATGATACAATATGAATATGGTGAATAAATATACTATCGAGACTCATTAGATAATTTGAATTATTTCAAATGTATATGGAATATGTGTCATTAATTAATAGTTTTTTAACTTAGTTTCTTAGTGATGAAGTAACCTAAAATTTGGTGATGGAGAAGAAGAAAAATATTAAAATTGTTTACATCTATTATACGATAATACAATATGAATATGGTGGATAAATATAATATCGAGACTCATTAGATAATTTGAATTATTTCAAATATATATGGAATATGTGTCATTAAGTAATAGTCTTTTAACTTCGTTTTTTAGTGATGAAGTAACCTAAAATTTTGTGATGGAGAAGAAGAAAAATATTGAAATTGTTTACATCTATTATACGAGAATACAACATGAATATGGTGGATAAATATACAATCGAGACTCATTAGATAATTTAAATTATTTCAAATGTATATGGAATATGTGTCATTAAGTAATAGTCTTTTAACTTAGTTTCTTAGTGATGAAGTAACCTAAGATTTGGTGATGGAGAATTTGAAAATACTGAAACTGTTAACATCTATTATACCATGATACAATATGAATATGGTGAATAAATATACTATCGAGACTCATTAGATAATTTGAATTATTTCAAATGTATATGGAATATGTGTCATTAAGTAATAGTCTTTTAACTTAGTTTTTTAGTGATGAAGTAACCTAAAATTTTGTGATGGAGAAGAAGAAAAATATTAAAATTGTTTACATCTATTATACGATAATACAAAATGAATATGGTGAATAAATATACTATCGAGACTCATTAGATAATTTGAATTATTTCAAATATATATGGAATATGTGTCATTAAGTAATAGTCTTTTAACTTCGTTTTTTAGTGATGAAGTAACCTAAAATTTGGTGATGGAGAAGAAGAAAAATATTGAAATTGTTTACATCTATTATACGAGAATACAACATGAATATGGTGGATAAATATACAATCGAGACTCATTAGATAATTTGAATTATTTCAAATGTATATGGAATATGTGTCATTAAGTAATAGTCTTTTAACTTAGTTTCTTAGTGATGAAGTAACCTAAGATTTGGTGATGGAGAATTTGAAAATACTGAAACTGTTTACATCTATTATACCATGATACAATATGAATATGGTGAATAAATATACTATCGAGACTCATTAGATAATTTGAATTATTTCAAATATATATGTAATATGTGTCATTAAGTAATAGTCTTTTAACTTCGTTTTTTAGTGATGAAGTAACCTAAAATTTGGTGATGGAGAAGAAGAAAAATATTTAAATTGTTTACATCTATTATACGATAATACAAAATGAATATGGTGGATAAATATACTATCGAGACTCATTAGATAATTTGAATTATTTCAAATATATATGGAATATGTGTCATTAAGTAATAGTCTTTTAACTTCGTTTTTTAGTGATGAAGTAACCTAAAATTTGGTGATGGAGAAGAAGAAAAATACTGAAATTGTTTACATCTATTATACGATAATACAACATGAATATGGTGGATAAATATACAATCGAGACTCATTAGATAATTTGAATTATTTCAAATGTATATGGAATATGTGTCATTAAGTAATAGTCTTTTAACTTAGTTTCTTAGTGATGAAGTAACCTAAGATTTGGTGATGGAGAATTAGAAAATACTGAAACTGTTTACATCTATTATACCATGATACAATATGAATATGGTGAATAAATATACTATCGAGACTCATTAGATAATTTGAATTATTTCAAATGTATATGGAATATGTGTCATTAAGTAATAGTCTTTTAACTTAGTTTTTTAGTGATGAAGTAACCTAAAATTTGGTGATGGAGAAGAAGAAAAATATTAAAATCGTTTACATCTATTATACGATAATACAATATGAATATGGTGGATAAATATACTATCGAGATTCATTAGATAATTTGAATTATTTCAAATGTATATGGAATATGTGTCATTAAGTAATAGTCTTTTAACTTAGTTTCTTAGTGATGAAGTAACCTAAAATTTGGTGATGGAGAATTGGAAAATACTGAAATTGTTTACATATATTATACCATAATACAATATGAATATGGTGGATAAATAAACTATCGAGACTCATTAGATAATTTGAATTATTTCAAATGTATATGGAATATGTGTCATTAAGTAATAGTCTTTTAACTTAGTTTCTTAGTGATGAAGTAACCTAAAATTTGGTGATGGAGAATTGGAAAATACTGAAATTGTTTACATCTATTATACCATAATACAATATGAATATGGTGAATAAATATACTATCGAGACTCATTAGATAATTTAAATTATTTCAAATGTATATGGAATATGTGTCATTAAGTAATAGTCTTTTAACTTAGTTTCTTAGTGATGAAGTAACCTAAAATTTGGTGATGGAGAATTGGAAAATACTGAAATTGTTTACATCTATTAATCCATGATACAATATGAATATGGTGAATAAATATACTATCGAGACTCATTAGATAATTTGAATTATTTCAAATGTATATGGAATATGTGTCATTAATTAATAGTTTTTTAACTTAGTTTCTTAGTGATGAAGTAACCTAAAATTTGGTGATGGAGAAGAAGAGAAATATTAAAATTGTTTACATCTATTATACGATAATACAATATGAATATGGTGGATAAATATACTATCGAGACTCATTAGATAATTTGAATTATTTCAAATATATATGGAATATGTGTCATTAAGTAATAGTCTTTTAACTTCGTTTTTTAGTGATGAAGTAACCTAAAATTTGGTGATGGAGAAGAAGAAAAATATTGAAATTGTTTACATCTATTATACGAGAATACAACATGAATATGGTGGATAAATATACAATCGAGACTCATTAGATAATTTAAATTATTTCAAATGTATATGGAATATGTGTCATTAAGTAATAGTCTTTTAACTTAGTTTCTTAGTGATGAAGTAACCTAAGATTTGGTGATGGAGAATTTGAAAATACTGAAACTGTTTACATCTATTATACCATGATACAATATGAATATGGTGAATAAATATACTATCGAGACTCATTAGATAATTTGAATTATTTCAAATGTATATGGAATATGTGTCATTAAGTAATAGTCTTTTAACTTAGTTTTTTAGTGATGAAGTAACCTAAAATTTTGTGATGGAGAAGAAGAAAAATATTAAAATTGTTTACATCTATTATACGATAATACAAAATGAATATGGTGGATAAATATACTATCGAGACTCATTAGATAATTTGAATTATTTCAAATATATATGGAATATGTGTCATTAAGTAATAGTCTTTTAACTTCGTTTTTTAGTGATGAAGTAACCTAAAATTTGGTGATGGAGAAGAAGAAAAATATTGAAATTGTTTACATCTATTATACGATAATACAACATGAATATGGTGGATAAATATACAATCGAGACTCATTAGATAATTTGAATTATTTCAAATGTATATGGAATATGTGTCATTAAGTAATAGTCTTTTAACTTAGTTTCTTAGTGATGAAGTAACCTAAGATTTGGTGATGGAGAATTAGAAAATACTGAAACTGTTTACATCTATTATACCATGATACAATATGAATATGGTGAATAAATATACTATCGAGACTCATTAGATAATTTGAATTATTTCAAATGTATATGGAATATGTGTCATTAAGTAATAGTCTTTTAACTTAGTTTTTTAGTGATGAAGTAACCTAAAATTTGGTGATGGAGAAGAATAAAAATATTAAAATTATTTACATCTATTATACGATAATACAATATGAATATGGTGGATAAATATACTATCGAGACTCATTAGATAATTTGAATTATTTCAAATGTATATGGAATGTGTCATTAAGTAATAGTCTTTTAACTTAGTTTCTTAGTGATGAAGTAACCTAAAATTTGGTGATGGAGAATTGGAAAATACTGAAATTGTTTACATCTATTATACCATTATACAATATGAATATGGTGGATAAATAAACTATCGAGACTCATTAGATAATTTGAATTATTTCAAATGTATATGGAATATGTGTCATTAAGTAATAGTCTTTTAACTTAGTTTTTTAGTGATGAAGTAACCTAAAATTTTGTGATGGAGAAGAAGAAAAATATTAAAATTGTTTACATCTATTATACGATAATACAAAATGAATATGGTGAATAAATATACTATCGAGACTCATTAGATAATTTGAATTATTTCAAATATATATGGAATATGTGTCATTAAGTAATAGTCTTTTAACTTCGTTTTTTAGTGATGAAGTAACCTAAAATTTGGTGATGGAGAAGAAGAAAAATATTGAAATTGTTTACATCTATTATACGAGAATACAACATGAATATGGTGGATAAATATACAATCGAGACTCATTAGATAATTTGAATTATTTCAAATGTATATGGAATATGTGTCATTAAGTAATAGTCTTTTAACTTAGTTTCTTAGTGATGAAGTAACCTAAGATTTGGTGATGGAGAATTTGAAAATACTGAAACTGTTTACATCTATTATACCATGATACAATATGAATATGGTGAATAAATATACTATCGAGACTCATTAGATAATTTGAATTATTTCAAATATATATGTAATATGTGTCATTAAGTAATAGTCTTTTAACTTCGTTTTTTAGTGATGAAGTAACCTAAAATTTGGTGATGGAGAAGAAGAAAAATATTTAAATTGTTTACATCTATTATACGATAATACAAAATGAATATGGTGGATAAATATACTATCGAGACTCATTAGATAATTTGAATTATTTCAAATATATATGGAATATGTGTCATTAAGTAATAGTCTTTTAACTTCGTTTTTTAGTGATGAAGTAACCTAAAATTTGGTGATGGAGAAGAAGAAAAATACTGAAATTGTTTACATCTATTATACGATAATACAACATGAATATGGTGGATAAATATACAATCGAGACTCATTAGATAATTTGAATTATTTCAAATGTATATGGAATATGTGTCATTAAGTAATAGTCTTTTAACTTAGTTTCTTAGTGATGAAGTAACCTAAGATTTGGTGATGGAGAATTAGAAAATACTGAAACTGTTTACATCTATTATACCATGATACAATATGAATATGGTGAATAAATATACTATCGAGACTCATTAGATAATTTGAATTATTTCAAATGTATATGGAATATGTGTCATTAAGTAATAGTCTTTTAACTTAGTTTTTTAGTGATGAAGTAACCTAAAATTTGGTGATGGAGAAGAAGAAAAATATTAAAATCGTTTACATCTATTATACGATAATACAATATGAATATGGTGGATAAATATACTATCGAGATTCATTAGATAATTTGAATTATTTCAAATGTATATGGAATATGTGTCATTAAGTAATAGTCTTTTAACTTAGTTTCTTAGTGATGAAGTAACCTAAAATTTGGTGATGGAGAATTGGAAAATACTGAAATTGTTTACATATATTATACCATAATACAATATGAATATGGTGGATAAATAAACTATCGAGACTCATTAGATAATTTGAATTATTTCAAATGTATATGGAATATGTGTCATTAAGTAATAGTCTTTTAACTTAGTTTCTTAGTGATGAAGTAACCTAAAATTTGGTGATGGAGAATTGGAAAATACTGAAATTGTTTACATCTATTATACCATAATACAATATGAATATGGTGAATAAATATACTATCGAGACTCATTAGATAATTTAAATTATTTCAAATGTATATGGAATATGTGTCATTAAGTAATAGTCTTTTAACTTAGTTTCTTAGTGATGAAGTAACCTAAAATTTGGTGATGGAGAATTGGAAAATACTGAAATTGTTTACATCTATTAATCCATGATACAATATGAATATGGTGAATAAATATACTATCGAGACTCATTAGATAATTTGAATTATTTCAAATGTATATGGAATATGTGTCATTAATTAATAGTTTTTTAACTTAGTTTCTTAGTGATGAAGTAACCTAAAATTTGGTGATGGAGAAGAAGAGAAATATTAAAATTGTTTACATCTATTATACGATAATACAATATGAATATGGTGGATAAATATACTATCGAGACTCATTAGATAATTTGAATTATTTCAAATATATATGGAATATGTGTCATTAAGTAATAGTCTTTTAACTTCGTTTTTTAGTGATGAAGTAACCTAAAATTTGGTGATGGAGAAGAAGAAAAATATTGAAATTGTTTACATCTATTATACGAGAATACAACATGAATATGGTGGATAAATATACAATCGAGACTCATTAGATAATTTAAATTATTTCAAATGTATATGGAATATGTGTCATTAAGTAATAGTCTTTTAACTTAGTTTCTTAGTGATGAAGTAACCTAAGATTTGGTGATGGAGAATTTGA
Organism: Vicia faba; assembly: GCA_948472305.1. Classification (NCBI taxonomy): domain Eukaryota; kingdom Viridiplantae; phylum Streptophyta; class Magnoliopsida; order Fabales; family Fabaceae; genus Vicia; species Vicia faba. Next base: position 45,597 of record CATIWC010001815.1, on the reverse strand, counting down.
AAATACTGAAACTGTTTACATCTATTATACCATGATACAATATGAATATGGTGAATAAATATACTATCGAGACTCATTAGATAATTTGAATTATTTCAAATGTATATGGAATATGTGTCATTAAGTAATAGTCTTTTAACTTAGTTTTTTAGTGATGAAGTAACCTAAAATTTTGTGATGGAGAAGAAGAAAAATATTAAAATTGTTTACATCTATTATACGATAATACAAAATGAATATGGTGGATAAATATACTATCGAGACTCATTAGATAATTTGAATTATTTCAAATATATATGGAATATGTGTCATTAAGTAATAGTCTTTTAACTTCGTTTTTTAGTGATGAAGTAACCTAAAATTTGGTGATGGAGAAGAAGAAAAATATTGAAATTGTTTACATCTATTATACGATAATACAACATGAATATGGTGGATAAATATACAATCGAGACTCATTAGATAATTTGAATTATTTCAAATGTATATGGAATATGTGTCATTAAGTAATAGTCTTTTAACTTAGTTTCTTAGTGATGAAGTAACCTAAGATTTGGTGATGGAGAATTAGAAAATACTGAAACTGTTTACATCTATTATACCATGATACAATATGAATATGGTGAATAAATATACTATCGAGACTCATTAGATAATTTGAATTATTTCAAATGTATATGGAATATGTGTCATTAAGTAATAGTCTTTTAACTTAGTTTTTTAGTGATGAAGTAACCTAAAATTTGGTGATGGAGAAGAATAAAAATATTAAAATTATTTACATCTATTATACGATAATACAATATGAATATGGTGGATAAATATACTATCGAGACTCATTAGATAATTTGAATTATTTCAAATGTATATGGAATGTGTCATTAAGTAATAGTCTTTTAACTTAGTTTCTTAGTGATGAAGTAACCTAAAATTTGGTGATGGAGAATTGGAAAATACTGAAATTGTTTACATCTATTATACCATTATACAATATGAATATGGTGGATAAATAAACTATCGAGACTCATTAGATAATTTGAATTATTTCAAATGTATATGGAATATGTGTCATTAAGTAATAGTCTTTTAACTTAGTTTCTTAGTGATGAAGTAACCTAAAATTTGGTGATGGAGAATTGAAAAATACTGAAATTGTTTACATCTATTATACCATAATACAATATGAATATGGTGAATATATATACTATCGAGACTCATTAGATAATTTGAATTATTTCAAGTGTATATGGAATATGTGTCATTAAGTAATAGTCTTTTAACTTAGTTTCTTAGTGATGAAGTAACCTAAGATTTGGTGATGGAGAATTAGAAAATACTTAAACTGTTTACATCTATTATACCATAATACAATATGAATACGGTGGATAAATATACTATCGAGACTCATTAGATAATTTGAATTATTTCAAATGTATATGGAATATGTGTCATTAAGTAATAGTCTTTTAACTTAGTTTCTTAGTGATGAAGTAACCTAAAATTTGGTGATGGAGAATTAGAAAATACTGAAACTGTTTACATCTATTATACCATAATACAATATGAATATGGTGAATAAATATACTATCGAGACTCATTAGATAATTTGAATTATTTCAAATATATATGGAATACTTGTCATTAAGTAATAGTCTTTTAACTTCGTTTTTTAGTGATGAAGTAACCTAAAATTTGGTGTTGGAAAAGAAGAAAAATATTGAAATTGTTTACATCTATTATACGATAATACAACATGAATATGGTGGATAAATATACTATCGAGACTCATTAGATAATTTAAATTATTTCAAATGTATATGGAATATGTGTCATTAAGTAATAGTCTTTTAACTTAGTTTCTTAGTGATGAAGTAACCTAAAATTTGGTGATGGAGAATTGGAAAATACTGAAATTGTTTACATCTATGATACCATAATACAATTTGAAAATGGTGGATAAATATATTATCGAGACTCATTAGATAATTTAAATTATTTCAAATGTATATGGAATATGTGTCATTAAGTAATAGTCTTTTAACTTAGTTTCTTAGCGATGAAGTAACCTAAGATTTGGTGATGGAGAATTATAAAATACTGAAACTATTTACATCTATTATACCATGATACAATATGAATATGGTGAATAAATATACTATCGAGACTCATTAGATAATTTGAATTATTTCAAATGTATATGGAATATGTGTCATTAAGTAATAGTCTTTTAACTTAGTTTTTTAGTGACGAAGTAACCTAAAATTTGGTGATGGAGAAGAAGAAAAATAATAAAATTGTTTACATCTATTATACGATAATACAATATGAATATGGTGGATAAATATACTATCGAGACTCATTAGATAATTTGATTTATTTCAAATGTATATGGAATATGTGTCATTAAGTAATAGTCTTTTAACTTAGTTTCTTAGTGATGAAGTAACCTAATATTCGGTGATGGAGAATTGGAAAATACTGAAATTGTTTACATCTATTATACCATAATACAATATGAATATGGTGGATAAATATACTATCGAGACTCATTAGATAATTTGAATTATTTCAAATGTATATGGAATATGTGTCATTAAGTAAAAGTCTTTTAACTTAGTTTCTTAGTGATGAAGTAACCTAAGATTTGGTGATGGAGAATTAGAAAATACTGAAACTGTTTACATCTATTATACCATGATACAATATGAATATGGTGAATACATATACTATCGAGACTAATTAGATAATTTGAATTATTTCAAATGTATATGGAATATGTGTCATTAAGTAATAGTCTTTTAACTTAGTTTCTTAGTGATGAAGTAACCTAAGATTTGGTGATGGAGAATTAGAAAATACTGAAACTGTTTACATCTATTATACCATAATACAATATGAATATGGTGAATAAATATACTATCGAGACTCATTAGATAATTTGATTTATTTCAAATGTATATGGAATATGTGTCATTAAGTAATAGTCTTTTAACTTAGTTTCTTAGTGATGAAGTAACCTAATATTTGGTGATGGAGAATTGGAAAATACTGAAATTGTTTACATCTATTATACCATAATACAAATTGAAAATGGTGGATAAATATATTATCGAGACTCATTAGATAATTTGAATTATTTCAAATGTATATGGAATATGTGTCATTAAGTAATAGTCTTTTAACTTAGTTTCTTAGTGATGAAGTAACCTAAAATTTGGTGATGGAGAATTGGAAAATACTGAAATTTTTTACATCTGTTATACCATGATACAATATGGATATGGTGAATAAATATACTATCGAGACTCATTAGATAATTTGAATTATTTCAAATGTATATGTAATATGTGTCATTAAGTAATAGTCTTTTAACTTAGTTTTTTAGTGATGAAGTAACCTAAAATTTGGTGATGGAGAAGAAGAAAAATATTAAAATCGTTTACATCTATTATACGATAATACAATATGAATATGGTGGATAAATATACTATCGAGACTCATTAGATAATTTGAATTATTTCAAATATATATGGAATATGTGTCATTAAGTAATAGTCTTTTAACTTCGTTTTTTAGTGATGAAGTAACCTAAAATTTGGTGATGGAGAAGAAGAAAAATATTGAAATTGTTTACATCTATTATACGATAATACAATATGAATATGGTGGAGAAATATACTATCGAGACTCATTATATAATTTGAATTATTTCAAATATATATGGAATATGTGTCATTAAGTAATAGTCTTTTAACTTCGTTTTTTAGTGATGAAGTAACCTAAAATTTGGTGATGGAGAAGAAGAAAAATATTGAAATTGTTTACATCTATTATACCATGATACAATATGAATATGGTGAATAAATATACTATCGAGACTCATTAGATAATTTGAATTATTTCAAATGTATATGGAATATGTGTCATTAAGTAATAGTCTTTTAACTTAGTTTCTTAGTGATGAAGTAACCTAAGATTTGGTGATGGAGAATTAGAAAATACCGAAATTGTTTACATCTATTATACGATAATACAACATGAATATGGTGAATAAATATACTATCGAGACTCATTAGATAATTTGAATTATTTCAAATGTATATGTAATATGTGTCATTAAGTAATAGTCTTTTAACTTAGTTTTTTAGTGATGAAGTAACCTAAAATTTGGTGATGGAGAAGAAGAAAAATATTAAAATCGTTTACATCTATTATACCATGATACAATATGAATATGGCGAGTAAATATACTATCGAGACTGATTAGATAATTTGAATTATTTCAAATGTATATGGAATATGTGTCATTAAGTAATAGTCTTTTAACTTAGTTTTTTAGTGATGAAGTAACCTAAAATTTGGTGATGGAGAAGAAGAAAAATATTGAAATTGTTTACATCTATTATACGATAATACATCATGATTATGGTGGATAAATATACTATCGAGACTCATTAGATAATTTGAATTATTTCAAATGTATATGGAATATGTGTCATTAAGTAATAGTCTTTTAACTTAGTTTCTTAGTGATGAAGTAACCTAAAATTTGGTGATGGAGAATTGGAAAATACTGAAATTTTTTACATCTGTTATACCATGATACAATATGGATATGGTGAATAAATATACTATCGAGACTCATTAGATAATTTGAATTATTTCAAATGTATATCGAATATGTGTCATTAAGTAAAAGTCTTTTAACTTAGTTTCTTAGTGATGAATAAACCTAAGATTTGGTGATGGAGAATTAGAAAAATATTAAAATCGTTTACATCTATTATACGATAATACAATATGAATATGGTGAATAAATATACTATCGAGACTCATTAGATAATTTGAATTATTTCAAATGTATATGGAATATGTGTCATTAAGTAATAGTCTTTTAACTTAGTTTCTTAGTGATGAAGTAACCTAAAATTTGGTGATGGAGAAGAAGAAAAATATTAAAATTGTTTACATCTATTATACAATAATACAATATGAATATGGTGGATAAATATACTATCGAGACTCATTAGATAATTTGAATTATTTCAAATATATATGGAATATGTGTCATTAAGTAATAGTCATTTAACTTCGTTTTTTAGTGATGAAGAAACCTAAAATTTGGTGATGGAGAAGAAGAAAAATATTGAAATTGTTTACATCTATTATACGATAATACAACATGAATATGGTGGATAAATATACAATCGAGACTCATTAGATAATTTGAATTATTTCAAATGTATATGGAATATGTGTCATTAAGTAATAGTCTTTTAACTTAGTTTCTTAGTGATGAAGTAACCTAAGATTTGGTGATGGAGAATTAGAAAATACTGAAACTGTTTCCATCTATTATACCATGATACAATATGAATATGGTGAGTAAATATACTATCGAGACTCATTAGATAATTTGAATTATTTCAAATGTATATGGAATATGTGTCATTAAGTAATAGTCTTTTAACTTAGTTTTTTAGTGATGAAGTAACCTAAAATTTGGTGATGGAGAAGAAGAAAAATATTAAAATTGTTTACATCTATTATACGATAATACAATATGAATATGGTGGATAAATATACTATCGAGACTCATTAGATAATTTGAATTATTTCAAATGTATATGGAATATGTGTCATTAAGTAATAGTCTTTTAACTTAGTTTCTTAGTGATGAAGTAACCTAAAATTTGGTGATGGAGAATTATAAAATACTGAAACTGTTTACATCTATTATACCATGATACAATATGAATATGGTGAATAAATATACTATCGAGACTCATTAGATAATTTGAATTATTTCAAATGTATATGGAATATGTGTCATTAAGTAATAGTCTTTTAACTTAGTTTTTTAGTGATGAAGTAACCTAAAATTTGGTGATGCAGAAGAAGAAAAATATTAAAATTGTTTACATCTATTATACGATAATACAATATAAATATTGGGGAAAAATATACTACCGAGACTCATTAGATAATTTGAATTATTTCAAATGTATATGGAATATGTGTCATTAAGTAATAGTCTTTTAACTTAGTTTCTTAGTGATGAAGTAATCTAAAATTTGGTGATGGAGAAGAAGAAAAATATTGAAATTATTTACATCTATTATACGATAATACAACATGATTATGGTGGATAAATATACTTTCGAGACTCATTAGATAATTTGAATTATTTCAAATGTATATGGAATATGTGTCATTAAGTAATAGTCTTTTAACTTAGTTTCTTAGTGATGAAGTAACCTAAGATTTGGTGATGGAGAATTAGAAAATACTGAAACTGTTTACATCTATTATACCATGATACAATATGAATATGGTGAATAAATATACTATCGAGACTCATTAGATAATTTGAATTATTTCAAATGTATATGGAATATGTGTCATTAAGTAATAGTCTTTTAACTTAGTTTTTTAGTGATGAAGTAACTTAAAATTTGGTGATGGAGAAGAAGAAAAATATTAAGATTGTTTACATCTATTATACGATAATACAATATGAATATGGTGGATAAATATACTATCGAGACTCATTAGATAATTTGATTTATTTCAAATGTATATGGAATATGTGTCATTAAGTAATAGTCTTTTAACTTAGTTTCTTAGTGATGAAGTAACCTTATATTTGGTGATGGAGAATTGGAAAATACTAAAATTGTTTACATCTATTATACCATAATACAATTTGAAAATGGTGGATAAATATATTATCGAGACTCATTAGATAATTTGAATTATTTCAAATGTATATGGAATATGTGTCATTAAGTAATAGTCTTTTAACTTAGTTTCTTAGTGATGAAGTAACCTAAAATTTGGTGATGGAGAATTGGAAAATACTGAAATTTTTTACATCTGTTATACCATGATACAATATGGATATGGTGAATAAATATACTATCGAGACTCATTAGATAATTTGAATTATTTCAAATGTATATGGAATATGTGTCATTAAGTAATAGTCTTTTAACTTAGTTTTTTAGTGATGAAGTAACCTAAAATTTGGTGATGGAGAAGAAGAAAAATATTAAAATCGTTTACATCTATTATACGATAATACAATATGAATATGGTGGATAAATATACTATCGAGACTCATTAGATAATTTGAATTATTTCAAATGTATATGGAATATGTGTCATTAAGTAATAGTCTTTTAACTTAGTTTCTTAGTGATGAAGTAACCTAAAATTTGGTGATGGAGAAGAAGAAAAATATTAAAATTGTTTACATCTATTATACGATAATACAATATGAAGATGGTGGATAAATATACTATCGAGACTCATTAGATAATTTGAATTATTTCAAATATATATGGAATATGTGTCATTAAGTAATAGTCTTTTAACTTCGTTTTTTAGTGATGAAGTAACCTAAAATTTGGTGATGGAGAAGAAGAAAAATATTGAAATTGTTTACATCTATTATACGATAATACAACATGAATATGGTGGATAAATATACAATCGAGACTCATTAGATAATTTGAATTATTTCAAATGTATATGGAATATGTGTCATTAAGTAATAGTCTTTTAACTTAGTTTCTTAGTGATGAAGTAACCTAAGATTTGGTGATGGAGAATTAGAAAATACTGAAACTGTTTACATCTATTATACCATGATACAATATGAATATGGTGAGTAAATATACTATCGAGACTCATTAGATAATTTGAATTATTTCAAATGTATATGGAATATGTGTCATTAAGTAATAGTCTTTTAACTTAGTTTTTTAGTGATGAAGTAACCTAAAATTTGGTGATGGAGAAGAAGAAAAATATTAAAATTGTTTACATCTATTATACGATAATACAATATGAATATGGTGGATAAATATACTATCGAGCCTCATTAGATAATTTGAATTACTTCAAATGTATATGGAATATGTGTCATTAAGTAGTAGTCTTTTAACTTAGTTTCTTAGTGATGAAGTAACCTAAATTTGGTGATGGAGAAATATAAAATACTGAAACTGTTTACATCTATTATACCATGATACAATATGAATATGGTGAATAAATATACTATCGAGACTCATTAGATAATTTGAATTATTTCAAATGTATATGGAATATGTGTCATTAAGTAATAGTCTTTTAACTTAGTTTTTTAGTGATGAAGTAACCTAAAATTTGGTGATGCAGAAGAAGAAAAATATTAAAATTGTTTACATCTATTATACGATAATACAATATGAATATGGTGGATAAATATACTATCGAGACTCATTAGATAATTTGAATTATTTCAAATGTATATGGAATATGTGTCATTAAGTAATAGTCTTTTAACTTAGTTTCTTAGTGATGAAGTAACCTAAAATTTGGTGATGGAGAAGAAGAAAAATATTGAAATTGTTTACATCTGTTATACGATAATACAACATGATTATGGTGGATAAATATACTATCGAGACTCATTAGATAATTTGAATTATTTCAAATGTATATGGAATATGTGTCATTAAGTAATAGTCTTTTAACTTAGTTTCTTAGTGATGAAGTAACCTAAAATTTGGTGATGGAGAATTGGAAAATACTTAAATTGTTTACATCTATTATACCATAATACAATATGAATATGGTGGATAAATATACTATCGAGACTCATTAGATAATTTGAATTTATTTCAAATGTATATGGAATATGTGTCATTAAGTAATAGTCTTTTAACTTAGTTTCTTAGTGATGAAGTAAGCTAAGATTTGGTGATGGAGAATTAGAAAATACTGAATCTGTTTACATCTATTATACCATGATACAATATGAATATGGTGAATAAATATACTATCGAGACTCATTAGATAATTTGATTTATTTCAAATGTATATGGAATATGTGTCATTAAGTAATAGTCTTTTAACTTAGTTTCTTAGTGATGAAGTAACCTAATATTTGGTGATGGAGAATTGGAAAATACTGAAATTGTTTACATCTGTTATACCATAATACAATTTGAAAATGGTGGATAAATATATTATCGAGACTCATTAGATAATTTGAATTATTTCATATGTATATGGAATATGTGTCATTAAGTAATAGTCTTTTAACTTAGTTTCTTAGTGATGAAGTAACCTAAAATTTGGTGATGGAGAATTAGAAAATACTGAAACTGTTTACATCTATTATACCATGATACAATATGAATATGGTGAATAAATATACTATCGAGACTCATTAGATAATTTGAATTATTTCAAATGTATATGGAATATGTGTCATTAAGTAATAGTCTTTTAACTTAGTTTTTTAGTGATGAAGTAACCTAAAATTTGGTGATGGAGAAGAAGAAAAATATTAAAATTGTTTACATCTATTATACGATAATACAATATGAATATGGTGGATAAATATACTATCGAGACTCATTAGATAATTTGAATTATTTCAAATATATTTGGAATATGTGTCATTAAGTAATAGTCTTTTAACTTCGTTTTTTAGTGATGAAGTAACCTAAAATTTGGTGATGGAGAAGAAGAAAAATATTGAAATTGTTTACATCTATTATACGATAATACAACATGAATATGGTGGATAAATATACAATAGAAACTCATTAGATAATTTGAATTATTTCAAATGTATATGGAATATGTGTCATTAAGTAATAGTCTTTTAACTTAGTTTCTTAGTGATGAAGTAACCTAAGATTTGGTGATGGAGAATTAGAAAATACTGAAACTGTTTACATCTATTATACCATGATACAATATGAATATGGTGAATAAATATACTATCGAGACTCATTAGATAATTTGAATTATTTTAAATATATATGGAATATGTGTCATTAAGTAATAGTCTTTTAACTTAGTTTCTTAGTGATGAAGTAACCTAATATTTGGTGATGGAGAATTAGAAAATACTGAAACTGTTTACATCTATTATACCATCAATATGAATATGGTGAGTAAATATACTATCGAGACTCATTAGATAATTTGAATTATTTCAAATGTATATGGAATATGTGTCATTAAGTAATAGTCTTTTAACTTAGTTTTTTAGTGATGAAGTAACCTAAAATTTGGTGATGCAGAAGAAGAAAAATATTAAAATTGTTTACATCTATTATACGATAATACAATATGAATATGGTGGATAAATATACTATCGAGACTCATTAGATAATTTGAATTATTTCAAATGTATATGGAATATGTGTCATTAAGTAATATTCTTTTAACTTAGTTTCTTAGTGATGAAGTAACCTAAAATTTGTGATGGAGAAGAAGAAAAATATTGAATTGTTTACATCTGTTATACGATAATACAACATGATTATGGTGGACAAATATACTATCGAGACTCATTAGATAATTTGAATTATTTCAAATGTATATGGAATATGTGTCATTAAGTAATAGTCTTTTAACTTAGTTTCTTAGTGATGAAGTAACCTAAAATTTGGTGATGGAGAATTGGAAAATACTTAAATTGTTTACATCTATTATACCATAATACAATATGAATATGGTGGATAAATATACTATCGAGACTCATTAGATAATTTGAATTTATTTCAAATGTATATGGAATATGTGTCATTAAGTAATAGTCTTTTAACTTAGTTTCTTAGTGATGAAGTAACCTAAGATTTGGTGATGGATAATTAGAAAATACTGAATCTGTTTACAATCTATTATACCATGATACAATATGAATATGGTGAATAAATATACTATCGAGACTCATTAGATAATTTGATTTATTTCAAATATATATGGAATATGTGTCATTAAGTAATAGTCATTTAACTTCGTTTTTTAGTGATGAAGAAACCTAAAATTTGGTGATGGAGAAGAAGAAAAATATTGAAATTGTTTACATCTATTATACGATAATACAACATGAATATGGTGGATAAATATACAATCGAGACTCATTAGATAATTTGAATTATTTCAAATGTATATGGAATATGTGTCATTAAGTAATAGTCTTTTAACTTAGTTTCTTAGTGATGAAGTAACCTAAGATTTGGTGATGGAGAATTAGAAAATACTGAAACTGTTTCCATCTATTATACCATGATACAATATGAATATGGTGAGTAAATATACTATCGAGACTCATTAGATAATTTGAATTATTTCAAATGTATATGGAATATGTGTCATTAAGTAATAGTCTTTTAACTTGTTTTTTAGTGATGAAGTAACCTAAAATTTGGTGATGGAGAAGAAGAAAAAATTAAAATTGTTTACATCTATTATACGATAATACAATATGAATATGGTGGATAAATATACTATCGAGACTCATTAGATAATTTGAATTATTTCAAATGTATATGGAATATGTGTCATTAAGTAATAGTCTTTTAACTTAGTTTCTTAGTGATGAAGTAACCTAAAATTTGGTGATGGAGAATTATAAAATACTGAAACTGTTTACATCTATTATACCATGATACAATATGAATATGGTGAATAAATATACTATCGAGACTCATTAGATAATTTGAATTATTTCAAATGTATATGGAATATGTGTCATTAAGTAATAGTCTTTTAACTTAGTTTTTTAGTGATGAAGTAACCTAAAATTTGGTGATGCAGAAGAAGAAAAATATTAAAATTGTTTACATCTATTATACGATAATACAATATAAATATTGGGGAAAAATATACTACCGAGACTCATTAGATAATTTGAATTATTTCAAATGTATATGGAATATGTGTCATTAAGTAATAGTCTTTTAACTTAGTTTCTTAGTGATGAAGTAACCTAAAATTTGGTGATGGAGAAGAAGAAAAATATTGAAATTATTTACATCTATTATACGATAATACAACATGATTATGGTGGATAAATATACTTTCGAGACTCATTAGATAATTTGAATTATTTCAAATGTATATGGAATATGTGTCATTAAGTAATAGTCTTTTAACTTAGTTTCTTAGTGATGAAGTAACCTAAGATTTGGTGATGGAGAATTAGAAAATACTGAAACTGTTTACATCTATTATACCGTGATACAATATGAATATGGTGAATAAATATACTATCGAGACTCATTAGATAATTTGAATTATTTCAAATGTATATGGAATATGTGTCATTAAGTAATAGTCTTTTAACTTAGTTTTTTAGTGATGAAGTAACTTAAAATTTGGTGATGGAGAAGAAGAAAAATATTAAGATTGTTTACATCTATTATACGATAATACAATATGAATATGGTGGATAAATATACTATCGAGACTCATTAGATAATTTGATTTATTTCAAATGTATATGGAATATGTGTCATTAAGTAATAGTCTTTTAACTTAGTTTCTTAGTGATGAAGTAACCTTATATTTGGTGATGGAGAATTGGAAAATACTAAAATTGTTTACATCTATTATACCATAATACAATTTGAAAATGGTGGATAAATATATTATCGAGACTCATTAGATAATTTGAATTATTTCAAATGTATATGGAATATGTGTCATTAAGTAATAGTCTTTTAACTTAGTTTCTTAGTGATGAAGTAACCTAAAATTTGGTGATGGAGAATTGGAAAATACTGAAATTTTTTACATCTGTTATACCATGATACAATATGGATATGGTGAATAAATATACTATCGAGACTCATTAGATAATTTGAATTATTTCAAATGTATATGGAATATGTGTCATTAAGTAATAGTCTTTTAACTTAGTTTTTTAGTGATGAAGTAACCTAAAATTTGGTGATGGAGAAGAAGAAAAATATTAAAATCGTTTACATCTATTATACGATAATACAATATGAATATGGTGGATAAATATACTATCGAGACTCATTAGATAATTTGAATTATTTCAAATGTATATGGAATATGTGTCATTAAGTAATAGTCTTTTAACTTAGTTTCTTAGTGATGAAGTAACCTAAAATTTGGTGATGGAGAAGAAGAAAAATATTAAAATTGTTTACATCTATTATACGATAATACAATATGAAGATGGTGGATAAATATACTATCGAGACTCATTAGATAATTTGAATTATTTCAAATATATATGGAATATGTGTCATTAAGTAATAGTCTTTTAACTTCGTTTTTTAGTGATGAAGTAACCTAAAATTTGGTGATGGAGAAGAAGAAAAATATTGAAATTGTTTACATCTATTATACGATAATACAACATGAATATGGTGGATAAATATACAATCGAGACTCATTAGATAATTTGAATTATTTCAAATGTATATGGAATATGTGTCATTAAGTAATAGTCTTTTAACTTAGTTTCTTAGTGATGAAGTAACCTAAGATTTGGTGATGGAGAATTAGAAAATACTGAAACTGTTTACATCTATTATACCATGATACAATATGAATATGGTGAGTAAATATACTATCGAGACTCATTAGATAATTTGAATTATTTCAAATGTATATGGAATATGTGTCATTAAGTAATAGTCTTTTAACTTAGTTTTTTAGTGATGAAGTAACCTAAAATTTGGTGATGGAGAAGAAGAAAAATATTAAAATTGTTTACATCTATTATACGATAATACAATATGAATATGGTGGATAAATATACTATCGAGCCTCATTAGATAATTTGAATTACTTCAAATGTATATGGAATATGTGTCATTAAGTAATAGTCTTTTAACTTAGTTTCTTAGTGATGAAGTAACCTAAAATTTGGTGATGGAGAAATATAAAATACTGAAACTGTTTACATCTATTATACCATGATACAATATGAATATGGTGAATAAATATACTATCGAGACTCATTAGATAATTTGAATTATTTCAAATGTATATGGAATATGTGTCATTAAGTAATAGTCTTTTAACTTAGTTTTTTAGTGATGAAGTAACCTAAAATTTGGTGATGCAGAAGAAGAAAAATATTAAAATTGTTTACATCTATTATACGATAATACAATATGAATATGGTGGATAAATATACTATCGAGACTCATTAGATAATTTGAATTATTTCAAATGTATATGGAATATGTGTCATTAAGTAATAGTCTTTTAACTTAGTTTCTTAGTGATGAAGTAACCTAAAATTTGGTGATGGAGAAGAAGAAAAATATTGAAATTGTTTACATCTGTTATACGATAATACAACATGATTATGGTGGATAAATATACTATCGAGACTCATTAGATAATTTGAATTATTTCAAATGTATATGGAATATGTGTCATTAAGTAATAGTCTTTTAACTTAGTTTCTTAGTGATGAAGTAACCTAAAATTTGGTGATGGAGAATTGGAAAATACTTAAATTGTTTACATCTATTATACCATAATACAATATGAATATGGTGGATAAATATACTATCGAGACTCATTAGATAATTTGAATTTATTTCAAATGTATATGGAATATGTGTCATTAAGTAATAGTCTTTTAACTTAGTTTCTTAGTGATGAAGTAAGCTAAGATTTGGTGATGGAGAATTAGAAAATACTGAATCTGTTTACATCTATTATACCATGATACAATATGAATATGGTGAATAAATATACTATCGAGACTCATTAGATAATTTGATTTATTTCAAATGTATATGGAATATGTGTCATTAAGTAATAGTCTTTTAACTTAGTTTCTTAGTGATGAAGTAACCTAATATTTGGTGATGGAGAATTGGAAAATACTGAAATTGTTTACATCTGTTATACCATAATACAATTTGAAAATGGTGGATAAATATATTATCGAGACTCATTAGATAATTTGAATTATTTCAAATGTATATGGAATATGTGTCATTAAGTAATAGTCTTTTAACTTAGTTTCTTAGTGATGAAGTAACCTAAAATTTGATGATGGAGAATTAGAAAATACTGAAACTGTTTACATCTATTATACCATGATACAATATGAATATGGTGAATAAATATACTATCGAGACTCATTAGATAATTTGAATTATTTCAAATGTATATGGAATATGTGTCATTAAGTAATAGTCTTTTAACTTAGTTTTTTAGTGATGAAGTAACCTAAAATTTGGTGATGGAGAAGAAGAAAAATATTAAAATTGTTTACATCTATTATACGATAATACAATATGAATATGGTGGATAAATATACTATCGAGACTCATTAGATAATTTGAATTATTTCAAATATATATGGAATATGTGTCATTAAGTAATAGTCTTTTAACTTCGTTTTTTAGTGATGAAGTAACCTAAAATTTGGTGATGGAGAAGAAGAAAAATATTGAAATTGTTTACATCTATTATACGATAATACAACATGAATATGGTGGATAAATATACAATAGAAACTCATTAGATAATTTGAATTATTTCAAATGTATATGGAATATGTGTCATTAAGTAATAGTCTTTTAACTTAGTTTCTTAGTGATGAAGTAACCTAAGATTTGGTGATGGAGAATTAGAAAATACTGAAACTGTTTACATCTATTATACCATGATACAATATGAATATGGTGAATAAATATACTATCGAGACTCATTAGATAATTTGAATTATTTTAAATATATATGGAATATGTGTCATTAAGTAATAGTCTTTTAACTTAGTTTCTTAGTGATGAAGTAACCTAATATTTGGTGATGGAGAATTAGAAAATACTGAAACTGTTTACATCTATTATACCATGATACAATATGAATATGGTGAGTAAATATACTATCGAGACTCATTAGATAATTTGAATTATTTCAAATGTATATGGAATATGTGTCATTAAGTAATAGTCTTTTAACTTAGTTTTTTAGTGATGAAGTAACCTAAAATTTGGTGATGCAGAAGAAGAAAAATATTAAAATTGTTTACATCTATTATACGATAATACAATATGAATATGGTGGATAAATATACTATCGAGACTCATTAGATAATTTGAATTATTTCAAATGTATATGGAATATGTGTCATTAAGTAATATTCTTTTAACTTAGTTTCTTAGTGATGAAGTAACCTAAAATTTTGTGATGGAGAAGAAGAAAAATATTGAAATTGTTTACATCTGTTATACGATAATACAACATGATTATGGTGGACAAATATACTATCGAGACTCATTAGATAATTTGAATTATTTCAAATGTATATGGAATATGTGTCATTAAGTAATAGTCTTTTAACTTAGTTTCTTAGTGATGAAGTAACCTAAAATTTGGTGATGGAGAATTGGAAAATACTTAAATTGTTTACATCTATTATACCATAATACAATATGAATATGGTGGATAAATATACTATCGAGACTCATTAGATAATTTGAATTTATTTCAAATGTATATGGAATATGTGTCATTAAGTAATAGTCTTTTAACTTAGTTTCTTAGTGATGAAGTAACCTAAGATTTGGTGATGGATAATTAGAAAATACTGAATCTGTTTACATCTATTATACCATGATACAATATGAATATGGTGAATAAATATACTATCGAGACTCATTAGATAATTTGATTTATTTCAAATGTATATGGAATATGTGTCATTAAGTAATAGTCTTTTAACTTAGTTTCTTAGTGATGAAGTAACCTAATATTTGGTGATGGAGAATTGGAAAATACTGAAATTGTTTACATCTGTTATACCATAATACAATTTGAAAATGGTTGATAAATATATTATCGAGACTCATTAGATAATTTGAATTATTTCAAATGTATATGGAATATGTGTCATTAAGTAATAGTCTTTTAACTTAGTTTCTTAGTGATGAAGTAACCTAAAATTTGGTGATGGAGAATTAGAAAATACTGAAACTGTTTACATCTATTATACCATGATACAATATGAATATGGTGAATAAATATACTATCGAGACTCATTAGATAATTTTAATTATTTCAAATGTATATGGAATATGTGTCATTAAGTAATAGTCTTTTAACTTAGTTTTTTAGTGATGAAGTAACCTAAAATTTGGTGATGGAGAAGAAGAAAAATATTAAAATTGTTTACATCTATTATACGATAATACAATATGAATATGGTGGATAAATATACTATCGAGACTCATTAGATAATTTGAATTATTTCAAATATATATGGAATATGTGTCATTAAGTAATAGTCTTTTAACTTCGTTTTTTAGTGATGAAGTAACCTAAAATTTGGTGATGGAGAAGAAGAAAAATATTGAAATTGTTTACATCTATTATACGATAATACAACATGAATATGGTGGATAAATATACAATAGAAACTCATTAGATAATTTGAATTATTTCAAATGTATATGGAATATGTGTCATTAAGTAATAGTCTTTTAACTTAGTTTCTTAGTGATGAAGTAACCTAAGATTTGGTGATGGAGAATTAGAAAATACTGAAACTGTTTACATCTATTATACCATGATACAATATGAATATGGTGAATAAATATACTATCGAGACTCATTAGATAATTTGAATTATTTTAAATATATATGGAATATGTGTCATTAAGTAATAGTCTTTTAACTTAGTTTCTTAGTGATGAAGTAACCTAATATTTGGTGATGGAGAATTAGAAAATACTGAAACTGTTTACATCTATTATACCATGATACAATATGAATATGGTGAGTAAATATACTATCGAGACTCATTAGATAATTTGAATTATTTCAAATGTATATGGAATATGTGTCATTAAGTAATAGTCTTTTAACTTAGTTTTTTAGTGATGAAGTAACCTAAAATTTGGTGATGCAGAAGAAGAAAAATATTAAAATTGTTTACATCTATTATACGATAATACAATATGAATATGGTGGATAAATATACTATCGAGACTCATTAGATAATTTGAATTATTTCAAATGTATATGGAATATGTGTCATTAAGTAATATTCTTTTAACTTAGTTTCTTAGTGATGAAGTAACCTAAAATTTGGTGATGGAGAAGAAGAAAAATATTGAAATTGTTTACATCTGTTATACGATAATACAACATGATTATGGTGGATAAATATACTATCGAGACTCATTAGATAATTTGAATTATTTCAAATGTATATGGAATATGTGTCATTAAGTAATAGTCTTTTAACTTAGTTTCTTAGTGATGAAGTAACCTAAAATTTGGTGATGGAGAATTGGAAAATACTTAAATTGTTTACATCTATTATACCATAATACAATATGAATATGGTGGATAAATATACTATCGAGACTCATTAGATAATTTGAATTTATTTCAAATGTATATGGAATATGTGTCATTAAGTAATAGTATTTTAACTTAGTTTCTTAGTGATGAAGTAACCTAAGATTTGGTGATGGAGAATTAGAAAATACTGAATCTGTTTACATCTATTATACCATGATACAATATGAATATGGTGAATAAATATACTATCGAGACTCATTAGATAATTTGATTTATTTCAAATGTATATGGAATATGTGTCATTAAGTAATAGTCTTTTAACTTAGTTTCTTAGTGATGAAGTAACCTAATATTTGGTGATGGAGAATTGGAAAATACTGAAATTGTTTACATCTGTTATACCATAATACAATTTGAAAATGGTGGATAAATATATTATCGAGACTCATTAGATAATTTGAATTATTTCAAATGTATATGGAATATGTGTCATTAAGTAATAGTCTTTTAACTTAGTTTCTTAGTGATGAAGTAACCTAAAATTTGGTGATCGAGAATTAGAAAATACTGAAACTGTTTACATCTATTATACCATGATACAATATGAATATGGTGAATAAATATACTATCGAGACTCATTAGATAATTTGAATTATTTCAAATGTATATGGAATATGTGTCATTAAGTAATAGTCTTTTAACATAGTTTTTTAGTGACGAAGTAACCTAAAATTTGGTGATGGAGAAGAAGAAAAATATTAAAATTGTTTACATCTATTATACGATAATACAATATGAATATGGTGGATAAATATACTATCGAGACTCATTAGATAATTTGAATTATTTCAAATATATATGGAATATGTGTCATTAAGTAATAGTCTTTTAACTTCGTTTTTTAGTGATGAAGTAACCTAAAATTTGGTGATGGAGAAGAAGAAAAATATTGAAATTGTTTACATCTATTATACGATAATACAACATTAATATGGTGGATAAATATACAATAGAAACTCATTAGATAATTTGAATTATTTCAAATGTATATGGAATATGTGTCATTAAGTAATAGTCTTTTAACTTAGTTTCTTAGTGATGAAGTAACCTAATATTTGGTGATGGAGAATTAGAAAATACTGAAACTGTTTACATCTATTATACCATGATACAATATGAATATGGTGAATAAATATACTATCGAGACTCATTAGATAATTTGAATTATTTTAAATATATATGGAATATGTGTCATTAAGTAATAGTCTTTTAACTTAGTTTCTTAGTGATGAAGTAACCTAATATTTGGTGATGGAGAATTAGAAAATACTGAAACTGTTTACATCTATTATACCATGATACAATATGAATACGGTGAGTAAATATACTATCGAGACTCATTAGATAATTTGAATTATTTCAAATGTATATGGAATATGTGTCATTAAGTAATAGTCTTTTAACTTAGTTTTTTAGTGATGAAGTAACCTAAAATTTGGTGATGGAGAAGAAGAAAAATATTAAAATTGTTTACATCTATTATACGATAATACAATATGAATATGGTGGATAAATATACTATCGAGACTCATTAGATAATTTGAATTATTTCAAATGTATTTGGAATATGTGTCATTAAGTAATAGTCTTTTAACTTAGTTTCTTAGTGATGAAGTAACCTAAAATTTGGTGATGGAGAATTATAAAATACTGAAACTGTTTACATCTATTATACCATGATACAATATGAATATGGTGAATAAATATACTATCGAGACTCATTAGATAATTTGAATTATTTCAAATGTATATGGAATATGTGTCATTAAGTAATAGTCTTTTAACTTAGTGTTTTAATGATGAAGTAACCTAAAATTTGGTGATGGAGAAGAAGAAAAATATTAAAATTGTTTACATCTATTATACGATAATACAATATGAATATGGTGGATAAATATACTATCGAGACTCATTAGATAATTTGAATTATTTCAAATATATATGGAATATGTGTCATTAAGTAATAGTCTTTTAACTTCGTTTTTTAGTGATGAAGTAACCTAAAATTTGGTGATGGAGAAGAAGAAAAATATTGAAATTGTTTACATCTATTATACGATAATACAACATGAATATGGTGGATAAATATACAATCGAAACTCATTAGATAATTTGAATTATTTCAAATGTATATGGAATATGTGTCATTAAGTAATAGTCTTTTAACTTAGTTTCTTAGTGATGAAGTAACCTAAGATTTGGTGATGGAGAATTAGAAAATACTGAAACTGTTTACATCTATTATACCATGATACAATATGAATATGGTGAATAAATATACTATCGAGACTCATTAGATAATTTGAATTATTTAAATATATATGGAATATGTGTCATTAAGTAATAGTCTTTTAACTTAGTTTCTTAGTGATGAAGTAACCTAATATTTGGTGATGGAGAATTAGAAAATACTGAAACTGTTTACATCTATTATACCATGATACAATATGATTATGCTGAGTAAATATACTATCGAGACTCATTAGATAATTTGAATTATTTCAAATGTATATGGAATATGTGTCATTAAGTAATAGTCTTTTAACTTAGTTTTTTAGTGATGAAGTAACCTAAAATTTGGTGATGGAGAAGAAGAAAAATATTAAAATTGTTTACATCTATTATACGATAATACAATATGAATATGGTGGATAAATATACTATCGAGACTCATTAGATAATTTGAATTATTTCAAATGTATATGGAATATGTGTCATTAAGTAATAGTCTTTTAACTTAGTTTCTTAGTGATGAAGTAACCTAAAATTTGGTGATGGAGAATTAGAAAATACTGAAACTGTTTACATCTATTATACCATGATACAATATGAATATGGTGAATAAATATACTATCGAGACTCATTAGATAATTTGAATTATTTCAAATGTATATGGAATATGTGTCATTAAGTAATAGTCTTTTAACTTAGTTTTTTAGTGATGAAGTAACTTAAAATTTGGTGATGGAGAAGAAGAAAAATATTAAAATTGTTTACATCTATTATACGATAATACAATATGAATATGGTGGATAAATATACTATCGAGACTCATTAGATAATTTGAATTATTTCAAATATATATGGAATATGTGTCATTAAGTAATAGTCTTTTAACTTCGTTTTTTAGTGATGAAGTAACCTAAAATTTGGTGATGGAGAAGAAGAAAAATATTGAAATTGTTTACATCTATTATACGATAATACAACATGAATATGGTGGATAAATATACAATCGAAACTCATTAGATAATTTGAATTATTTCAAATGTATATGGAATATGTGTCATTAAGTAATAGTCTTTTAACTTAGTTTCTTAGTGATGAAGTAACCTAAGATTTGGTGATGGAGAATTAGAAAATACTGAAACTGTTTACATCTATTATACCATGATACAATATGAATATGGTGAATAAATATACTATCGAGACTCATTAGATAATTTGAATTATTTTAAATATATATGGAATATGTGTCATTAAGTAATAGTCTTTTAACTTCGTTTTTTAGTGATGAAGTAACCTAAAATTTGGTGATGGAGAAGAAGAAAAATATTGAAATTGTTTACATCTATTATACGATAATACAACATGAATATGGTGGATAAATATACAATCGAAACTCATTAGATAATTTGAATTATTTCAAATGTATATGGAATATGTGTCATTAAGTAATAGTCTTTTAACTTAGTTTCTTAGTGATGAAGTAACCTAAGATTTGGTGATGGAGAATTAGAAAATACTGAAACTGTTTACATCTATTATACCATGATACAATATGAATATGGTGAATAAATATACTATCGAGACTCATTAGATAATTTGAATTATTTTAAATATATATGGAATATGTGTCATTAAGTAATAGTCTTTTAACTTCGTTTTTTAGTGATGAAGTAACCTAAAATTTGGTGATGGAGAAGAAGAAAAATATTGAAATTGTTTACATCTATTATACGATAATACAACATGAATATGGTGGATAAATATACAATCGAAACTCATTAGATAATTTGAATTATTTCAAATGTATATGGAATATGTGTCATTAAGTAATAGTCTTTTAACTTAGTTTCTTAGTGATGAAGTAACCTAAGATTTGGTGATGGAGAATTAGAAAATACTGAAACTGTTTACATCTATTATACCATGATACAATATGAATATGGTGAATAAATATACTATCGAGACTCATTAGATAATTTGAATTATTTTAAATATATATGGAATATGTGTCATTAAGTAATAGTCTTTTAACTCCGTTTTTTAGTGATGAAGTAACCTAAAATTTGGTGATGGAGAAGAAGAAAAATATTGAAATTGTTTACATCTATTATACGATAATACAACATGAACATGGTGGATAAATATACTATCGAGACTCATTAGATAATTTGAATTATTTCAAATGTATATGGAATATGTGTCATTAAGTAATAGTCTTTTAACTTAGTTTCTTAGCGATGAAGTAACCTAAGATTTGGTGATGGAGAATTAGAAAATACTGAAACTGTTTACATCTATTATACCATGATACAATATGAATATGGTGAATAAATATACTATCGAGACTCATTAGATAATTTGAATTATTTCAAATGTATATGGAATATGTGTCATTAAGTAATAGTCTTTTAACTTAGTTTTATAGTGATGAAGTAACCTAAAATTTGGTGATGGAGAAGAAGAAAAATATTAAAATTGTTTACATCTATTATACAATAATACAATATGAATATGGTGGATAAATATACTATCGAGACTCATTAGATAATTTGAATTATTTCAAATGTATATGGAATATGTGTCATTAAGTAATAGTCTTTTAACTTAGTTTTTTAGTGATGAAGTAACCTAAAATTTGGTGATGGAGAAGAAGAAAAATATTGAAATTGTTTACATCTATTATACGATAATACAACATGAATATGGTGGATAAATATACTATCGGGACTCATTAGATAATTTGAATTATTTCAAATGTATATGGAATATGTGTCATTAAGTAGTAGTCTTTTAACTTAGTTTCTTAGTGATGAAGTAACCTAAAATTTGGTGATGGAGAATTGGAAAATACTGAAATTGTTTACATCTATTATACCATAATACAATTTGAAAATGGTGGATAAATATATTATCGAGACTCATTAGATAATTTAAATTATTTCAAATGTATATGGAATATGTATCATTAAGTAATAGTCTTTTAACTTAGTTTCTTAGCGATGAAGTAACCTAAGATTTGGTGATGGAGAATTAGAAAATACTGAAACTGTTTACATCTATTATACCATGATACAATATGAATATGGTGAATAAATATACTATCGAGGACTCATTAGATAATTTGAATTATTTCAAATGTATATGGAATATGTGTCATTAAGTAATAGTCTTTTAACTTAGTTTTTTAGTGATGAAGTAACCTAAAATTTGGTGATGGAGAAGAAGAAAAATATTAAAATTGTTTACATCTATTATACGATAATACAATATCAAAATGGTGGATAAATATACTATCGAGACTCATTAGATAATTTGAATTATTTCAAATGTATATGGAATTTGTGTCATTAAGTAATAGTCTTTTAACTTAGTTTCTTAGTGATGAAGTAACCTAAAGTTTGGTGATGGAGAATTGGAAAATACTGAAATTGTTTACATCTATTATACCATAATACAATATGAATATGGTGGATAAATATACTATCGAGACTCATTAGATAATTTGAATTATTTCAAATGTATATGGAATATGTGTCATTAAGTAATAGTCTTTAAACTTAGTTTCTTAGTGATGAAGTAACCTAAAATTTGGTGATGGAGAATTGGAAAATACTGAAATTGTTTACATCTGTTATACCATAATACAATATGAATATGGTGAATAAATATACTATCGAGACTCATTAGATAATTTGAATTATTTCAAATGTATATGGAATATGTGTCATTAAGTAATAGTCTTTTAACTTAGTTTTTTAGTGATGAAGTAACCTAAAATTTGGTGATGGAGAAGAAGAAAAATATTAAAATTGTTTACATCTATTATACGATAATACAATATCAATATGGTGGATAAATATACTATCGAGACTCATTAGATAATTTGAATTATTTCAAATGTATATGGAATATGTGTCATTAAGTAATAGTCTTTTAACTTAGTTTCTTAGTGATGAAGTAACCTAAGATTTGGTGATGGAGAATTAGAAAATACTGAAACTGTTTACATCTATTATACCATGATACAATATGAATATGGTGAATAAATATACTATCGAGACTCATTAGATAATTTGAATTATTTTAAATATATATGGAATATGTGTCATTAAGTAATAGTCTTTTAACTCCGTTTTTTAGTGATGAAGTAACCTAAAATTTGGTGATGGAGAAGAAGAAAAATATTGAAATTGTTTACATCTATTATACGATAATACAACATGAACATGGTGGATAAATATACTATCGAGACTCATTAGATAATTTGAATTATTTCAAATGTATATGGAATATGTGTCATTAAGTAATAGTCTTTTAACTTAGTTTCTTAGCGATGAAGTAACCTAAGATTTGGTGATGGAGAATTAGAAAATACTGAAACTGTTTACATCTATTATACCATGATACAATATGAATATGGTGAATAAATATACTATCGAGACTCATTAGATAATTTGAATTATTTCAAATGTATATGGAATATGTGTCATTAAGTAATAGTCTTTTTAACTTAGTTTTATAGTGATGAAGTAACCTAAAATTTGGTGATGGAGAAGAAGAAAAATATTAAAATTGTTTACATCTATTATACAATAATACAATATGAATATGGTGGATAAATATACTATCGAGACTCATTAGATAATTTGAATTATTTCAAATGTATATGGAATATGTGTCATTAAGTAATAGTCTTTTAACTTAGTTTTTTAGTGATGAAGTAACCTAAAATTTGGTGATGGAGAAGAAGAAAAATATTGAAATTGTTTACATCTATTATACGATAATACAACATGAATATGGTGGAATAAATATACTATCGGGACTCATTAGATAATTTGAATTATTTCAAATGTATATGGAATATGTGTCATTAAGTAGTAGTCTTTTAACTTAGTTTCTTAGTGATGAAGTAACCTAAAATTTGGTGATGGAGAATTGGAAAATACTGAAATTGTTTACATCTATTTATACCATAATACAATTTGAAAATGGTGGATAAATATATTATCGAGACTCATTAGATAATTTAAATTATTTTAAATGTATATGGAATATGTGTCATTAAGTAATAGTCTTTTAACTTAGTTTCTTAGCGATGAAGTAACCTAAGATTTGGTGATGGAGAATTAGAAAATACTGAAACTGTTTACATCTATTATACCATGATACAATATGAATATGGTGAATAAATATACTATCGAGACTCATTAGATAATTTGAATTATTTCAAATGTATATGGAATATGTGTCATTAAGTAATAGTCTTTTAACTTAGTTTTTTAGTGATGAAGTAACCTAAAATTTGGTGATGGAGAAGAAGAAAAATATTAAAATTGTTTACATCTATTATACGATAATACAATATCAAAATGGTGGATAAATATACTATCGAGACTCATTAGATAATTTGAATTATTTCAAATGTATATGGAATTTGTGTCATTAAGTAATAGTCTTTTAACTTAGTTTCTTAGTGATGAAGTAACCTAAAGTTTGGTGATGGAGAATTGGAAAATACTGAAATTGTTTACATCTATTATACCATAATACAATATGAATATGGTGGATAAATATACTATCGAGACTCATTAGATAATTTGAATTATTTCAAATGTATATGGAATATGTGTCATTAAGTAATAGTCTTTAAACTTAGTTTCTTAGTGATGAAGTAACCTAAAATTTGGTGATGGAGAATTGGAAAATACTGAAATTGTTTACATCTGTTATTACCATAATACAATATGAATATGGTGAATAAATATACTATCGAGACTCATTAGATAATTTGAATTATTTCAAATGTATATGGAATATGTGTCATTAAGTAATAGTCTTTTAACTTAGTTTTTTAGTGATGAAGTAACCTAAAATTTGGTGATGGAGAAGAAGAAAAAATATTAAAATTGTTTACATCTATTATACGATAATACAATATCAATATGGTGGATAAATATACTATCGAGACTCATTAGATAATTTGAATTATTTCAAATGTATATGGAATATGTGTCATTAAGTAATAGTCTTTTAACTTAGTTTCTTAGTGATGAAGTAACCTAAAGTTTGGTGATGGAGAATTGGAAAATACTGAAATTGTTTACATCTATTATACCATAATACAATATGAATATGTTGGATAAATATACTATCGAGACTCATAGATAATTTGAATTATTTCAAATTTATATGGAATATGTGTCATTAAGTAATGGTCTTTTAACTTAGTTTCTTAGTAATGGAGTAACCTAAGACTTGGTGAAGGAGAATTAGAAAATACTGAAATTGTTTACATCTATTATACCATAATACAACATGAATATGGTGGATAAAATATACTATCGAGACTCATTAGATAATTTGAATTATTTCAAATGTATATGGAATATGTGTCATTAAGTAATAATCTTTTAACTTAGTTTCTTAGTGATGAAGTAACGTAAGATTTGGTGATGGAGAATTAGAAAATACTTAAACTGTTTACATCTATTATACCATAATACAATATGAATATGGTGGATAAATATACTATCGAGACTCATTTATTAATTTGAATTATTTCAAATGTATATGGAATATGTGTCATTAAGTAATAGTCTTTTAACTTGGTTTCTTAGTGATGAAGTAACCTAAAATTTGGTGATGGAGAATTAGAAAATACTGAAACTGTTTACATCTATTATACCATAATACAATATGAATATGGTGAATATATATACTATCGAGATTCATTAGATAATTTGAATTATTTCAAATGTATATGGAATATGTGTCATTAAGTAATAGTCTTTTAACTTAGTTTCTTAGTGATGAAGTAACCTAAGATTTGGTGATGGAGAATTAGAAAATACTTAAACTGTTTACATCTATTATACCACAATACAATATGAATACGATGGATAAATATACTATCGAGACTCATTAGATAATTTGAATTATTTCAAATGTATATGGAATATGTGTCATTAAGTAATAGTCTTTTAACTTAGTTTCTTAGTGATGAAGTAACCTATGATTTGGTGATGGAGAATTAGAAAATACTGAAACTGTTTACATCTATTATACCATAATACAATATGAATATGGTGAATAAATATACTATCGAGACTCATTAGATAATTTGAATTATTTCAAATATATATGGAATATGTGTCATTAAGTAATAGTCTTTTAACTTAGTTTCTTAGTGATGAAGTAACCTAAGATTTGGTGATGGAAAATTAGAAAATGCTGAAACTGTTTACATCTAATATACCATAATACAATATGAATATGGTGAAATAATATACTATCGAGACTCATTAGATAATTTGAATTATTTCAAATGTATATGGAATATGTGTCATTAAGTAATAGTCTTTTAACTTAGTTTCTTAGTGATGAAGTAACCTAAAATTTGGTGATGGAGAAGAAGAAAAATATTGAAATTGTTTACATCTATTATACGATAATACAACATGAATATGGTGGATAAATATACTATCGAGAATCATTAGATAATTTGAATTATTTCAAATGTATATGGAATATGTGTCATTAAGTAATAGTCTTTTAACTTAGTTTCTTAGTGATGAAGTAACCTAAGATTTGGTGATGGAGAATTAGAAAATACTTAAACTGTTTTACATCTATTATACCATAATACAATATGAATACGATGGATAAATATACTATCGAGACTCATTTGATAATTTGAATTATTTCAAATGTATATGGAATATGTGTCATTAAGTAATAGTCTTTTAACTTAGTTTCTTAGTGATGAAGTAACCTAAAATTTGGTGATGGAGAAGAAGAAAAATATTGAAATTGTTTACATCTATTATACGATAATACAATATGAATATGGTGGATAAATATACTATCGAGACTCATTAGATAATTTGAATTATTTCAAATGTATATGGAATATGTGTCATTAAGTAATAGTCTTTTAACTTGGTTTCTTAGTGATGAAGTAACCTAAAATTTGGTGATGGAGAATTAGAAAATACTGAAACTGCTTACATCTATTATACCATTATACAATATGAATATGGTGAATATATATACTATCAAGACTCATTAGATAATTTGAATTATTTCAAATGTATATGGAATATGTGTCATTAAGTAATAGTCTTTTAACTTAGTTTCTTAGTGATGAAGTAACCTAAGATTTGGTGATGGAGAATTAGAAAATACTTAAACTGTTTACATCTATTATACCATAATACAATATGAATACGGTGGATAAATATACTATCGAGACTCTTTAGATAATTTGAATTATTTCAAATGTATATGGAATATGTGTCATTAAGTAATAGTCTTTTAACTTAGTTTCTTAGTGATGAAGTA
The DNA here is from genome assembly GCA_948472305.1 of Vicia faba. Lineage (NCBI taxonomy): Eukaryota > Viridiplantae > Streptophyta > Magnoliopsida > Fabales > Fabaceae > Vicia > Vicia faba. Next base: position 16,866 of record CATIWC010001815.1, on the reverse strand, counting down.
ACCTAAGATTTGGTGATGGATAATTAGAAAATACTGAAACTGTTTACATCTATTATACCATAATACAATATGAATATGGTGGATAAATATACTATCGAGACTCATTAGATAATTTGAATTATAACAAATATATATGGAATATGTGTCATTAAGTAATAGTCTTTTAACTTCGTTTTTTAGTGATGAAGTAACCTAAAATTTGGTGATGGAGAAGAAGAAAAATATTGAAATTGTTTACATCTATTATACGATAATACAATATGAATATGGTGGATAAGTATACTATCGAGACTCATTAGATAATTTTAATTATTTCAAATGTATATTGGAATATGTGTCATTAAGTAATAGTCTTTTAACTTGGTTTCTTAGTGATGAAGTAACCTAAAATTTGGTGATGGAGAATTAGAAAATACTGAAACTGTTTACATCTATTATACCATAATACAATATGAATATGGTGAATATATATACTATCGAGACTCATTAGATAATTTGAATTATTTCAAATGTATATGGAATATGTGTCATTAAGTAATAGTCTTTTAACTTAGTTTCTTAGTGATGAAATAACCTAAGATTTGGTGATGGAGAATTAGAAAATACTTAAACTGTTTACATCTATTATACCATAATACAATATGAATACAGTAGATAAATATACTATCGAGACTCATTAGATAATTTGAATTATTTCAAATGTATATGGAATATGTGTCATTAAGTAATAGTCTTTTAACTTAGTTTCTTAGTGATGAAGTAACCTAAGATTTGGTGATGGAGAATTAGAAAATACTGAAATTGTTTACATCTATTATACCATAATACAATATGAATATGGTGAATAAATATACTATCGAGACTCATTAGATAATTTGAATTATTTCAAATATATATGGAATATGTGTCATTCAGTAATAGTATTTTTAACTTAGTTTCTTAGTGATGAAGTAACCTAAGATTTGGTGATGGAGAATTAGAAAATACTGAAACTGTTTACATCTAATATACCATAATACAATATGAATATGGTGAAATAATATACTATCGAGACTCATTAGATAATTTGAATTATTTCAAATGTATATGGAATATGTGTCATTAAGTAACAATCTTTTAACTTAGTTTCTTAGTGATGAAGTAACCTAAAATTTGGTGATGGAGAATTGGAAAATACTGAAACTGTTTACATCTATTATACCATAATACAATATGAATATGGTGAATAAATATACTATCGAGACTCATTAGATAATTTGAATTATTTCAAATATAAATGGAATATGTGTCATTAAGTAATAGTATTTTAACTTGGTTTTTTAGTGGTGAAGTAACCTAAAATTTGGTGATGGAGAAGAAGAAAAATATTGAAATTGTTTACATCTATTATACGATAATACAACATGAATATGGTGGATAAATATACTATCGAGACTCATTAGATAATTTGAATTATTTCAAATGTATATGGAATATGTGTCATTAAGTAATAGTCTTTTAACTTAGTTTCTTAGTGATGAAGTAACCTAAGATTTGGTGATGGAGAATTAGAAAATACTTAAACTGTTTACATCTATTATACCATAATACAATATGAATACGGTGGATAAATATACTATCGAGACTCATTTGATAATTTGAATTATTTCAAATGTATATGGAATATGTGTCATTAAGTAATAGTCTTTTAACTTAGTTTCTTAGTGATGAAGTAACCTAAAATTTGGTGATGGAGAATTAGAAAAATATTGAAATTGTTTACATCTATTATACGATAATACAATATGAATATGGTGGATAAATATACTATCGAGACTCATTAGATAATTTGAATTATTTCAAATGTATATGGAATATGTGTCATTAAGTAATAGTCTTTTAACTTGGTTTCTTAGTGATGAAGTAACCTAAAATTTGGTGATGGAGAATTAGAAAATACTGAAACTGTTTACATATATTATACCATAATACAATATGAATATGGTGAATATATATAATATCGAGACTCATTAGATAATTTGAATTATTTCAAATGTATATGGAATATGTGTCATTAAGTAATAGTCTTTTAACTTAGTTTCTTAGTGATGAAGTAACCTAAGATTTGGTGGTGGAGAATTAGAAAATACTTAAACTGTTTACATCTATTATACCATAATACAATATGAATACGGTGGATAAATATACTATCGAGACTCATTAGATAATTTGAATTATTTCAAATGTATATGGAATAAGTGTCATTAAGTAATAGTCTTTTAACTTAGTTTCTTAGTGATGAAGTAACCTAAGATTTGGTGATGGAGAATTAGAAAATACTGAAACTGTTTACATCTATTATACCATAATACAATATGAATATGGTGAATAAATATACTATTGAGACTCATTAGATAATTTGAATTATTTCAAATATATATGGAATATGTGTCATTAAGTAATAGTCTTTTAACTTCGTTTTTTAGTGATGAAGTAAGCTAAAATTTGGTGATGGAGAAGAAGAAAAATATTGAAATTGTTTACATCTATTATACGATAATACAACATGAATATGGTGGATAAATATACTATCGAGACTCAATAGATAAATTGAATTATTTCAAATGTATATGGAATATGTGTCATTAAGTAATAGTCTTTTAACTTAGTTTCTTAGTGATTAAGTAACCTAAAATTTGGTGATGGAGAATTGGAAAATACTGAAATTGTTTACATCTGTTATACCATAATAGAATTTAAAAATGGTGGATAAATATATTATCGAGACTCATTAGATAATTTAAATTATTTCAAATATATATGGAATATGTGTCATTAAGTAATAGTCTTTTAATTTAGTTTCTTAGTGATGAAGTAACCTAAAATTTGGTGATGGAGAAGAAGAAAAATATTAAAATTGTTTACATCTATTATACGATAATACAATATGAATATGGTGGATAAATATACTTTCGAGACTCATTAGATAATTTGAATTATTTCAAATGTATATGGAATATATGTCATTAAGTAATAGTCTTTTAACTTAGTTTCTTAGTGATGAAGTAACCTAAAATTTGGTGATGGAGAATTGGAAAATACTGAAATTGTTTACATCTATTATACCATAATACAACATGAATATGGTGGATAAATATACTATTGAGACTCATTAGATAATTTGAATTATTTCAAATGTATAGGGAATTTGTGTCATTAAGTAATAGTCTTTTAACTTAGTTTCTTAGTGATGAAGTAACCTAAAATTTGGTGATGGAGAATTGGAAAATACTGAAATTGTTTACATCTATTATACCATAATACAATATGAATATGGTGGATAAATTTACTATCGAGACTCATTAGATAATTTGAATTATTTCAAATGTATATGGAATATGTGTCATTAAGTAATAGTCTTTTAACTTAGTTTCTTAGTGATGAAGTAACCTAAGATTTGGTGATGGAGAATTAGAAAATACTGAAACTGTTTACATCTATTATACCATGATACAATATGAATATGGTGAATAAATATACTATCGAGACTCATTAGATAATTTGAATTATTTCAAATGTATATGGAATATGTGTCATTAAGTAATAGTCTTTTAACTTAGTTTTTTAGTGATGAAGTAACCTAAAATTTGGTGATGGAGAAGAAGAAAAATATTAAAATTGTTTACATCTATTATACGATAATACAATATGAATATGGTGGATAAATATACTATCGAGACTCATTAGATAATTTGAATTATTTCAAATGTATATGGAATATGTGTCATTAAGTAATAGTCTTTTCACTTAGTTTCTTAGTGATGAAGTAACCTAAAATTTGGTGATGGAGAATTGGAAAATACTGAAATTGTTTACATCTATTATACCATAATACAATATGAATATGGTGGATAAATATACTATCGAGACTCATTAGATAATTTGAATTATTTCAAATGTATATTGAATATGTGTCATTAAGTAATAGTCTTTTAACTTAGTTTCTTAGTGATGAAGTAACCTAAAATTTGGTGATGGAGAATTGGAAAATACTGAAATTGTTTACATCTGTTATACCATAATACAATATGAATATGGTGGATAAATATACTATCGAGACTCATTAGATAATTTGAATTATTTCAAATGTATATGGAATATGTGTCATTAAGTAATGGTCTTTTAACTTAGTTTCTTAGTGATGGAGTAACCTAAGACTTGGTGAAGGAGAATTAGAAAATACTGAAACTGTTTACATCTATTATACCATAATACAACATGAATATGGTGGATAAATATACTATCGAGACTCATTAGATAATTTGAATTATTTCAAATGTATATGGAATATGTGTCATTAAGTAATAGTCTTTTAACTTAGTTTCTTAGTGATGAAGTAACTTAAGATTTGGTGATGGAGAATTAGAAAATACTGAAACTGTTTACATCTATTATACCATAATACAATATGAATATGGTGAATAAATATACTATCGAGACTCATTAGATAATTTGAATTATTTCAAATATATATGGAATATGTGTCATTAAGTAATAGTCTTTTAACTTCATTTTTTAGTGATGAAGTAACCTAAAATTTGGTGATGGAGAAGAAGAAAAATATTGAAATTGTTTACATCTATTATACGATAATACAACATGAATATGGTGGATAAATATACTATCGAGACTCATTAGATAATTTGAATTATTTTAAATGTATATGGAATATGTGTCATTAAGTAATAGTCTTTTAACTTAGTTTCTTAGTGATGAAGTAACCTAAAATTTGGTGATGGAGAATTGGAAAATACTGAAATTGTTTACATCTATTATACCATAATACAATTTAAAAATGGTGGATAAATATATTATCGAGACTCATTAGATAATTTAAATTATTTCAAATGTATATGGAATATGTGTCATTAAGTAATAGTCTTTTAACTTAGTTTCTTAGCGATGAAGTAACCTAAGATTTGGTGATGGAGAATTAGAAAATACTGAAACTGTTTACATCTATTATACCATGATACAATATGAATACGGTGAATAAATATACTATCGAGACTCATTAGATAATTTGAATTATTTCAAATGTATATGGAATATGTGTCATTAAGTAATAGTCTTTTAACTTAGTTTCTTAGTGATGAAGTAACTTAAGATTTGGTGATAGAGAATTAGAAAATACTGAAACTGTTTACATCTATTATACCATAATACAATATGAATATGGTGAATAAATATACTATCGAGACTCATTAGATAATTTGAATTATTTCAAATATATATGGAATATGTGTCATTAAGTAATAGTCTTTTAACTTCATTTTTTAGTGATGAAGTAACCTAAAATTTGGTGATGGAGAAGAAGAAAAATATTGAAATTGTTTACATCTATTATACGATAATACAACATGAATATGGTGGATAAATATACTATCGAGACTCATTAGATAATTTGAATTATTTTAAATGTATATGGAATATGTGTCATTAAGTAATAGTCTTTTAACTTAGTTTCTTAGTGATGAAGTAACCTAAAATTTGGTGATGGAGAATTGGAAAATACTGAAATTGTTTACATCTATTATACCATAATACAATTTAAAAATGGTGGATAAATATATTATCGAGACTCATTAGATAATTTAAATTATTTCAAATGTATATGGAATATGTGTCATTAAGTAATAGTCTTTTAACTTAGTTTCTTAGCGATGAAGTAACCTAAGATTTGGTGATGGAGAATTACAAAATACTGAAACTGTTTACATCTATTATACCATGATACAATATGAATACGGTGAATAAATATACTATCGAGACTCATTAGATAATTTGAATTATTTCAAATGTATATGGAATATTTGTCATTAAGTAATAGTCTTTTAACTTAGTTTTTTTAGTGATGAAGTAACCTAAAATTTGGTGATGGAGAAGAAGAAAAATATTAAAATTGTTTACATCTATTATACGATAATACAATATGAATATGGTGGATAAATATACTATCCAGACTCATTAGATAATTTGAATTATTTCAAATGTATATGGAATATGTGTCATTAAGTAATAGTCTTTTAACTTAGTTTCTTAGTGATGAAGTAACCTAAAATTTGGTGATGGAGAAGAAGAAAAATATTGAAATTGTTTACATCTATTATACGATAATACAACATGAATATGGTGGATAAATATACTATCGAGACTCATTAGATAATTTGAATTATTTCAAATGTATATGGAATATGTGTCATTAAGTAATAGTCTTTTAACTTAGTTTCTTAGTGATGAAGTAACCTAAAATTTGGTGATGGAGAATTGGAAAATACTGAAATTGTTTACATCTATTATACCATAATACAATTTAAAAATGGTGGATAAATATATTATCGAGACTCATTAGATAATTTAAATTATTTCAAATGTATATGGAATATGTGTCATTAAGTAATAGTCTTTTAACTTAGTTTCTTAGCGATGAAGTAACCTAAGATTTGATGATGGAGAATTAGAAAATACTGAAACTGTTTACATCTATTATACCATGATACAATATGAATATGGTGAATAAATATACTATCGAGACTCATTAGATAATTTGAATTATTTCAAATGTATATGGAATATGTGTCATTAAGTAATAGTCTTTTAACTTAGTTTTTTAGTGATGAAGTAACCTAAAATTTGGTGATGGAGAAAAAGAAAAATATTAAAATTGTTTACATCTTTTATACGATAATACAATATGAATATGGTGGATAAATATACTATCGAGACTTATTAGATAATTTGAATTATTTCAAATGTATATGGAATATGTGTCATTAAGTAATAGTCTTTTAACTTAGTTTCTTAGTAATGAAGTAACCTAAGATTTGGTGATGGAGAATTAGAAAATACTGAAACTGTTTACATCTATTATACCATAATATAATATGAATATGGTGAATAAATATACTATCAAGACTCATTAGATAATTTGAATTATTTCAAATATATATGGAATATGTGTCATTAAGTAATAGTCTTTTAACTTAGTTTTTTAGTGATGAAGTAACCTAAAATTTGGTGATGGAGAAGAAGAAAAATATTAAAATTGTTTACATCTATTATACGATAATACAATATGAATATGGTTGATAAAATATACTATCGAGACTCATTAGATAATTTGAATTATTTCAAATGTATATGGAATATGTGTCATTAAGTAATAGTCTTTTAACTTAGTTTCTTAGTGATGAAAGTAACCTAAAATTTGGTGATGGAGAATTGGAAAATACTGAAATTATTTACATCTATTATACCATAATACAATGTGAATATGGTGGATAAATATACTATAGAGACTCATTAGATAATTTGAATTATTTCAAATGTATATGGAATATGTGTCATTAAGTAAAAGTCTTTTAACTTAGTTTCTTAGTGATGAAGTAACCTAAAATTTGGTGATGGAGAATTGGAAAATACTGAAATTGTTTACATCTGTTATATCCATAATACAATATGAATATGGTGGATAAATATACTATCGAGACTCATTAGATAATTTGAATTATTTCAAATGTATAAGGAATATGTGTCATTAAGTAATGGTCTTTTAACTTAGTTTCTTAGTGATGGAGTAACCTAAGACTTGGTGAAGGAGAATTAGAAAATACTGAAACTGTTTACATCTATTATACCATAATACAACATGAATATGGTGGATAAATATACTATCGAGACTCATTAGATAATTTGAATTATTTCAAATGTATATGGAATATGTGTCATTAAGTAATAGTCTTTTAACTTAGTTTTTTTAGTGATGAAGTAATCTAAAATTTGGTGATGGAGAAGAAGAAAAATATTAAAATTGTTTACATCTATTATACGATAATACAATATGAATATGGTGGATAAATATACTATCGAGACTCATTAGATAATTTGAATTATTTCAAATGTATATGGAATATGTGTCATTAAGTAATAGTCTTTTTAACTTAGTTTCTTAGTGATGAAGTAACCTAAAATTTGGTGATGGAGAAGAAGAAAAATATTGAAATTGTTTACATCTATTATACGATAATACAACATGAATATGGTGGATAAATATACTATCGAGACTCATTAGATAATTTGAATTATTTCAAATGTATATGGAATATGTGTCATTAAGTAATAGTCTTTTAACTTAGTTTCTTAGTGATGAAGTAACCTAAATTTGGTGATGGAGAATTGGAAAATACTGAAATTGTTTACATCTATTATACCATAATACAATATGAATATGGTGGATAAATATACTATCGAAACTCATTAGATAATTTGAATTATTTCAAATGTATATGGAATATGTGTCATTAAGTAATAGTCTTTTAACTTAGTTTCTTAGTGATGAAGTAACCTAAGATTTGGTGATGGAGAATTAGAAAATACTGAAACTGTTTACATCTATTATACTTTGATACAATATGAATATGGTGAATAAATATAATATCGAGACTCATTAGATAATTTGAATTATTTCAAATGTATATGGAATATGTGTCATTAAGTAATAGTCTTTTAACTTAGTTTTTTAGTGATGAAGTAACCTAAAATTTGGTGATGGAGAAGAAGAAAAATATTAAAATTGTTTACATCTATTATACCATAATACAATATGAATATGGTGGATAAATATACTATCGAGACTCATTTGATAATTTGAATTATTTCAAATGTATATGGAATATGTGTCATTAAGTAATAGTCTTTTAACTTAGTTTCTTAGTGATGGCGTAACCTAAAATTTGGTGATGGAGAAGAAGAAAAATATTGAAATTGTTTACATCTATTATACGATAATACAATATGAATATGGTGGATAAATATACTATCGAGACTCATTAGATAATTTGAATTATTTCAAATGTATATGGAATATGTGTCATTAAGTAATAGTCTTTTAACTTGGTTTCTTAGTGATGAAGTAACCTAAAATTTGGTGATGGAGAATTAGAAAATACTGAAACTGTTTACATCTATTATAACCATAATACAATATGAATATGGTGAATATATATACTATCGAGACTCATTAGATAATTTGAATTATTTCAAATGTATATGAAATATGTGTCATTAAGTAATAGTCTTTTAACTTAGTTTCTTAGTGATGAAGTAACCTAAGATTTAGTGATGGAGAATTAGAAAATACTTAAACTGTTTACATCTATTATACCATAATACAATATGAATACGATGGATAAATATACTATCGAGACTCATTAGATAATTTGAATTATTTCAAATGTATATGGAATATGTGTCATTAAGTAATAGTCTTTTAACTTAGTTTCTTAGTGATGAAGTAACCTAAGATTTGGTGATGGAGAATTAGAAAATACTGAAACTGTTTACATCTATTATACCATAATACAATATGAATATGGTGAATAAATATACTATCGAGACTCATTAGATAATTTGAATTATTTCAAATATATATGGAATATGTGTCATTAAGTAATAGTCTTTTAACTTCGTTTTTTTAGTGATGAAGTAACCTAAAATTTGGTGATGGAGAAGAAGAAAAATATTGAAATTGTTTACATCTATTATACGATAATACAACATGAATATGGTGGATAAATATACTATCGAGACTCATTAGATAATTTGAATTATTTCAAATGTATATGGAATATGTGTCATTAAGTAATAGTCTTTTAACTTAGTTTCTTAGTGATGAAGTAACCTAAAATTTGGTGATGGAGAATTGGAAAATACTGAAATTGTTTACATCTATTATACCATAATACAATATGAATATGGTGGATAAATATACTATCGAGACTCATTAGATAATTTGAATTATTTCAAATGTATATGGAATATGTGTCATTAAGTAAAAGTCTTTTAACTTAGTTTCTTAGTGATGAAGTAACCTAAAATTTGGTGATGGGAGAATTGGAAAATACTGAAATTGTTTACATCTGTTATACCATAATACAATATGAATATGGTGGATAAATATACTATCGAGATTCATTAGATAATTTGAATTATTTCAAATGTATAAGGAATATGTGTCATTAAGTAATGGTCTTTTAACTTAGTTTCTTAGTGATGGAGTAACCTAAGACTTGGTGAAGGAGAATTAGAAAATACTGAAACTGTTTACATCTATTATACCATAATACAACATGAATATGGTGGATAAATATACTATCGAGACTCATTAGATAATTTGAATTATTTCAAATGTATATGGAATATGTGTCATTAAGTAATAGTCTTTTAACTTAGTTTCTTAGTGATGAAGTAACCTAAAATTTGGTGATGGAGAAGAAGGAAAAATATTGAAATTGTTTACATCTATTATACGATAATACAACATGAATATGGTGGATAAATATACTATCGAGACTCATTAGATAATTTGAATTATTTCAAATGTATATGGAATATGTGTCATTAAGTAATAGTCTTTTAACTTAGTTTCTTAGTGATGAAGTAACCTAAAATTTGGTGATGGAGAATTGGAAAATACTGAAATTGTTTACATCTATTATACCATAATACAATATGAATATGGTGGATAAATATACTATCGAAACTCATTAGATAATTTGAATTATTTCAAATGTATATGGAATATGTGTCATTAAGTAATAGTCTTTTAACTTAGTTTCTTAGTGATGAAGTAACCTAAGATTTGGTGATGGAGAATTAGAAAATACTGAAACTGTTTACATCTATTATACCATAATATAATATGAATATGGTGAATAAATATACTATCAAGACTCATTAGATAATTTGAATTATTTCAAATATATATGGAATATGTGTCATTAAGTTTTAACTTAGTTTTTTAGTGATGAAGTAACCTAAAATTTGGTGATGGAGAAGAAGAAAAATATTAAAATTGTTTACATCTATTATACGATAATACAATATGAATATGGTGGATAAATATACTATCGAGACTCATTAGATAATTTGAATTATTTCAAATGTATATGGAATATGTGTCATTAAGTAATAGTCTTTTAACTTAGTTTCTTAGTGATGAAGTAACCTAAAATTTGGTGATGGAGAATTGGAAAATACTGAAATTATTTACATCTATTATACCATAATACAATATGAATATGGTGGATAAATATACTATCGAGACTCATTAGATAATTTGAATTATTTCAAATGTATATGGAATATGTGTCATTAAGTAAAAGTCTTTTAACTTAGTTTCTTAGTGATGAAGTAACCTAAAATTTGGTGATGGAGAATTGGAAAATACTGAAATTGTTTACATCTGTTATACCATAATACAATATGAATATGGTGGATAAATATAGTATCGAGACTCATTAGATAATTTGAATTATTTCAAATGTATATGGAATATGGGTCATTAAGTAATAGTCTTTTAACTTAGTTTCTTAGTGATGAAGTAACCTAAGATTTGGTGATGGAGAAGAAGAAAATATTGAAATTGTTTACATCTATTATACGATAATACAATATGAATATGGTGGATAAATATACTATCGAGACTCATTAGATAATTTTAATTATTTCAAATGTATATCGAATATGTGTCATTAAGTAATAGTCTCTTAACTTAGTTTCTTAGTGATGAAGTAACCTAAAATTTGGTGATGGAGAATTAGAAAATACTGAAACTGTTTACATCTATTATACCATAATACAATATGAATATGGTGGATAAATATACTATCGAGACTCATTAGATAATTTGAATTATTTCAAATGTATATGCAATATGTGTCATTAAGTAATAGTCTCTTAACTTAGTTTCTTAGTGATGAAGTAACCTAAAATTTGGTGATGGAGAAGAAGAAAAATATTGAAATTGTTTACATCTATTATACGATAATACAATATGAATATGGTGGATAAATATACTATCGAGACTCATTAGATAATTTGAATTATTTCAATGTACATGGAATATGTGTCATTAAGTAATAGTCTTTTAACTTGGTTTATTAGTGATGAAGTAACCTAAAATTTGGTGATAGAGAAGAAGAAAAATATTGAAATTGTTTACATCTATTATACGATAATACAATATGAATATGGTGGATAAATATACTATCGAGACTCATTAGATAATTTGAATTATTTCAAATGTACATGGAATATGTGTCATTAAGAAATAGTCTTTTAACTTGGTTTCTTAGTGATGAAGTAACCTAAAATTTTGTGATAGAGAAGAAGAAAAATATTGAAATTGTTTATATCTATTATACCATAATACAATATGAATATGGTGGATAAATATACTATCGAGACTCATTAGATAATTTGAATTATTTCAAATGTATATGGAATATGTGTCATTAAGTAATAGTCTTTTAACTTAGTTTGTTAGTGATGAAGTAACCTAAAATTTGGTGATAGAGAATTAGAAAATACTGAAACTGTTTACATCTATTATACCATAATACAATATGAATATGGTGGATAAATATAGTATCGAGACTCATTAGATAATTTGAATTATCTCAAATGTATATGGAATATGTGTCATTAAGTAATAGTCTCGTAACTTAGTTTCTTAGTGATGAAGTAACCTAAGATTTGGTGATGGAGAAGAAGAAAAATATTGAAATTGTTTACATCTATTATACGATAATACAATATGAATATGGTGGATAAATATACTATCGAGACTCATTAGATAATTGAATTATTTCAAATGTATATGGAATATGTGTCATTAAGTAATAGTCTTTTAACTTAGTTTCTTAGTGATGAAGTAACCTAAGATTTGGTGAAGGAGAATTAGAAAATACTGAAACTGTTTACATCTATTATACCATAATATAGTATGAATATGGTGAATAAATATACTATCGAGACTCATTAGATAAGTTGAATTATTTAAAATGTATATGGAATACGTGTCATTAAGTAATAGTCTTTTAACTTAGTTTCTTAGTGATGAAGTAACCTAAGATTTTATGATGGAGAATTAGAAAATACTGAAACTGTTAACATGTATTATACCATAATACAATATGAATATGGTGAATAAATATACTATCCAGACTCATTAGATAATTTGAATTATTTCAAATGTATATGGAATATGTGTCATTAAGTAATAGTCTTTTAACTTAGTTTCTTAGTGATGAAGTAACCTAAGATTTGGTGATGGAGAATTAGAAAATACTGAAATTGATTACATCTATTATACCATAATACAATATGAATATGGTGGATAAATATAGTATCGAGACTCATTAGATAATTTGAATTATTTCAAATGTATATGGAATATGTGTCATTAAGTAATAGTCTTTTAACTTAGTTTCTTAGTGATGAAGTAACCTAAGATTTGGTGATGGAGAAGAAGAAAATATTGAAATTGTTTACATCTATTATACGATAATACAATATGAATATGGTGGATAAATATACTATCGAGACTCATTAGATAATTTGAATTATTTCAAATGTATATGGAATATGTGTCATTAAGTAATAGTCTCTTAACTTAGTTTCTTAGTGATGAAGTAACCTAAAATTTGGTGATGGAGAATTAGAAAATACTGAAACTGTTTACATCTATTATACCATAATACAATATTAATATGGTGAATAAATATACTATCGAGACTCATTAGATAATTTGAATTATTTCAAATGTATATGCAATATGTGTCATTAAGTAATAGTCTCCTAACTTAGTTTCTTAGTGATGAAGTAACCTAAAATTTGGTGATGGAGAAGAAGAAAAATATTGAAATTGTTTACATCTATTATACGATAATACAATATGAATATGGTGGATAAATATACTATCGAGACTCATTAGATAATTTGAATTATTTCAAATGTATATGGAATATGTGTCATTAAGTAATAGTCTTTTAAATTAGTTTCTTAGTGATGAAGTAACCTAAGATTTGGTGATGGAGAAGAAGAAAATATTGAAATTGTTTACATCTATTATACGATAATACAATATGAATATGGTGGATAAATATACTATCGAGACTCATTAGATAATTTGAATTATTTCAAATGTATATGGAATATGTGTCATTAAGTAATAGTCTCTTAACTTAGTTTCTTAGTGATGAAGTAACCTAAAATTTGGTGATGGAGAATTAGAAAATACTGAAACTGTTTACATCTATTATACCATAATACAATATGAATATGGTGAATAAATATACTATCGAGACTCATTAGATAATTTGAATTATTTCAAATGTATATGCAATATGTGTCATTAAGTAATAGTCTCTTAACTTAGTTTCTTAGTGATGAAGTAACCTAAAATTTGGTGATGGAGAATTAGAAAATACTGAAACTGTTTACATCTATTATACCATAATACAATATTAATATGGTGAATAAATATACTATCGAGACTCATTAGATAATTTGAATTATTTCAAATGTATATGCAATATGTGTCATTAAGTAATAGTCTCTTAACTTAGTTTCTTAGTGATGAAGTAACCTAAAATTTGGTGATGGAGAAGAAGAAAAATATTGAAATTGTTTACAGCTATTATACGATAATACAATATGAATATGGTGGATAAATATACTATCGAGACTCATTAGATAATTTGAATTATTTCAAATGTATATGGAATATGTGTCATTAAGTAATAGTCTTTTAAATTAGTTTCTTAGTGATGAAGTAACCTAAGATTTGGTGATGGAGAAGAAGAAAATATTGAAATTGTTTACATCTATTATACGATAATACAATATGAATATGGTGGATAAATATACTATCGAGACTCATTAGATAATTTGAATTATTTCAAATGTATATGGAATATGTGTCATTAAGTAATAGTCTCTTAACTTAGTTTCTTAGTGATGAAGTAACCTAAAATTTGGTGATGGAGAAGAAGAAAAATATTGAAATTGGTTACATCTATTATACGATAATACAATATGAATATGGTGGATAAATATACTATCGAGACTCATTAGATAATTTGAATTATTTCAAATGTACATGGATTATGTGTCATTAAGTAATAGTCTTTTAACTTAGTTTCTTAGTGATGAAGTAACCTAAAATTTGGTGATAGAGAAGAAGAGAAATATTGAAATTGTTTATATCTATTATACCATAATACAATATGAATATGGTGGATAAATATACTATCGAGACTCATTAGATAATTTGAATTATTTCAAATGTATATGGAATATGTGTCATTAAGTAATAGACTTTTAACTTGGTTTCTTAGTGATGAAGTAACCTAAAATTTTGTGATGGAGAATTAGAAAATACGGAAACTGTTTACATCTATTATACCATAATACAATATGAATATGGTGAATAAATATACTATCGAGACTCATTAGATAATTTGAAATATTTCAAATGTATATGGAATATGTGTCATTAAGTAATAGTCTTTTAACTTAGTTTCTTAGTGATGAAGTAACCTAAAATTTGGTGATAGAGAATTAGAAAATACTAAAACTGTTTACATCTATTATACCATAATACAATATGAATATCGTGGATAAATATAGTATCCAGACTCATTAGATAATTTGAATTATTTCAAATGTATATGGAATATGTGTCATTAAGTAATAGTCTTTTAACTTAGTTTCTTAGTGATGAAGTAACCTAAGATTTGGTGAAGGAGAATTAAAAAATACTGAAACAGTTTACATCTATTATACCATAATACAATATGAATATGGTGGATAAATATAGTATCGAGACTCATTAGATAATTTGAATTATTTCAAATGTATATGGAATATGTGTCAATAATTAATAGTCTCGTAACTTAGTTTCTTAGTGATGAAGTAACCTAAGATTTGGTGATGGAGAAGAAGAAAAATATTGAAATTGTTTACATCTATTATACGATAATACAATATGAATATGGTGGATAAATATACTATCGAGACTCATTAGATAATTTGAATTATTTCAAATGTATATGGAATATGTGTCATTAAGTAAAAGTCTCTTAACTTAGTTTCTTAGTGATGAAGTAACCTAAATTTGGTGATGGAGAATTAGAAAATACTGAAACTGTTTACATCTATTATACCATAATACAATATGAATATGGTGAATAAATATACTATTGAGACTCATTAGATGATTTTGAATTATTTCAAATGTATATGGAATATGTGTCATTAAGTAATAGTCTCTTAACTTAGTTTCTTAAGGATGAAGTAACCTAAAATTTGGTGATGGAGAAGAAGAAAAATATTGAAATTGTTTACATCTATTATATGATAATACAATATGAATATGGTGGATAAATATACTATCGAGACTCATTAGATAATTTCAATTATTTCAAATGTATAGGGAATATGTGTCATTAAGTAATAGTCTTTTAACTTAGTTTCTTAGTGATGAAGTAACCTAAAATTTGGTGATAGAGAAGTAGAAAAATATTGAAATTGTTTACATCTATTATACCATAATACAATATGATGGTGGATAAATATACTATCGAGACTCATTAAATAATTTGAATTATTTCAAATATATATGGAATATGTGTCATTAAGTAATAGTCTTTTAACTTGGTTTCTTAGTGATGAAGTAACCTAAAATTTGGTGATGGAGAATTAGAAAATACGGAAATTGTTTACATCTATTATACCATAATACAATATGAATATGGTGAATAAATATACTATCGAGACTCATTAGAAAATTTGAAATATTTCAAATGTATATGGAATATGTGTCATTAAGTAATAGTCTTTTAACTTGGTTTCTTAGTGATGAAGTAACCTAAAATTTGGTGATGGAGAATTAGAAAATACGGAAACTGTTTACATCTATTATACCATAATACAATATGAATATGGTGAATAAATATACTATCGAGACTCATTAGATAATTTGAA
>CATIWC010001814.1:62500-65000 GCA_948472305.1 Vicia faba | reverse complement strand
TTATGAATTTTCTAAGCGCCGGATTTTCAAGAACGGGAGCGGAGGCAAACGCGCCTTAGGAATGGAATTTCCCGATGATTTTTTGCATGGACATCTCAAATAACACATAGAAGGGATCTGCAAAGTTTCGTAGCGTTTCGATAACGTCTCGATTTATTTTGAATTTTCGTCCGAAACGCGTGTAATTGAGTTTTTTTCAAGGGGCGGAAGCAAACAAACGTCGGGCTACGGAATGAGTTCCGGTCTGGAATTTTTCATGCATTAATCTGCCACCAAATTGAGATGGCATGCCAAGTTTCATGCCATTCGGAGCGATCCCTCGATATATTTCGGCTTTTCGCGTGTCGGGCCCCCGTGCGGTTTTTCCGACGGGAGCGGAGGCAAACGCGCCTTAGGGGAATAATCTCCCGATGGATTTTTGCATGCACTTCCCAAATAACACATTGAGAGTGTCCAAGGAGTTTCGTAGCGTTTCGACAAGCCCTCGGTCTACTTTCAATTTCCGACCGGAACGCGTGCGTGTGCGGTTTCTCCATGAACGGGAGCGGAGGCAAACGCGCCTTAGGGGAATAATCTCCCGATGAATTTTTGCATGGAAGTCCCAAATAACACATAGAAGGGATCTGCAAAGTTTCGTAGCGTTTCGACAATTTTGAATTTCCGGCCCGAACGGGCCCCCGTGCGGTTTTTTCCGACGGGAGCGGAGGCAAACGCGCCTTAGGGGAATAATCTCCCGATGGATTTTTGCATGCACTTCCCAAATAACACATTGAGAGTGTCCAAGGAGTTTCGTAGCGTTTCGACAAGCCCTCGGTCTACTTTCAATTTCCGACCGGAACGCGTGCGTGTGCGGTTTCTCCATGAACGGGAGCGGAGGCAAACGCGCCTTAGGGGAATAATCTCCCGATGAATTTTTGCATGGAAGTCCCAAATAACACATAGAAGGGATCTGCAAAGTTTCGTAGCGTTTCGACAATTTGAATTTCCGGCCCGAACGGGCCCCCGTGCGGTTTTTCCGACGGGAGCGGAGGCAAACGCGCCTTAGGGGAATAATCTCCCGATGGATTTTTGCATGCACTTCCCAAATAACACATTGAGAGTGTCCAAGGAGTTTCGTAGCGTTTCGACAAGCCCTCGGTCTACTTTCAATTTCCGACCGGAACGCGTGCGTGTGCGGTTTCTCCATGAACGGGAGCGGAGGCAAACGCGCCTTAGGGGAATAATCTCCCGATGAATTTTTGCATGGAAGTCCCAAATAACACATAGAAGGGATCTGCAAAGTTTCGTAGCGTTTCGACAATTTTGAATTTCCGGCCCGAACGGGCCCCCGTGCGGTTTTTTCCGACGGGAGCGGAGGCAAACGCGCCTTAGGGGAATAATCTCCCGATGGATTTTTGCATGCACTTCCCAAATAACACATTGAGAGTGTCCAAGGAGTTTCGTAGCGTTTCGACAAGCCCTCGGTCTACTTTCAATTTCCGACCGGAACGCGTGCGTGTGCGGTTTCTCCATGAACGGGAGCGAGGCAAACGCGCCTTAGGGGAATAATCTCCCGATGAATTTTTGCATGGAAGTCCCAAATAACACATAGAAGGGATCTGCAAAGTTTCGTAGCGTTTCGACAATTTTGAATTTCCGGCCCGAACGGGCCCCCGTGCGGTTTTTCCGACGGGAGCGGAGGCAAACGCGCCTTAGGGGAATAATCTCCCGATGGATTTTTGCATGCACTTCCCAAATAACACATTGAGAGTGTCCAAGAGTTTCGTAGCGTTTCGACAAGCCCTCGGTCTACTTTCAATTTCCGACCGGAACGCGTGCGTGTGCGGTTTCTCCATGAACGGGAGCGGAGGCAAACGCGCCTTAGGGGAATAATCTCCCGATGAATTTTTGCATGGAAGTCCCAAATAACACATAGAAGGGATCTGCAAAGTTTCGTAGCGTTTCGACAATTTTGAATTTCCGGCCCGAACGGGCCCCCGTGCGGTTTTTCCGACGGGAGCGGAGGCAAACGCGCCTTAGGGGAATAATCTCCCGATGGATTTTTGCATGCACTTCCCAAATAACACATTGAGAGTGTCCAAGGAGTTTCGTAGCGTTTCGACAAGCCCTCGGTCTACTTTCAATTTCCGACCGGAACGCGTGCGTGTGCGGTTTCTCCATGAACGGGAGCGGAGGCAAACGCGCCTTAGGGGAATAATCTCCCGATGAATTTTTGCATGGAAGTCCCAAATAACACATAGAAGGGATCTGCAAAGTTTCGTAGCGTTTCGACAATTTTGAATTTCCGGCCCGAACGGGCCCCCGTGCGGTTTTTCCGACGGGAGCGGAGGCAAACGCGCCTTAGGGGAATAATCTCCCGATGGATTTTTGCATGCACTTCCCAAATAACACATTGAGAGTGTCCAAGGAGTTTCGTAGCGTTTCGACAAGCCCTCGGTCTACTTTCAATTTCCGACCGGAACGCGTGCGTGTGCGGTTTCTCCATGAACGGGAGCGGAGG
>CATIWC010001814.1:50000-52500 GCA_948472305.1 Vicia faba | reverse complement strand
ATCTCCCGATGAATTTTTGCATGGAAGTCCCAAATAACACATAGAAGGGATCTGCAAAGTTTCGTAGCGTTTCGACAATTTTGAATTTCCGGCCCGAACGGGCCCCCGTGCGGTTTTTTCCGACGGGAGCGGAGGCAAACGCGCCTTAGGGGAATAATCTCCCGATGGATTTTTGCATGCACTTCCCAAATAACACATTGAGAGTGTCCAAGGAGTTTCGTAGCGTTTCGACAAGCCCTCGGTCTACTTTCAATTTCCGACCGGAACGCGTGCGTGTGCGGTTTCTCCATGAACGGGAGCGGAGGCAAAACGCGCCTTAGGGGAATAATCTCCCGATGAATTTTTGCATGGAAGTCCCAAATAACACATAGAAGGGATCTGCAAAGTTTCGTAGCGTTTCGACAATTTTGAATTTCCGGCCCGAACGGGCCCCCGTGCGGTTTTTTCCGACGGGAGCGGAGGCAAACGCGCCTTAGGGGAATAATCTCCCGATGGATTTTTGCATGCACTTCCCAAATAACACATTGAGAGTGTCCAAGGAGTTTCGTAGCGTTTCGACAAGCCCTCGGTCTAACTTTCAATTTCCGACCGGAACGCGTGCGTGTGCGGTTTCTCCATGAACGGGAGCGGAGGCAAACGCGCCTTAGGGGAATAATCTCCCGATGAATTTTTGCATGGAAGTCCCAAATAACACATAGAAGGGATCTGCAAAGTTTCGTAGCGTTTCGACAATTTTGAATTTCCGGCCCGAACGGGCCCCCGTGCGGTTTTTCCGACGGGAGCGGAGGCAAACGCGCCTTAGGGGAATAATCTCCCGATGGATTTTTGCATGCACTTCCCAAATAACACATTGAGAGTGTCCAAGGAGTTTCGTAGCGTTTCGACAAGCCCTCGGTCTACTTTCAATTTCCGACCGGAACGCGTGCGTGTGCGGTTTCTCCATGAACGGGAGCGGAGGCAAACGCGCCTTAGGGGAATAATCTCCCGATGAATTTTTGCATGGAAGTCCCAAATAACACATAGAAGGGATCTGCAAAGTTTCGTAGCGTTTCGACAATTTTGAATTTCCGGCCCGAACGGGCCCCCGTGCGGTTTTTTCCGACGGGAGCGGAGGCAAACGCGCCTTAGGGGGAATAATCTCCCGATGGATTTTTGCATGCACTTCCCAAATAACACATTGAGAGTGTCCAAGGAGTTTCGTAGCGTTTCGACAAGCCCTCGGTCTACTTTCAATTTCCGACCGGAACGCGTGCGTGTGCGGTTTCTCCATGAACGGGAGCGGAGGCAAACGCGCCTTAGGGGAATAATCTCCCGATGAATTTTTGCATGGAAGTCCCAAATAACACATAGAAGGGATCTGCAAAGTTTCGTAGCGTTTCGACAATTTTGAATTTCCGGCCCGAACGGGCCCCCGTGCGGTTTTTCCGACGGGAGCGGAGGCAAACGCGCCTTAGGGGAATAATCTCCCGATGGATTTTTGCATGCACTTCCCAAATAACACATTGAGAGTGTCCAAGGAGTTTCGTAGCGTTTCGACAAGCCCTCGGTCTACTTTCAATTTCCGACCGGAACGCGTGCGTGTGCGGTTTCTCCATGAACGGGAGCGAGGCAAACGCGCCTTAGGGGAATAATCTCCCGATGAATTTTTGCATGGAAGTCCCAAATAACACATAGAAGGGATCTGCAAAGTTTCGTAGCGTTTCGACAATTTTGAATTCCGGCCCGAACGGGCCCCCGTGCGGTTTTTCCGACGGGAGCGGAGGCAAACGCGCCTTA
Organism: Vicia faba; assembly: GCA_948472305.1. Taxonomy (NCBI): domain Eukaryota; kingdom Viridiplantae; phylum Streptophyta; class Magnoliopsida; order Fabales; family Fabaceae; genus Vicia; species Vicia faba. Next base: position 50,724 of record CATIWC010001814.1, on the reverse strand, counting down.
GGGGAATAATCTCCCGATGGATTTTTGCATGCACTTCCCAAATAACACATTGAGAGTGTCCAAGGAGTTTCGTAGCGTTTCGACAAGCCCTCGGTCTACTTTCAATTTCCGACCGGAACGCGTGCGTGTGCGGTTTCTCCATGAACGGGAGCGGAGGCAACGCGCCTTAGGGGAATAATCTCCCGATGAATTTTTGCATGGAAGTCCAAATAACACATAGAAGGGATCTGCAAAGTTTCGTAGCGTTTCGACAATTTTGAATTTCCGGCCCGAACGGGCCCCCGTGCGGTTTTTCCGACGGGAGCGGAGGCAAACGCGCCTTAGGGGAATAATCTCCCGATGGATTTTTGCATGCACTTCCCAAATAACACATTGAGAGTGTCCAAGGAGTTTCGTAGCGTTTCGACAAGCCCTCGGTCTACTTTCAATTTCCGACCGGAACGCGTGCGTGTGCGGTTTCTCCATGAACGGGAGCGGAGGCAAACGCGCCTTAGGGGAATAATCTCCCGATGAATTTTTGCATGGAAGTCCCAAATAACACATAGAAGGGATCTGCAAAGTTTCGTAGCGTTTCGACAATTTTGAATTTCCGGCGCCGAACGGGCCCCCGTGCGGTTTTTCCGACGGGAGCGGAGGCAAACGCGCCTTAGGGGAATAATCTCCCGATGGATTTTTGCATGCACTTCCCAAATAACACATTGAGAGTGTCAAGGAGTTTCGTAGC
>CATIWC010001813.1:0-368353 GCA_948472305.1 Vicia faba | reverse complement strand
TATTAATATTTTATACCTAAAAATACCTTTTTTTTAATATACTTTTATTTTTGTATAAATTGATGCATTATTGTACATAGATAATAATAATACTATTTATTTAAGAAATTAGGGTTTTTGCCCTAAAAAACAAAAATAATTAAAATTGACTTTTTTTATTTATTTCTTTACATTTCACATAAAAATACTTTTTACATACATACAAACTTTTTTTGCATAATACATTTTTATCTAATATTTATTTAAATATTGTACATTTAATTGTTATGCCTTACACATTCAATTTGGTTGTAATAATTTAGAATTTAATTTCTCGTCTAAATAATCCCCAATTCAAAATTGTACCCCCTTCCTATATCATGTTGTAATAGTGTAAAATTTAAACTCTCGCACCTTTAAATGCTTTCAATTATGCCATGATTAGACTTAGGGTTTGTATGCAAAATCAAATCAACAAATGGTTTGACCTAATCAAAGACAAACAATGCATGAAAAACAAACACAATGCACACTTGCACCCCTAGAGTTACAATCCACTTGTTGCCTTTAAAAATGGGCCACGGTTACATGTCAAGTACTTTGGCAAAAAAAACAAAACAAAAGATCATAGTCCCTCGATGACGCTATCTGAGTTGCCTAAACAAAATGATCAAGTCCCTCAAGAAAATTGCCAAAAATACTTGACACTATTGCTATCATGGTCTATACGATGACCGGCGCCTGTCCCGTTTAACATCCTAACACAAGGTTGTTCACCAAATACAATGGTGAAACAACACTGTTAAAAGGGTTAAAAACATAAGAAATATCTTTGAGTAAAATAGGGTAGACAACTCTTAGTTACTTGATCAAAAACTTGCAAAAACATCCTTGCTATCTTCAAAACACACTTCACAACACAATTTCAAAACAACTTTCAAAACATTAAAAACTTTTCAAAAGACAAAAACACCTTTGTATACATTCAAACAAGAATCATTACAAAGGTTGCCACAATGATGGCCTCTTTTCAAAACATCTTTTCAAATCACACACAAAGCACCATTTCAAACAATTGAAAATCACCATTTCAAACAATTGAAAAGCCAAAGCAAGTGATCTAAGTAAGTAACTAAGAGCCCATGGATAACTATGGATAGAAAGGGTGCTAATACCTTCCCTTTCTATAATCTACTTCCCGAACCCAAGAAAACATCTCAAAGGTCTTTCCTGTGCTTTTTGACCTTTCCTTAGGATAAAATGAAAAGTCGGTGGCGACTCTTGCTAAACCGAAACATTTGCGAACACAAACGTAAAATCCCAAGTCAGTTCTCCCACCGTATCACATACACCAAGGCACTTTTGGTACCCATTACAGTGGGCATACAATGTCAAAAAAGATCCTTCGGGCAGGCTATTATTGGTCTACCATAGAGGCATACTGCTATCAACACTCTCGGACTTGCCATAAGTGTCAGATTTATGCTGATAAAGTGCACGTACCTCCGGTTCCTCTGAACGTCTTGACGGCTCCTTGGCCCTTTGCTATGTGGGGAATCGATATGATTGGGGAAATCAAGCCAACAACCTCCAATGTACACCGCTTCATCTTGGTGGCCATCGACTACTTTACAAAGTGGGTTGAGGCAGGTTCTTTCGCTTCTGTTACTAAGAATGTTGTCGCCCATTTCATCAAATAGAATCTCATCTATTGGTACGGTATCCCAGAGAGGATCATTACTGACAATGGTACAAATCTCAACAATACAGTGATCGCTGATCTCTATAAACAATTCAAGATACATCATCACAACTCTTCTCCCCACCGGCCGAAGATGAATGGCGCTGTCGAAGTAGCTAACAAAAACATCAAGAAGATTGTACAGAAGATGACGGTGACATACAAAGACTGGCATGAGATGTTACCATTCGCTCTTCATGGGTACCGTACCTCAACATGGACATCAACCAGGGCAACACCCTACTCTCTGGTATATGGCATGGAGGCAGTCCAACCCATTGAGGTTCATATTCCCTCCCTAAGGATTATGAGAGATGCATGCCTAAACGAAGATGACTGGGTCCAAACCCGACTTGATCAGTTAAATCTAATCAATGAAAAGAGACTTACTACTATCTACCATGGCAAGACGTATCGAAAGCGGATGATCAAGGCTTTTAACAAGAAAGTCAGGCGTCAAGAATATCGAGTCGGAAATCTAGTGATCAAGCGCATCATACTGCCGCAAGGTGACCCCAGGGGCAAATGGACTCCCACATACGAAGGGCCATTTGTGGTTAAAAATATTTTCTCAGGTGGAGCCATGATTCTGACCATCATGGATGGTGACGACCTTCCTCATCCTATCAATGCAGACATAGTAAAAAGATAATACGCATAATTAAAGACCCGCTAGGTTGACTGGCCTAGGCAAAAATAAGGGCTTCCCGGCGAACCAAAAGGGTTCGGGCAAAAATAAGGGATGAAAATAAAAAAACCTGTACACCTGGCAAGTCGAAAACCTGAAAAGGCGATTTGAGCAAAAAAGGGTATCCTGGTGGGCGGAAAACCCGAAAGGGCGGTCCAGGCAAAAGTTAGGGATGAAAAGCGTATCACTATGTCCCATTGGATCACCCTGCGATCTGACCTCAGTATAAACCGTCAAGCTCAAATGGCATCCCTCAATCTAATCAACTTCGGACAAGAAGCAAAGTGAGGAGACGCTCGAAGACATAGTGGCAATAGAGGATTTGAAACCCAATGGGATTATTGCACATAGCTGTTTTCTTTCTGTTGTACACAAAATTGTATACCTTTCATTTTTATGGTGACACTCTCTTACTAGAGCGTCAACTTCCTTGTACAAAAGCGCATGTTATAGGCCAACTTCAAAATTAGTACAAGTCATTTTTACAAAACTATTTCTTTTTCTTTTTCTATTTTTGCAAGAACGTCCAATGATTTATTCTTGACATATGCATTGGAATATGATTGCTATCACAAATAGTTGCATAAATAAACCAAAGACAATTGCTCATAACTTAAGAAACAAGAACAAAAGATCAGAAATGTCAAGCCCAACAATTACTCTGTTCAGCAGGTACCAGGAAAAGACAACTTTGGAGCACAGTCATCAGTACATGTGACCTTGCAACATTTACTCCCCACAGGGTAGAAGTAATCAAAGCACCAATAACAGTCCTCTCGAAAAAGGAAGTAATCTCCCTATCCGAGGGTAATCCAGAAACCTGACACCTATGTTCTCCGGTAGGATTTCATAATCACGAATGGATTATCACAAATTTCTGTTTCCCCAAAGCAAAGTTTATTTCTCTAGGATACAAAAGCTCGACCCTCTCCAGAGCCCATTACTTCAGCTATCGGAAATTCACCTTTCAAGTGGTTCCCCGCAGAGTTATTCTCAAGCAGAGTTTCTTCCCGATAGAACATCCGTAAAAAAGGAGCAAACCCCCAGCACAATCACTTCCATTCATCATCCCCAGCGGAAGTACAAGAGCCACGTTTCTCTACAACAGTCAAGATTTCCTTTTTTTTCCCAACAACAATCGGGGATTTATTTTCCCAGACTCAGATATGTCACAATAGCATTTCATGTTCATACATCATGACATGCACATACATATCACATACGGAATAATCTCGCTTATTTTGAGAACATCATCTCACAATGCATTTCATGCATCGCATATAACTAACCCTGTTATCTTTTCAGGAAAGACAATTATCACAAACAATACCAGTAGGTATACACGTCATATCTACAGGCAACCAAGAAAAAAAATCAGTTCCCGAAACCAAACGGGTCAACTAATCTGCACGATCAAATGAAGTAACCCTACTATCCAGGTTCCTTCTCACAGCCCTACTACCCAGGCTTTCATTTCGAAGTAACCCTACTATCCAGGTTCCTTCTCACATCCCTATTACCCAGGCTTTCATTTCAAAGTAACCCTACTATCCAGGTTCCTTCTCACAACCCTACTACCCAGGCTTTCATTTCGAAGTAACCCTACAATCCAGGTTCCTTCTCACAGCCCTACTACCCAGGCTTTCATTTCAAAGTAACCCTACTATCCAGGTTCCTTCTCACAACCCTACTACCCAGGCTTTCATTTCGAAGTAACCCTACTATCCAGGTTCCTTCTCACAGCCCTACTACCCAGGCTTTCATTTCAAAGTAACCCTACTATCCAGGTTCCTTCTCATAGCCCTACTACCCAGGCTTTCATTTTGAAGTAACCCTACTATCCAGGTTCCTTCTCACAGCCCTACTACCCAGGCTTTCATTTCAAATTAACCCTACTATCCAGGTTCCTTCTCACAACCCTACTACCCAGGCTTTAATTTCGAAGTAACCCTACTGTCCAGGTTCCTTCTCACATCCCTACTACCCAGGCTTTCATTTCGAAGTAACCCTACTATCCAGGTTCCTTCTCACAGCCCTACTACCCAGGCTTTCATTTCGAAGTAACCCTACTATCTAGGTTCCTTGTCACAACCCTACTACCCAGGCTTTCATTTCGAAGTAACCCTACTATCCGGGTTCCTTCTCCCTTATCTCCAGACAACAGGTTACAACATTGTAAAGCTTGGACCCGATCAAATACGATCGATTTCATATTTCCCCAATAAGTTACTGTACAGCCTGGACCTTGACCAGGTATACATTTTACTTTCACCTCTTCAAATCAATAGTTAATTCCCCAGTAGAGTAGTGGGCAACCAAAAGCTCATAGACTTTAATTCTCAGTGCATAAGTCAACGTTCCCCAGCAAAAAGGTACAGGAATTTCCACCCAGGAAACTCTTATGCAACCAATCTTTTCTGGATGGCATCGTTAAGCCCATCTCCTATGGTTTCTCATCGCCTTCCAAAGGGCGTCTGTAAGCCGATTCCCGACACTACCAATCATTATTACTTCATACGACTGCAAATTTCTGGGCACTCTAGTGTTTAATCATCTTTCGCCTTCAGATCACGAAAGGCAGATCAGCCAATCTACATCCTCAGGCTTAAGAAGATTGAACAGGGGCAACTGTTGTACCCCAAAATTTGCCCTCCCATTTCTCAAGGGATCCATCCTGGACTCTCAGTTTTCCCTCTATGAAGTTCCAAGTCTTGGATCATAATTTTTTAAGGAAATCATCCATAAGGGCAAAATGGTCAAAAGTATACTGGAAAAGTCAAGCTTTGACTTTTAAAATCAAAATCAAGTTCAAAGAATCACATTTCATTAAGGCATAGATTTGGTCCATCCAAAATCAGAATTCAGACATTACTTTGAAAAGATCAAAAAATAAAAATTTCTAAACATTTAGAAAAAATTTCTAAGTGTCTAGAGAATGTGATACTTCAGAACTTCTGAGCCAGCCTCTATGCAAGTGCCGTCAGAAGTTGCAAACACGGTCAGAACATAACGCTTCAATCAGAACATGCAGAAGCGTTACTCTTTGGTTAGAATATACCATTTCAATCAGAACATGCAGAAGCATTTCTCTTTGGTCAGAACATAATGCTTCAGTCAGAATATGATTCTTCAGCATATAGAGGCTATGTTCAAATGCTCTAGTCAGAAGATGCCCCTTCAGTGTTTGGAGGTTACGTTTCTGATTTTCTACAATCAGAACATCACCAAACCCCAAACCTTAACCTGCTGCCCTGCTATGGCACATTCCTGTAACCAATTGTCACAACACTCCAAGGTACTGCTGATCCAGTCCACACCTGCGTTTTTCTTGCACCAAATTAGCCTACGAAAACTGTGATATAAAAACAAAGGAACAATATGCCAAAAATGTTTAAAAACTCATTTGTTTTCCCCCCAAAACCACAGCAAATCCATCTATAAATAGTTTGTTCCATCACACATTGAAAGGGTTGGTTTTTGGGGAGAGAGAATCACCAAGAGAAAGAAAAAGGCCTTGAATCTTTGCAAAATTCCAAGAATCCAAAAAGCTGTAAAAACCAAAATACCAAAACCTTAGCATTTGATCCTAGCATCAAAACTCCATTGTTCCTTGACTAAAACCATCCCCACGGTTATTGATTCATATACTAGAAGCTATTTCAATTTCGGTATTCATATTGCCATACACTCTCCATTCACCTCTATCTTAAAGAAGTCAGAGTATCACCCCTTGGCTGTTCCAGAAGTTGAAAACCTCTATCCTTTTGAGTACGTGAGGAAGTTGCTCAAAACATCACCAGAGTCCAAGACCAACCTCCAGTCTACATAATCTTTTCCAGCTGCAAGGTGTTGTACCCCAAAATTTTCCCTCCCATAATCTTCAAAGTTTTGACAAGCATCACCTCAAATGGTTCAAAGTCTACTCAAAGGCTACACAATCAAACCATCCTCCTAAGCCAGTCAAAATTAGGGTTTTGGTTCTTGCAAGGAAGTTGAGGTTTTCAAGGGCCCAATCAAGTCCCATATGCTCATACACATTGTCAAGCACCTACATGTCAAGTTTCAAGACTCACAAGGTCAAGTTGCACAGTCAAAAACCCTAATTGCTTCACAATCAACTGTAGGGGCAAAATGGTCATTTGGCAGTCAAAAGTCAAAATTTTTGGTCAACATCTTATTTTGAAGCCACAATCATCATTTGGTTAAATCTTGACCATGATTTCACAAGAATGGCTCAAAAATCATCAAGGTGTCAAAGGTTTCTATTTTTGGACAGTTGAAAAGTCAACTGTAACTTGACCAAGGCATAACTTTTTCACGGTTCATCAGAAAAATCCCATCCAATTCTCATCTTGAAGGGGAGGACATTTCCTACAACTCATCTTCACATTCCAAGTCCAAGAAATGCTCTCACAAAAAGTTATCAATTTCAACATTATAGGTCATTTTCAAAAGTCAACAAAAAGGCACTTTAAGTCAAAGACCATAACTTGAGATTGGTAAATAAAAATGACATGGGACCAAAGACATTGGTTAGAGGACTTCAAGAGCTTTCCAAAATGTCCAAGAACATGTTCATAGCCTCAAAATTGAGCAAGATATGCATTGGAGAAGTTGGGAAATTTTTGTGAAATGGCCAAAATCAATTATCCTTGAAACTTCATTTTTGACAAAAAGGGCCCACTTTTTCCACTTGGTTCAGCTTGGCCATGCCTCCCACGTGTCCCACAATTTATTTCAAGATTAAAAATTAATTTTTCCATTTTTTATTTAATTTTATTTGATTTAAATCATTTTAAAATTTTAAAATTCAAATAAAAATCAAGAAAATTAATGGAGGGATATCTTTGAGTTTGAATAGCTTTGATACACCATCATTCACCTTCCAAATTCGTGCTAGACCTATTCCAAGCATAGAAATTCAAAATTGAAGCAAATATGACAAGTTGTTTAAATGGTGTTCATGGCAAAATCCAAAACATAATTGCAAGGCTTCAAGGCTCATTATATGGATTGATACTCATTCAAAACCATATATGCAAGCTTTCCCAACACAAAAACACAAGCCAGAAACCTCTGAAGCGGCAACCCTAGTTCTCTCAAAAATTTTCCAAAGTTGACAAATTCGAATCTGTTCTTCTAGCAAATTTCAAAGAGTGTTAGGCATCCAATCGTGTTCCTGGGCATAGCAGCAATCATTTTCAACCCTTACACGAAGCCAAAGCATCCCAGATCGTGCCCTCTAGCTCTCATTGGTTTGTCAAATTTCTTGAATTCTTTTTTTATATTTCATGCATCATTAACTGTTTTTGATGGCTTGTGTGGACTCAGGACACTCATTAGAATGCATTTGACGCATAACATGCAAGTTTTAACGCAGGAGTAAGGACCTGCCATTGCTAGGGCCGTTTTGGTTATCTTCTTAGAAACTCCCTGTACAGTCGTTTTCAGGCTAAAATAATGGCACCATTGAATCCGCAGGGGTCGAATTAGGGTGACTAGGTCCTTCTTTTTCTTTGATTTCCCCTATTTTGCAGGATCGGCCATAGCACTCGCCGGAGAAGACGACCGGAGCTAGGGCTCCGGCGTCGTTGACTGTTAAAGACTCAGGCATTGCTGGCGTGGCATGATGGCTCAATCTGATTCGCTTCCATGTTATACCTGGGTCCCACGCGTGCTGACTGTGTTCAAAATTCAAACATGCCATGTTTTCGTTTTTAACCATTTGATTGCAGAATAGTGACACCAAAGACAGCTGGCTCAGATGGCAACACGTTAGTGGATTTCTCCAGAGGGCACGAGTTCAAATCCTGGTCCTGGCATTTTTCTTTCCCTTTTCCATAATTAACATGCTTTCTATGTTTTTTTTCCTTTTTTTAATATTTTTATCCTAATTTAGTTTATCTTTAAATAATTTTCTCATGCATTTAAAAAATCACAAAAATATTTTCCTTTTGCATTTTAATAAGAAAAATGTTTATTTGATTTTTGACATTAAAATTAATATTTTTGCATGCATATTTTAATTAATTGTTAAATAATCATTAAATTGACTTTTAATTGCTTTTAATTATCAAAATTGATCCAAAAAATACCAAAAATTATTCTATCATTAAATTAACATAACTAACTTTTTTTCATAAAAAATCCAAAAAGAATTAACATCATTATTATTATTATTATTATTTTATTTTGTAAATAAACATTAATTGAAATAGTTTAATTAGGCAATTTTGACTTTTCTTTTAACAAATAAAATAATTTAGAATTAGGTTAACTTAGAATTTTAATTCTTTTCTTTTATTTCATAAAAAACATAAAAAACAAAAAAAATATATTTTCTTTTAATTAAATTAATTAATTAGTCATTAGTTAGTTTTAATTTCATTTTAATTACAAAAAGACAAAAAAATCAATTTCTTTTCTTAAAAGGGTCAAAACCCTTAGAACATTCCCGATTCCTTCTTTCGCGCGCATTTCAATTTTAGTTCCTTATTTCTGATTATTATGTAACTGCCTCCGGATGTAATAGTAATTAGGATTTTTACTGTTTTTATTTACTTTCCGTACTTATTTATAAAAAAAAAACGGGTCTTTGTATTTTTGGCGATGTATAGACCCGCGCCTTGTAATAGCTTAGAATTTATGTTTCCGCAATTTACTTTCTGCACCCCCTAACTGTTAAATGCATGAAAGAATGTATGGTAAATAAAAACAACTCGTAACTCACTAATTACCAAGACAAACATTAACTGAATACAACACACAATGCACACACCACTTCTAGGGTACGCCTCACTCGTTGCCTTCGAAACGTGGACATCAAGTATAGGACATCTTAGAGGTCACCCTTAGTCCAAGATCCAGTTGCCTCGAAACAGTTGCCTCGAAACGGTTGCCTCGGATTAAAAAGGATCTAGGACATTAGGGTTACTTCTAAGGTGTCCTAACTGTTGCTTTGGTGACCACACTGTCCCTAAAATCGAATTGACCCGAACACCTCCAACGATGGTGCTACCTACCTCTCAATGGTGGGATAGCACTATCTAAAGGACACTTACACAACTTAATTCCTTAGGGTAGGTAGATGACTCATAGGTACTTGCTCTTTTCAAAAACAAATCAAAATCTTTTCACACTAACACTTCCAAAATCTTTCAAAACAAATTTTTCAAACACTCTTGAGGACAGATACAAGAGTCATTCAGAAATCTTTCAATGAAACCTTTTTCAAGCCCACTCACATTTTGAAAAGCAAACATTTTGAAAACATAAGAGCAAGTACCTAAGAGCCCGTGGATAACCACTAATAGAAAGGGTGCTAACACCTTCCCTTTCTATAAATCTACCTCCCGAACCGAGAAACGTTCTTATAAGGAATTTTGCTGTGCTTTTGTCCTGTCCATGTTGGAGAAAATAAAAGACGGTGGCGACTCTTGCTTCCGCGACATTTCGCGAGCCTGCTTTAAACAGTTAGTTCTATTTCCACCGGTCACACAAGGTAAGCTTCTGCTGACTCTTATCACGTTGCTTAATCACCATCAGATTTGTATGTTCAAAAAGTACAATGTAGATATCATGTTTCTGACGTTATACATATTCTGAGGCTTCACGTGTTTGCTTGCCTGAGTATGGAATAAATCAGTTTCAAAACTTCTGAAAGAAATTAGGACTCAGAATTAGGATTAGCAGATTCACACTTGCCTCTGATTTATGGTTCTGATATTTTTTGTCTCTGAAATGCTATGAAACGTGCCATAACTGTCATATGCACATCTTCTGTTTTGTGGAGAAATGACCAGAACGCAGATGTTTTGACTATCATGAAGAAAGAGACTAAGTTCTGCCAGTGATATCAGAACCTCTGAGATCTACTTTGTTGATGGTGGTCTCAGAACTTCTGAAACCTACTCTATTGCCGGTGGTATCAGAACTTCTAAAAGCTAATGTGCTCCCAGTGGACTCAGAACTTCTGACTCTGCTTATGTTTTTTTATTAACAGGAATTCTATTTTGCAGTGTGCTAGAGTCAGAACTTCTGATCTCCCTTAATCAGCAACACGCTGATTCTATTTTTACTTTTTCTCACTATCTTTGCTATCACTTTCTATTTCATTAATAAACACCACTGTGATACGGTGGGAGAACTGACTATGGTTTTGCGTTTGTTTTCGCAAATGTTTCGGTTGAGCAAGAGTCGCCACCGACTTTTTATTTTATCCTAAAGGAAAGGTTTAAAAAGCACAGCAAAAACCTTCGAGATATTTTCTTGGGTTCGGGGAGTAGATTATAGAAAGGGAAGGTATTATCACCCTTTCTATCCATGGTTATCTATGGGCTCTTAGGTACTTGCTTAGATCAACTTGCCTTGGTTTTCAATTGTTTGAAATTGTGCTTTGTGTGTCGTTTTGAAAATGTTTTGAAAAAGATGCCTTGTCTAGGCTACCCTTGTAACAATTCTTTACTCGAATGTTTTACGAAAGGTGTTTGTCTTTTTGAAAAAATGTTTCAAGGTTTTTGAAAGTTTGTTTTGAAAGTGTTTGTGAAGTGTGGTTTGAAAAATAGGCAAGTGTTTTTGTTTTGCAAGTTGACAAGTACTTAAGAGCTATCTACCCTAAAGTTCTCAAAGATTTTTGCTATGTTTTAACCCTTTTAACAATTTTGTTCCACCATTGCATTTGATGGACAATCTTGTGTTAGGATGTGAAAGGGACGGGCGCGGGTCATCGTTTAGACCATGATTGCAATGGTGCCAAGTATCTTTGGGCAATTTTCCTTTAAGGGACTTGATCATTTTTAGGCAACTTTTCGAAAGCGTCGTCGAGGGACTATGATCATTTGAATTGTTTGTTTTGCCCAAAGAGACCTCACATGCAACATGGCCCATTTATTGAAGGCAACAAGTGGAATACCCTAGGGGTGCAAGTGTGATTAGTGGTGTCTATTTTCATGCTTTGATTATCTTGAAATTAGGTCAAACTATTTTGTTGTTTTTATTTGCATACAAACCCTAATTCTATCATGGTATATTTAGAAAACTTTAAAGTGCGAAAATTAAAGTTCCTAAGCTATTACAACACAATATGGGAAGGGGGGTACAAATGTTCAAATGGGGGGTATTTGACAAGGAATTTAAACCTAGCTATTACATCAATTTGGAATTATTTACAAGATAATTGATTGCACAAATTAAATGGAAATAAAATAAATATGCAAGATGCAAAAAGGAATGTTTTTTATGTGTATGAAAAAAAATATTTTTATATGTCAAGTAAATAAAATAAAAAGTATTAATTTTTGGGTATTTTTATGTTTAGGGTAAAACCCTAATTTCTTAAATAAAATGTATTAATATGTACCATATTTATTTATTATATACAAAAATAAAATAAAAATGAAGTATATTTATAAAAAAGGTATTTTTAATATTAAATATTAATAAAAGATAAAAGTGTGTATATTTTGTATTCTAACCTAAATATACTAATAAATATATGTATTTATATTATTTGTTAAATATATTGAATATATACAAAAATAATAATATTTAATATTTATAAAAAAAGGTATATTTTATATAAAATATTTTCAGAAGATAAAATAAAATAAAAATGGAATAAAAATGTGTTTGCACTATTTTTAGTATTTTTAGTAAAAAAAGTATATCTATTTATTTATTTATGCACAAATACTCATTCAAACAAATAAATGCCTAATAAATTAAAAAATGGTTTAAAAAATTATTTTTATATTTTTTATATTATAAGAAAAAATAAATAAGTCAGAATAAAAAAAGAAAAGTCAAAAAATCATTAAAATAAGCAAAATGGGCTCAGGGGGTGCAGAAGTAAAAAACATGGTGTGAAAAGAAATAACAAATCAGGCCCAGCCCAGAAGATTGTTGTCTTCAACCTTCAGACCAACAAAATTCAAAAACACGCGCCTTTATTCTCAAATCTCTAACTCCCGATTCTTTGATCTTTTGCCAAATCTTCCAACATGAAACCTATAGAGCTTGAAGCCACGATTCTAGACATATAAAGAAGTCAATTTAACTCTCAGAAATGAGAGAGAATTTCTTCTCCCCCAATTCCTGACCTAGTTTTTGTTCCATGTTCAGACTTAAAATTCTCTAAGCATACATAATATAAATGAAATCTAACCACATGGGCATGTTCAGGGCTATGAATGTGACATGTTTTCTTCACAAACCTAAAGCTAACAATGCCTGGATAGAGAGATACGTGTTCATGAACTTACCTGTTCAGTTGAAGTTGTATCTGGTGATGGAGGTGTCTTCAATGCAAGGTGATGATTGGTACAACTTCCTTGATGTCCAGGGATGCTATTCCAAGCTTTACTTTGTCTTGAAACCTTTTGAATCGTGCTATGGAACTTCAGCTGCAAAACAAGAAAATGAAAATGGTGATCTTGCCTGGGAGTGTTACAGGTCGTGTTTGAGGTTTTGATTAGCTTCAAGGGATGATATGGGATGTGTTTGACAAGTTTTTAGCAAGAATGCATGGAAGGTTTGAGCTATGGAACTCAAACTGCAGGGATGCCCTGTTTTGAGCAGTTCAATGGTGATTCTGTGAATGGGAAGGCAATGGAGGTGGTTGACTCGTGTTCTAGCTCAGTTAGGATGTTTAGGATATGTTTGACAAGTTTGCTTAAGGGTTTCTTAGCTGAGATGAAAGTTGTTCTACAAAATGCAAGCTTTCTTACACTTTAAGCAACAAATGTCCAAGTTGGTTTTTAGACAGGTAGAGGCCCCCCTAATGTGCTGCAAACCTTGGCATTGATCATTGTAATTAGTTCCTAAACTTGTGCCAAGGGGATTTGAATTGTACTTCTTGGATTTGCATATTGACATAAAGTTCACTTTTCAAGAATGGCTAATTTGCTTTTTCTATAAATGGCTTAGTTCAACATGTAATGCTTAAACTCATAAAACAAGGCCTTGGCACAATGAGTTAGCATTAAATTATGGAGTGTAATTGAGGTAAAAGGCCTGTAATCAAGGAAAGCATGCTGAATTCAAAATGGCACAAATGTATGAACGTGTAACTTGGCCAAATCAAAAGTGAGTTTTTCCCAACTTGCCAAATTCGATTCTCCCTAACCATGAGGTTGTTTGATGAGTTCTTGGACATTCTGGAAATCTTGGAATGTGTACTACAATCCATCTTTGAAATGAAAATTGAAATTCCAAGTGGAAGTATGTGAAAAATGGTCTTGAAGTTAGGCAAAAATCCTGCCTAAAATAGGTCAAATTTTCTCTAAGTTAAGAATGGTTTGGTACCCTTGTTCCAAAAATTGTAACTTGAGATACAAGCTTCTTTTGGGAAAACTTTGTGAATCAAAGTTGTATATTATGCAATAGGCTACAACTTTCATGTTTTGACTTTTGCTTGAATCCAAATGAATCTTGGTGAGAAAGTGGGACAAAGTTAGGAAAAAATTAGGGTTTTTCATAACTTAGAAAAATTCTAAGTTATGAAAAATCTTCATTTCAAACCCTAATTTGCATTTCTTGATTTCTTGATGAACAAGTTTCATGATTTGGCATGTTTTGATGAAAAATGAATCTTGACACTTGATTTTGACCAAAAAGTCAAAGTTTGACTTTTCAGTATACAGTCAAAATTGATCAATTGACTGGGAAATTCAACTGTCAATCTTGTGTATTTGAGATCTTTTGAACTTGTTGAGCATGTCAAGACAATTCCATGGGGTCCTTGAGTCCATATGTGAGCTTGGTTTTCCATTGGCTAGGTCAAACAGTCAAAAATTGCCTTTGTGCAGTCAAAACCCTAAAAATGACCATTTTGCCCTTTTGGTGATCTGATCAAATTTCTTGTGGAATTGTGATCCAAACTTGATCAAATGGTCCATGTGAGTTCATAATGTTGATGTGGGTCAATTTTCATGAGATTTGACTGTCAATTGGCCACAGTTGACTTATTCCCCAATACAGCTGATTTCTAGGTCAACTGTCCAATTGACTGGGCAAAACTTGGAATTAAGACTTGAAACTTGGTATGGATAAACTTGGGAGTCCAATATGAAGCATGAAAGTCATCTTAGGCAATTTAGGTCAAAACATCTTTGTGCAAACACAAACCCTAATTTGGGTCAACAGTGCAAGGAGAAGTCTTGAGCAGAGGAAACCCTAACTGGATCTTGAGCTCCAAGGGTCTTGTGATGAGAAATCATTGAGAAATGGGAGGGCAAATTTTGGGGTACAACAGTTTCCCCTGTTCAATCTTCTTGAATCCGAAGAGTTAGATTGGCAAGTTTGCCTTTCGCGACTCGAGGGTAAAAGGGAGATTGGACACTAGAGTACCCTTAAATTTGCACTCCTCAAAGCAATGGATATGGGAATGGGCTTAGAGATGCCATTTGGAGATGGGCTTAACGATGCCATCGGGAGGAGTGACAGAAACTTGTCGGGGATGAGCTTAAAGATGCCATCTGGAATGAGTATCAGAAAGGTGTCCATGCTTAGGACCATCTCTGAACTGGGGGTCTGAACAAGCAATAGATTGACATCCGTATCTGGAGGCATCCGTAAACTGTTTTCAGGAGTTGAGATTGAATAAGCAATAGAGCAGCATCCGTTGTTGGGGAGCGTCCGTAAACTGTTTTCAAAAGTTGCATCTGAACAAGCGATAGATTAACATCCGTTGTTGGGAAGAATCCATAGACTGTTTTCAGAAGTCTTGAGAAGAATCTGAACAAGTGATAGGTCAACATCCGTTACTCGGAGAACCCGTGAACTGTTTTCAGAAATCTTGAAGTTGAATGAGCAATAGAGCAGCATCCGTTGTTGGGAAGCGTCCATAAACTGTTTTCAAAAGTTGCATCTGAACAAGCGATAGATTAACATCCGTTGTTGGGAAGAATCCATAAACTGTTTTCAGAAGTCTTGAGAAGAATCTGAACAAGCGATAGGTCAACATTCGTTACTTGGAGAACCCGTGAACTGTTTTCAGAAATCTTGAAGTTGAATAAGCAATAGAGCAGCATCCGTTGTTGGGAAGCGTCCGTAAACTGTTTTCAGGAGTTGCATCTGAACAAGCGATAGATTAACATCCGTTGTTGGGAAGCGTCCATAAACTGTTTTCAGAAGTCTTGAGAAGAATCTGAATAAGCGATAGGTTAACATCCGTTACTTGGAGAACCTGTGAACTGTTTTCAGAAATCTTGAAGTTTGAGGAGGAACCGGTGTAGGGTTCCCTGACGATGAGCTCGTGTAAAACTGCATCTGGATGAATCTGGAATAAGCATCAGGATGTTGCCATGTCTGGGTCACATCTGAACTATTCCTGGAAAGAATCTCGGAAGATAATGATTTTTGTCTGTCGACTGACCTTACCTGAAAAGGTAGAGAGTTAGTTATATGCAATGTCATGATGCATGATACAATGTATGTTATATGATATGAATGTAAATGAATGTGCATGTAAGCTGGAGAGCCGTCTTGCAGAGGATAGATGAACCCGAGATGGCTGAAGATAGAAGCCTCTTGACTGCTGCCGGGAAGAATAATTCCTGGTTGTTGCTGGGGAATAAGGAGCTTGGGTTGTATACCAATCTTCTGGGGAATACCAGACCTTCAAACGTCGAGGGGCCTCAGAACCATTTGTAGGGACTTGGAATTCCCTTGGTGACTCGCAGGGTAAGAGAATTTCTGATGATGTCTACTGGGGATTTTAGAACCTGGTAGACTTAAGCTGGGGAGATAAGATTGAGAATCTCTAGTCTAGTGAGAAGCATTTCTTGTGGGGAGAAGGTTCACTAGTCTGGCTCCGCTGGGGATACAGAAACTTAGTTCTGAGGGGAATTGAGTTCTGGAGGATTCTCTGGCTGGAGATAACAAAGATAAACTCCTCTGGGGATTGTATTGATAAGTTATGCTGGGGAACTTTGATGAACTCCGCTGGGGATAGGGAGAATTTTGCCGAGTGCGACCTTTCGTGGCAATAAGCTGAGGATAACCCAGTTATAAGCCCTTGCGAGGAATAACTTTGAACGAAGCTCGGGAGAGACGTCCGTACTCTGCAGGGGATGAGCTTCCAGAATCTACTGGGGATAAGCTTCAAGACTTGCTGGGGATATGGATTCCAAATCTCCTGGGGGTTTCCTTTGAAAGGGTATCAAGATATCCAACTGCACCTTCAACCTATCAGTAATCCTCTTTCTTGATTCAGAAGGAAATGATTATGTTCAAATGCATATGCCTATTTAACAAAACATTGGACGTTTCTCAAAATAAAACAATTAGTGCAAGAGAAAAAAGAAAAAGGAAATGACACAAATTTCTGGGAAGAGTATTTGTATTAACTTTCTCTGAGTATATTTGTACAAAGGAGACAATCATCCTAGTAAGAGGATTTCGTCGTAAATATTGAAAGATTTATACAAAATAAAGATGGCTATGTGAAATAATTCCATGGGATTCCATTCTGCTATAGCCTTCACAACTCTGAATATCTGTCCATCTAATGCTCCGTTTGCCGATGACTGGATTGATCGGAAACCTGGAACTGGTTGATGAAGAGATTGTCTTTGAAGTGATCCGACGAGACATAGTCATACGCTTTAATTCCCTAACTTTTGCCTGAATCTCCCTTTCGGGTTTTCGATCCACCGGGAAACCCCTTTTTGCCCAAGCCGCCCTTTCGGGTTTTCAACTTGCCGGGTGTACAAATTTTTTTGTTTTTATCCCTAATTTTTGCCTGAACCGCCCTTTCGGGTTTTCGGTTCATCGGGATGCCCATTTTTGCCCAAGCCGCCCTTTCGGGTTTTCGACTTGTCGGGTTATCTTATGCGTAGTATCTTTTGACTATGTCTGTGTTCGCAGGGTGCGACAAATCATCGCCGTCCATGGTGGTCAGAATCATCGCACCACCAGAAAATATGCTCTTCATCACAAATGGTCCTTCATATGTAGGAGTCTATTTACCCCTGGGATCACTTTGTGGTAAGATAATCCGCTTGATTACGAGATCTCCGACTTGATACACTTGACGTCTGACTTTCTTATTGAAGGCCTTGATCATCCGTTTTTGATACGTCTAACCATGGCATATAGCAGTGAGTCGCTTCTCGTCGATCAGATTGAGTTGATCAAGTCGAGTCTGAATCTAATCATCTTCATTCAAACCTGTGTCCTTCATAATCCTTAGAGAAGGAATCTGAACCTCCATAAGCAGGACAGCTTCCATGCCATATACCAAAGAAAACGGGGTTGCCCCGGTTGACGTACGTTCCGTCGTACGGTATCGATGCAGAGCAAACGGTAACATCTCATGCCAGTCTTTGTAAGTGGCTGTCATTTTCTGAATGATCTTCTTAATGTTTTTGTTCGCAGCTTCAACAGCACCGTTCATCTTCGGCCGATAGGGAGATGAATTATGATGATAAATCTTGAACTGTTCGCATAATGCGGTGATCATTGTGTTATTCAGATTTGTACCATTGTCTGTGATGATCCTGTCTGGAACACCATACCGGCATATGAGATTTTGCTTGATGAAGCGGGCAACCACATTTTTAGTAACAGAGGCGAAGGAAGCTGCTTCGTCCCATTTGGTGAAATAGTCAATGGCAACCAGGATGAAGCGATGTCCGTTGGAAGCCGCGGGCTTGATCTCTCCAATCATGTCAATGCCCCACATTGCAAACGGCCAAGGAGCAGTTAGAACATTGAGAGGAACCGAAGGGATGTGAACCTTGTCAGCATAGACTTGACATTTGTGGCAAGTATGGGAATGTTGATGGCAGTCAGCTTCCATGGTAGACCAGTAATAGCCTGCCCTTAGGATCTTCTTAGCCATTGTATGCCCGCTCAAGTGAGTGCCAAATGTGCCACTGTGTATCTCGGTCATGATCAACTCTGCTTCAGCTTTGTCTACACATCGGAGTAATACACAATCATGGCTTCGTTTGTAAAGGATGTCGTTGCTCAGGAAGAATTTAGCCGCGAATTTCCTTAAGAACTTCTTGTCATTTACGGAAGCTCCTTCGGGATAATCTTTAGTCTCGAGATACCTTTTAATTTCATGGAACCAGGGTTGTTCCACTACCTCTTCGGTATTAATCTCGTGACAATGTGCTGGTTCATCCATTCGCTCGATGGTGATTTGGGGAGCCTCGTTATCCCAGTTGAGTTTAAACATGGAAGACATTGTAGCTAGAGCATCTGCTAGCTGATTCTCTTCTCGCGGGAAATGCTCGAAGGTAATTTGCTCGAAATGAGGCAACAATGTCAAGACATGTTCTTTGTATGGCATAAGATTAGGATGTTTGGTATCCCACTCTCCTTTGATTTGACTGATAACCAAAGCCGAGTCCCCAAATACGATCAAAGATTTGATCCCGAAGTCTATAGCAGCCTTGAGACCAAAGATGCAAGCTTCATACTCAGCCATGTTGTTTGTGCAGCTGAAGCAAAGTCGGGCCATGAAAGGTGTGTGACAACCTTCTGGAGAAATGAGTATCGCGCCGATACCGTTTCCAAGTGCATTTGAAGCACCATCAAAGTACAGGGTCCATCGGGATCCCTTTTCGGGTCCGTCATACGGTCCGTTACTTTCAATGTTGTCCAAATTCATGATGTCCTCGTCTGGGAAGTCAAATCTCATGGGTTGATAATCTTCGATAGCTTGATGAGCCAGATGGTCAGCTAGTACACTCCCTTTTATAGCTTTTTGGGTGGTGTACTGGATGTCATACTCGGTTAGGATCATTTGCCATCTAGCTATCCTTCCAGATAAAGCGGGCTTTTCGAAGATATACTTGATAGGATCCATTATGGAAATCAACAAGGTAGTATGAGTCAACATATACTGCCTTAGTCGGCGAGCAGCCCATACCAAAGCGCATCAAGTTTTCTCGAGCAGTGAGTAGCGAGTCTCACAGTCGGTAAACTTTTTGCTAAGGTAATAAATAGCATGCTCTTTTCGACCAGACTCGTCATGCTGGCCCAAAACACACCCCATTGATTTATCCAAGACGGTCAGATACATGATCAATGGTCTTCCTTCGACGGGTGGCATCAGAATAGGAGGTTCTAGCAAATACTCCTTGATTTTATCAAAAGCGGTTTGGCAATCGTCGTTCCATTCGACTACCTGATCTTTCTTCAAGAGTTTGAAAATTGGCTCACAGGTAGAAGTCAGATGAGAGATGAATCTGGCAATATAGTTCAAGCGCCCCAAGAACCCCCTAACCTCCTTTTCAGTACGGGGAGAAGGCATCTCTTATATTGCTTTCACTTTTGCTGGATCGACTTCAACGCCTTTGTTGCTTACAATGAATCCTAGAAGTTTACCAGACCTAACTCCAAAAGTGCACTTACTTGGATTCAGCCTGAGTTTGTATTCTTTCAATCTGGAAAACAGCTTTTCTGGATGTTCAAGGTGCTCCTCCTCTGTTTGTGACCGAGCTATCATATCGTCTATGTAAACTTCAATCTCATGATGTATCATATCATGAAACAAAGCTACCATGGCGCGTTGATAAGTTGCCCCAGCGTTCTTCAGTCCGAACGATATCACCATGTAACAGAAAGTGCCCCATTGTGTGACAAAAGTTGTTTTCTCCATATCCTCGGGGGCCATTTTGATTTGATTGTAGCCCGAGAATCCATCCATGAAGGAAAACACTTTGTGCTGAGCTGTATTGTCGATCAAAATGTCAATGTGTGGAAGTGGAAAATCATCTTTGGGGATGGCTCTATTCAAATCACGGTAGTCCACACACATCCTGACTTTTCCATCTTTTTTAGGTACTGGCACGATGTTAGCGACCCATTGAGGATAGGACGTAACAGCCAGAAATCCAGCGTCAAATTGCTTCATCACTTCTGCTTTGATCTTTTCAGACATGTCAGGCCTCATTCGGCGGACTTTTTGCTTGATCGGTGGACAATCCTCTCTTGTGGGGAGACGGTGAACCACGATGTCTGTGTCTAAACCCGGCATGTCTTCATAAGACCAAGCGAAGATTTCAACATACTCATTCAACAACTGTATCAGGCGTTCCTTGACACTTGGTTCCAGATTGGCACCCACTTGCACCTCCTTCCGGTCTTCCTCGGTCCCTAAGTTGACAGTTTCCAATGACTCTTCGTGCGGTAAGATGGCCCTTTCCTCTTGCTGTAGAAGTCTGGCTAGTTCCCCTGGTACTTCACAACCTTCGTCATCTTCATACTCGGCTTGATTGACCAGATCTTCAGAGTTATTGAAGGATATAGCAGAATCGTCACCCATGGAATCCGGAGTGGATGGGTACCTGCATTTGTGATTGTGGGTGTGTGTAAGGGATAACCATCCTTAAACAAAAATGCAAAAGGAAAGAAAATGAACACAGCAGTTTATCAAATGAAAAACGTCCAATGAATCATTAAACATGGCATATGGATATGAAAAATAATCAAAACCCTTACAAATGGACCTACATGCCCCGGGCAAGGCATGAGGTGAAAAGATAGTGTACGGATTGTTTGAAAATAAATATTACAGACCAATAGGAAATGTTTGACAGATAAATTACTGATGAATAAAAGTGATGGGGACAAAGTCTTTTGCCTCCCAGTTGCACAATCCTCCTTTGACAGTTGGGTAAATCCACTCTTCGATGTTGCTATCTTTGTCTTCATCCTCCAAAGCGTTGATTCCGTAGGGAGAAATCTTGACTGGCGCTCTTTCAATCTTCGAACGGCGCATAGCCTTCTGGCCCGCGGTAGTGAACCCTAATCCAAATTTGTCTATCTTACATGGAATATCAGGCAACTGCCCCCATGCTGAATTCTTCCCCTCCTTTATTGCGGCCCTTGCGTCTTCCAGAGATGCCATCCTGGCCATCTGCCTCGGTGTTTCAGCTGCCAACTTTGCTACTGTTATTTCAGGAAGGACTTCTTCGAAATGCTGGAAAGGTGTCTCAATGAACTCACCTTCTACCTCCACATACCGGAAGGAGTTCAAGTGGCTGATCATGTACTCCTCTTCACCATGGACGGTAATGATCTTTCCCTTGACAGGATACTTCAACATCTGATGTAAGGAGGAGGTGACTTCCCCAGCATGGTGTATCCAAGGCCTACCCAACAAGCAAGAGTATGACGGACGAATGTCCATCACATAGAAAGTAGATTTAAACACCTCGGTGCCCACCTTGATGGGAATATCAACCTCCCCATGGACCATTCTCTTCGAACCATCGAAAGCTCTGACAACAATATCACTCGGCTTCAACTCCAACCCTTCACAATCTAGTCGGTCCAAGGCCTTCTTAGGCAGTACATTCAGCGACGAACCAATGTCGACCAAGACATGTGCGAGAGTAGTTCCTCGGCACTCGACTGAAATGTGCAAAGCATCATTGTGGTTTCTACCTTTAGGAGTTAGGTCGGCATCAGAGAAAACTAATCCATTGTCCGCAGTAAGACTAGCCACGCAATTTTGGAATTGATCCGCAGAGGTTTCCTGGGGCACATGGGCTGCCTTCAGGAATTTTATCAGAGCCTTAGCGTGCGCTTCCGAGCAAAGTAGTAGTGCCAGCATGGAGATCTTTGAGGGGGTTTGCCCCAGTTGTTCTACCACATCGTAATCACTCCTCTTGATTATCTTCAAGATCTCATCCATTTCCTTCTTGGAGGTTTCCGGGATGACCAAGGGTTGAGCCCTCGTCCTGACGAGCTCATCTTGGATTCCCTTACCTTTATCAGCAGCGGTAGGAGGGACAACACTAGGAACAACAACATCTTCAATCAAATGGGTTCTAGCAGAGAGTTTTATTGGTGCAGGGATGACCTTGTCGGCAGATGAGGGTCCAAAGATTGCTCTTGGAGGGGCAATCTCTGGAGAAAATATTCTCCCGCTCCGGGTGATTTTGCTCGTGCCTGCAATGTTTCCAATGCTGGCTTCTTCATCATCCGAACTTTCTTCAGTTATTTCGATTTGTTTAATACCATGGTAGTAGACGTCACCGCCATAGTTCCATGGTATTGACTTCTCAGAAACATAGGGGACAGGCCCTGGCATTGTTATCTTCAAAGGAACAGATTTCGTAGCTGGCGTAATCTTAACAGGCTTTTTGACGGCCTTGGAAAGATTGGCGTGAATGGTTATGATTGAGACATCTTCAGTATGGGTTGGAGTAGCAGAAACTTTTTCAAACAAGATTTGTCGACTGTCCATTAGGCCTTGGATGCCTTTCTTCAGTAACGGACAATCAAACGGCAGGGAGTAACAACAATAGCAGTCTTCTTTACATCCCGGGAAGATCCCGACCCTTAACAGATTCAACTTGATGGCTAACAATGGAGTTATCAGCTCATTGACATCAGCAACATACAAATCTTCTTCAATGGCATTGACATTTCGGCCGTGCTTCGGCATTGGAGCAGATATCACATTAGGCTTCTCCGGAGCGTCAAACTCCACCTCCTTCACCTCTATCAGGTCTTGGATTTTATGCTTGAGTGCCCAACAATCATTGGTGTCGTGCCCGACACTGTCAGAATGGTAGGCGCATTTAGCATTAGGATGATAATGCAGAGAGAACGTATTCACATTTTTTGGTGCCTCTTTGATAGTGGCGAGATTCAACTTCAACAGATGGGGAAGTACTTGCGCTGGCGTCATATTAATGCGGGTGAACTGCCGTTGTGGCCGTTCCACCCGTTGTTGATTTGGTCTGGACTGGTTATAGTGAGGCTGCTCACTTGAAGGGTTTTGAATCATTACGGCCCCCACTGTCGGTCGGCGCTCAGTCTTCCCTGCTCTTCTTTGGGAGTATACAACATCCGTTTCCTTCTTAAAAGGTTTCTTCTCAACACTTGCAGCAACACCCTTCTGAATTTTTCCTGACTTGATGCCAGCTTCTATTCTTTCGCCTGTTAAGATCAAATCGGTAAACCCCGCGGAAGAGTTACCAATTAGATGATTGAAAAATGGCCCAGATAGGGTCCCTAGAAACATATCAACAAGTTCACGGTCGGTTAAAGGAGGCTGCACCCTGCCAGCCAAATCCCTCCATTTTTGTGCATATTCTTTGAATCCTTCGCCTGTTCCCAATGACATACCCTGAAGTTGGGTACGCGTAGGAGCAAGGTCATAATTGTACTGATATTGTTTGTAAAAGGCGGTGGCCAAGTCTTCCCAATTTAGGACGCTGGTTCCCTCTAGCTGATAAAACCACTCCAATTGAGCCCCAGAAAGGCTGTCTTGAAAGAAATGGATCCAAAGGTTTTTATCTGCCGTATAGGGTTGGATCTTTCTTACGTAGGACCTGAGATGCATTTTTGGACTGGATAGCCCGTCATACCTCACAAAAACTGGCACTTTGAACTTTGGGGGAATCACAATCCCGGCAACCAAACCCAAGTCTTCAAAATCCAAACCCGGTACTCTTTGTAGCTCCATGGCGGCCAACCTGTCTTCTAAACCCTTGTATTTATCATCAGCTGGAGGGTATTGTTGATCAGAGTAGTCTTCATCCTCTTCGACCTTCTCTTCTTCCCCATCGGACTCGGAAGGTACCGCAGCCCCACCTCCTTTACTGGTTCCTTCATCAGAAATAGGAGGAAATTCAAGCACTCTCTTGGCCTCTCCGTCAAATCTTCTCCCTAAAGTAGCCACCCCGAGTCTCTTTTTCTTCTTTTTCACTGGGTCTTTATTCCCCAGCAAGGTCTTGAGATCCTCCTGACCCTTAGCCAAGGTCATCAGGAGTTGCTGGAACTGTGCATTTTGAGCTTGCAGGTCTTTGACTGTTTGCTCGAGATCCATCCTACTGAAATAAACAGCAGACAGATAAGGAAACCTGGCGTGAGACCTGCTTATGCACATGATGAATGGTATGCTTATGTATGCAATGCATTCAAGGATTTAGAATATTCAAACTTGTTACAGACAAAAAAGAACGCACACCATATTAATAAGAAGAAATTTGTTAGTAGATAAATGCCCCATGGGCCAAATATTACAAAAATAACTTCTCAAGGTAAAAAGACATTGCGCATCCTCTTTGGTGCGATGTAGGTGTTGAGGGCCTCTTGCTCATGGAGTCGGCGGGTAAGCTCTAGAACCTTCTTCTCACTAGCGTAGAAGCTGGCTTCAAAAGTGTTCCGTTCCTCCTTGAGCTGAATCTAACTCTTCTGCATTTCCTCCCACGATGTAGGCATGTCAGGATGTAGGATAGTGTAGGGAACCTCTCCTTCCTTAACAGGCTCTTTAATCACAGGGAGAACATGAGGATAAGGCATCATTAGGCTCTGGGCTCGGGCTCGTACCCACTTGAGGTAAGGTTCAAGAGGGATGGAGTTCTTGTGTCCCAGTGTCTTGCTGTCAACCTTGTTGGGCCTTCCCCAAGCTCTGATGAATCTTTGGCGAAGTCCTTGCGCATCGTTGTTGAAGTCAAAAACTAGGTCAGGAATCAACATGTCGTGAGGGCCATCCCTCCGTGCATATCCAAATTGCCTCAGAGCTAGGCAAGGGTTGTAGGTGATACCTCCTCTGATTCCAAGTAAAGGAACATTAGGAAACTCTCCGCAACAATCGATGATGATGACATTTTCTCTGGACCGAGAACACCAATGTACATCAGAGTGAGTAAGAGTCATCAATCGTAGGGACCACCTTGAGCCTTGATCATTCTTTAAGACAGATTATGGAAGGTGCGAAATAAACCACCTTGCAAGGAGAGGAGTACAGCACATGAGAACACCCCTCTTTCTCATTGTTTGTGTGTAAAATGAGTGAAGAATGTCCCCAAGCAATGTTGGTATTGGATTTCTGGACAAGAAGATTTTGACGGCGTTGACATCTACCAATTGGTCAGAATTTGGGAACAAGACCAACCCATAGATAAGGAGTGCCACAATTTCTTCAAAGGCTTGTAGGTCCAATGAATTCCAACATTCTTGTGCCTTCTCAAACAAGAATTTTGCTAAGAATCCTTTGACGCCGCTTCTGGTTTCCCAATGCCCCTTGATGTCAGAAGGCTGTAGATGTAATGCTCGAGCAACATCTTCTGGCTTTGGTTCCTTTTCCGTATCGTTGAAGGGTAGTTGATTAAGGATAGGAATTCTCAGGAGTTGGGAAAACTCCTCCAAAGTGGGCACCAACTGGTATTCGGGGAAAGTGAAACAGTGGTGAAGGGGGTCAAAGAACTGGAATAGCACTTTCATCATGTCTTCTTCAATGTTGGTGTTGACTAAGCTGAGCAGTCTACCATGTCTTTCACTGAAGGATGAGCTTTCCAGAATTCTTGAGGTGAGCTCCTTGAGTTGAGGAGAGATTCTCACAAGGTTGAGTTGGATGGTTTTTCTGCGAGGAATTTCCATGACCTACAAAACAAGAACAAATATGAAGATCTAAACCCTTGAAATGGTTAGTGAATGCATATGGTGCTTTATGATGTTCATGATGTATGCACAAAACATATGTACAAGCAATTCACACCAAACCCTAGTTTCAGGCTTGCATGAGGTTTCATAGGTAAGTACCCTCTTGAGTGTAGTTGGCTTAAAAAACCTGTCCTATAAATAGTAACCGGGTTCTAAGGAGCTCAATATCATTGGATTGTTTTCAATGTTCATTGTTTTGGTTTAGCCACTTAACTAGCGACCAAAATATTCCAAGAAAACAACCCTCAATGAGTGTAGTATCGAGTATCTACCAACTTCGGACTGCACCAAAGCCGGTCATCTCACTATCCCTAATAAAAGGCCAAGATGGTAAAGTAAGGTTCTAGGTCATTAGTGCTTAGTGACATCACTCAGCGGCCCCGTACTCTCCTTGATTGAACTCAAGGGTTACCGGTACTCACAAATATGTCGCACTAATATAGCTATTGCTTCGACCGTGTCGGTATACCCCGCACAGTTTCCACAACGTATTGCTATCTATGAATGTTTCCCAAAATCCGGGTGTAGGATTGCAAACCCAAAAAAAAGAGCCAAGATATAAAGCAATCAAATCAAACAATTAGTCATGCAAGAGGGTGATCTAAGCCCTAAGGTTACTCCACTTTTGAAAAAGTCCCCAGCAGAGTCGCCAATTCTGTGATACGGTGGGAGAACTGACTATGGTTTTGCGTTTGTTTTCGCAAATTTTCGGTTGAGCAAGAGTCGCCACCGACTTTTTATTTTATCCTAAAGGAAAGGTTTAAAAAGCACAGCAAAAACCTTCGAGATATTTTCTTGGGTTCGGGTAGTAGATTATAGAAAGGGAAGGTATTAGCACCCTTTCTATCCATGGTTATCCATGGGCTCTTAGGTACTTGCTTAGATCAACTTGCCTTGGTTTTCAATTGTTTGAAATGGTGCTTTGTGTGTGGTTTTGAAAATGTTTTGGAAAAGATGCCTTGTCTAGGCTACCCTTGTAACAATTCTTTACTCAAATGTTTTACGAAAGGTGTTTGTCTTTTTGAAAAGATGTTTCAAGGTTTTTGAAAGTTTGTTTTGAAAGTGTTTGTGAAGTGTGGTTTGAAAAATAGGCAAGTGTTTTTGTTTTGCAAGTTGACAAGTACTTAAGAGCTATCTACCCTAAAGTTCTCAAAGATTTTTGCTATGTTTTAACCCTTTTAACAATTTTGTTCCACCATTGCATTTGATGGACAATCTTGTGTTAGGATGTGAAAGGGACGGGCGCGGGTCATCGTTTAGACCATGATTGCAATGGTGCCAAGTATCTTTGGGCAATTTTCCTTTAAGGGACTTGATCATTTTTAGGCAACTTTTCGAAAGCGTCGTCGAGGGACTATGATCATTTGAATTGTTTGTTTTGCCCAAAGAGACCTCACATGCAACATGGCCCATTTATTGAAGGCAACAAGTGGAATACCCTAGGGGTGCAAGTGTGATTAGTGTTGTCCATTTTCATGCTTTGATTATCTTGAAATTAGGTCAAACTATTTTGTTGTTTTTATTTGCATACAAACCCTAATTCTATCATGGTATATTTAGAAAACTTTAAAGTGCGAAAATTAAAGTTCCTAAGCTATTACAACACAATATGGGAAGGGGGGTACAAATGTTCAAATGGGGGTATTTGACAAGGAATTTAAACCTAGCTATTACATCAATTTGGAATTATTTACAAGATAATTGATTGCACAAATTAAATGGAAATAAAATAAATATGCAAGATGTAAAAAGGAATGTTTTTTATGTGTATGAAAAAAATATATTTTTATATGTCAAGTAAATAAAATAAAAAGTATTAATTTTTGGGTATTTTTATGTTTAGGGTAAAACCCTAATTTCTTAAATAAAATGTATTAATATGTACCATATTTATTTATTATATACAAAAATAAAATAAAAATGAAGTATATTTATAAAAAAGGTATTTTTAATATTAAATATTAATAAAAGATAAAAGTGTGTATATTTTGTATTCTAACCTAAATATACTAATAAATATATGTATTTATATTATTTGTTAAATATATTGAATATATACAAAAATAATAATATTTAATATTTATAAAAAAAGGTATATTTTATATAAAATATTTTCAGAAGATAAAATAAAATAAAAATGGAATAAAAATGTGTTTGCACTATTTTTAGTATTTTTAGTAAAAAAGTATATCTATTTATTTATTTATGCACAAATACTCATTCAAACAAATAAATGCCTAATAAATTAAAAAATGGTTTAAAAAATTATTTTTATATTTTTTATATTATAAGAAAAAATAAATAAGTCAGAATAAAAAAAGAAAAGTCAAAAAATCATTAAAATAAGCAAAATGGGCTCAGGGGGTGCAGAAGTAAAAAACATGGTGTGAAAAGAAATAACAAATCAGGCCCAGCCCAGAAGATTGTTGTCTTCAACCTTCAGACCAACAAAATTCAAAAACACGCGCCTTTCTTCTCAAATCTCTAACTCCTGATTCTTTGATCTTTTGCCAAATCTTCCAACATGAAACCTGTAGAGCTTGAAGCCACGATTCTAGACATATAAAGAAGTCAATCTAACTCTAAAAAATGAGAGAGAATTTCTTCTCCCTCAATTCCTGACCTATTTTTTGTTCCATGTTCAGACTTAAAATTCTCTAAGCATACATAATATAAATGAAATCTAACCACATGGGCATGTTCAGGGCTATGAATGTGACATGTTTTCTTCACAAACCTAAAGCTAACAATGCATGGATAAAGAGATACGTGTTCATGAACTTACCTGTTCAGTTGAAGTTGTATCTGGTGATGGAGGTGTCTTCAATGCAAGGTGATGATTGGTACAACTTCCTTGATGTCCAGGGATGCTATTCCAAGCTTTACTTTGTCTTGAAACCTTTTGAATCGTGCTATGGAACTTCAGCTGCAAAACAAGAAAATGAAAATGGTGATCTTGCCTGGGAGTGTTACAGGTCGTGTTTGAGGTTTTGATTAGCTTCAAGGGATGTTATGGGATGTGTTTGACAAGTTTTTAGCAAGAATGCATGGAAGGTTTGAGCTATGGAACTCAAACTGCAGGGATGCCCTGTTTTGAGCAATTCAATGGTGATTCTGTGAATGGGAAGGCAATGGAGGTGGTTGACTCGTGTTCTAGCTCAGTTAGGATGTTTAGGATATGTTTGACAAGTTTGCTTAAGGGTTTCTTAGCTGAGATGAAAGTTGTTCTACAAAATGCAAGCTTTCTTACACTTTAAGCAACAAATGTCCAAGTTGGTTTTTAGACAGGTAGAGGCCCCCCTAATGTGCTGCAAACCTTGGCATTGATCAGTGTAATTAGTTCCTAAACTTGTGCCAAGGGTATTTGAACTGTACTTCTTGGATTTGCATATTGACGTAAAGTTCACTTTTCAAGAATGGCTAATTTGCTTTTTCTATAAATGGCTTAGTTCAACATGTAATGCTTAAACTCATAAAACAAGGCCTTGGCACAATGAGTTAGCATTAAATTATGGAGTGTAATTGAGGTAAAAGGCCTGTAATCAAGGAAAGCATGCTGAATTCAAAATGGCACAAATGTATGAACGTGTAACTTGGCCAAATCAAAAGTGAGTTTTTCCCAACTTGCCAAATTCGATTCTCCCTAACCATGAGGTTGTTTGATGAGTTCTTGGACATTTTGGAAATCTTGGAATGTGTACTACAATCCATCTTTGAAATGCAAATTGAAATTCCAAGTGGAAGTATTTGAAAAATGGTCTTGAAGTTAGGCAAAATCCTGCCTAAAATAGGTCAAATTTTCTCTAAGTTAAGAATGGTTTGGTACCCTTGTTCCAAAAATTGTAACTTGAGATACAAGATTCTTTTGGGAAAACTTTGTGAATCAAAGTTGTAGATTATGCAATAGGCTACAACTTTCATGTTTTGACTTTTGCTTGAATCCAAATGAATCTTGGTGAGAAAGTGGGACAAAGTTAGGAAAAAATTAGGGTTTTTCATAACTTAGAAAAATTCTAAGTTATGAAAAATCTTCATTTCAAACCCTAATTTGCATTTCTTGATTTCTTGATGAACAAGTTTCATGATTTGCCATGTTTTGATGAAAAATGAATCTTGACACTTGATTTTGACCAAAAAGTCAAAGTTTGACTTTTCAGTATACAGTCAAAATTGATCAATTGACTGGGAAATTCAACTGTCAATCTTGTGTATTTGAGATCTTTTGAACTTGTTGAGCATGTCAAGACAATTCCATGGGGTCCTTGAGTCCATATGTGAGCTTGGTTTGCCATTGGCTAGGTCAAACAGTCAAAAATTGCCTTTGTGCAGTCAAAACCCTAAAAATGACCATTTTGCCCTTTTGGTGATCTGATCAAATTTCTTGTGGAATTGTGATCCAAACTTGATCAAATGGTCCATGTGAGTTCATAATGTTGATGTGGGTCAATTTTCATGAGATTTGACTATCAATTGGCCACAGTTGACTTATTCCCCAATACAGCTGATTTCTAGGTCAACTGTCCAATTGACTGGGCAAAACTTGGAATTAAGACTTGAAACTTGGTATGGATAAACTTGGGAGTCCAATATGAAGCATGAAAGTCATATTAGGAAATTTAGGTCAAAACATCTTTGTGCAAACACAAACCCTAATTTGGGTCAACAGTGCAAGGAGAAGTCTTGAGCAGAGGAAACCCTAACTGGATCTTGAGCTCCAAGGGTCTTGTGATGAGAAATCATTGAGAAATGGGAGGGCAAATTTTGGGGTACAACAACCACCAAAAACATTTTTTTTCCATGGTTTGCTTTATTTCTTAAAAAAGGCCAAAAAATATTTTTTTAAGCAAACTTATTTCTTTTCTTAAATAAATAAGTAATTTCGTTTCTTGCACATTCTGATCCATTCGATATGGTTGTAATAATAACTTAGGATTTAATCTTACTTGAAACCCCCATTCATAAATATGTATCCCCATCCCCCTAAAGCGATGTAATAGCTTAGATTTTATTTTTTTCTGCATTTTTATTTGCTTTTCATATATTGCTAGTAAATAGGATGTATGGCAAGACATGAAAACAACAAAATAGACAACCTTAATCAAGATTAAAACGCATGCAATCAAGCACACTATTCACACATTCACCCTTAAGGTTAACTCCACTTGTTGCCTAATAATGGCCATGTTATGCACGTGGGAGGTCTTAGCACAAACAAATAAAAAAAGATCATAGTCCCTTGATGACGCTATCAAAAGTGGCATTTCAAAATGATCTTGGTCCCTAAAGGAAAAGTGTTAAGTCATCTCACAACATTGCTATCATGGTCATACAATGACCCAACGCCCGTCCCTTCACATCCAACGATGGGGCTTCTTACCAAATCAATGGTAAGATAGCCGCATATAAAGGAGAAGGAAAAGCACGTTTAAGACCTTTCGAGTAGGCAGATTCGCTCCTAGTTACTCGCTTGCTCACGACAAAAACACTTTTACACACCAACACTCTCACTTCAAAACATTTTCGAAAAGAAAAAACATTTTGTATACGTTCTTATAGAGACGAGAACCATTGCAAAACATCTTTTCAAAACCATTTTCAAAAACATAATCCACAAACACATCTTTGAACTATTTTCGAAACAACACTTTGTACACGTTCTTATAGAAACGAGAACCATTACAAAGGCATTTTAAAAATACTTTCAAAACCCACACCACAAGCACACTGTCAAACAAAAGCAAGTGATCTAAGCAAGTAACTAAGAGCCCATGGAAAACCATGGATGAAAAGGATGCTAATACCTTCCCTTTTCATAATCTACCCCCCGAACCCGATAGATAATCGCGAAAGGTCTTTCCTGTGCTTTTTTGCCTTTCCTTTTGGATAAAAGAAAATTCGGTGGTGACTCTTGCTATCCGCACAAATGCGATCAAAACGCAAAACACCTCAAGTCAGTTCTCCCACCATATCACACTAAGTTTATGGCATCTCTGAGACCAAAGATGCACGCTTCGTATTCCGCCATGTTGTTCGTACAGTTGAAGCAAAATCTGGCAGTAAAAGGAGTATGACACCCTTCCAGAGATATGAGTACAGCGCCGATACCATTACCAAGTGCATTGGATGCCCCATCAAAGAACAGAGTCCATCGGGATCCTTGTTCAGGTCTGTCATATGGTCTGATTTCTTCAAAGTTGTGTAATGTCATTATGTCTTCATCCGGGAATTCAAACTTCATGGAATGATAGTCTTCTACAGCTTGGTGAGCAAGGTGATTAGCCAATACACTGCCCTTTATAGCTTTCTGGGTAGTATACTATATGTCATATTCTGTTAGGATCATCTGCCATCTAGCTATCCTCCCAGACAGAGCAGGCTTCTCGAAGATGTATTTTATTGGATCCATCTTAGATATCAACAAGGTAGTATGAGTCAGCATGTACTGTCTTAGCCGACGAGTAGCCCATGCCAGAGGCGCAATAAGTTTTCTCGAGCAGTGAATATTTGGTTTCACAGTTGGTAAACGTTTTGCTCAGGTAGTAAATAGCGTGCTCTTTTCGACCAGACTCATCATGCTGCCACAATACACACCCCATTGAGTTCTCTAAAACGGTTAGATACATGATCATTGGTCTTCCCTCGACTGGTGGCATCAAAACAGGAGGCTCTTGTAAGTACTCTTTGATTTTTTCAAAAGCAACCTGGCATTCATCATTCCATCTGACTACTTGATCTTTCTTCAATAGTTTTAAGATTGGCTCACAAGTAGCTGTTAGGTGAGAAATGAATCTAACAATATAGTTCAGGCATCCCAAGAATCCTCTGACTTCCTTCTCAGCACGAGGAGCAAGCATTTCTTGTATTGCTTTAACCTTGGCAGGATCGACCTCAATGCCTTTGTTACTGACGAAAAAACCTAAAATTTTACTGGACCGGACTCCAAATGTGCACTTGTTTGGATTCAACCTTAGCTTGTATTTCTTTAGCCTCTCAAACAACTTTTGCAAGTGATCAAGGTGCTCTTCTTCCGTTTGTGACCGGGCTATCATATCGTCTATGTAGACCTCTATTTCATGATGTATCATGTCGTGAAATAAAGCTACCATGGCGCGTTGATAGGTTGCTCCAGCATTCTTCAGTCTGAATGGCATCACCTTGTAGCAGAATGTGCCCCACTGTGTGATAAATGTAGTTTTCTCCATGTCCTCAGGTGCCATTTTGATTTGGTTATAACTTGAGAATCCGTCCATGAAGGAAAACACTTTGTGTTGGGCTATATTGTCAACCAAGATATCTATGTGGGGGAGTGGAAAATCATCTTTAGGGCTGGCCCTATTCAAATATCTATAGTCCATGCATATTCGTACTTTGTCGTCCTTTTTAGGCACGGGAACAATGTTGGCAACCCATTAGGGATAGGAAGTGACAACCAAGAATCCAACATTGAATTGTTTCATGACTTCCGCTTTGATCTTCTCTGACATATCAGGTCTCATGCGGCAGACTTTTTGTTTTACTGGTGCACAATCTTCTCTTGTTGGCAGATGATGTACCACGATGTCTGTATCAAGCCCTGGCATGTCTTCATATGACCAGGAAGGATCTCAACATAATCATGTAACAGCTGAATCAGACGCTCCTTGACACTGGGCTCTAGATTGGCACCCACATTGACCTCTTTTTTATCCTCCTCGGTGCCCAGATTAATCGTATCCACAGGTTCCTTGTGAGGCTGAATGACTCGTTCCTCTTGTTGTAATAGTATGGCCAGTTCCCCTGGTACTTCATAATCTTCCTCACCTTCGTCTCCAGTTTGGTAGATTAGATCCTCAGAGTCACAAAAGGCCATAGCAGTATCGTTACCCATGGGATATGGAATGGAGGGGTACCTGCATTTGTGAGTGTGGGTGTGTGTAAAGGTATAGCCATCCTTAAAAATAAAATGAAAAAGAAAAACAATGAGCAAAAAAGTTTGTATGTGAAAAACGTCCATGATTCATTGAATGTCATATGAAGATGAAATAAAAACCCTTACAAATGGACCATTGTGCCTTGGGCGAGACACAAGGTTTTAAATGTGCGAATTGTTTGTGAATATTACAAGTCCAACAAAAATGTAAAGATAAATTACTGAGGGATGAAAGTTATTGGGACAAAGTCTCTGGCCTCCCAATTGCGAAGTCCTCCGTTGATAGTAGGAAAGATCTAATTCTCCAAGTTGCAATCCTCTTCACCATCTTCCACTGCATTGACCCCGCGGTTGCTAATCTTCAAGGGTGGCCCTCCAGCACGGGCACGACGCACAACCTTCTGAGCACTTAAAGTGAACCCTAAACCAAACTTGTCAAATTTATACAGAATGTCCGGAAGTTGCCCCCAGATGGTGCATCCACCCTTCTCTACTACTGCCTTGGCGTCCTTCAGAGATGACATCCGGAGTAGAGGTCTTGTAATCTTGGGAATCTGGGATGCAGTCTTGGTCACTTCTACCTCTTGGGGGACCTCTTCGAAATGTTGAAAAGGAGTTTCAATGAACTCGTCGTCCAATTCCACATACCGGAAGGAATTGAGGTGGCTAATAATATATTCTTCCTCTCCATGGACATTGATAATATTTCCCTGGACCGAATATTTTAGCATCTTGTGCAGTGTAGAGGTGACAGCACCAACATTATGGATCCACGGTCGTCCTAGCAGATAGGAGTAAGAGGGGCCGATGTCCATTACATAGAAGGTTGAGTTTAAAGTTTGAGTCCCAACCTTTATGGGGATATCCACCTCCCCGTGCACCATCCTCTTTGAGCCATCAAATGCTCTCACGACTATGTTACTGGGTTTCAACGTCAGTCCTTCGTAGTCCAATATGTCGAGAGCTTTCTTCGGTAAAATATTCAAAGATGAGCCAATGTCCACCAAGACATGGTCCAAAGTTGTGCCTCTACATTCCACAGAGACATACAATGCCTCGTTGTGCTTTCTTCCCCTTGGTGTCAGATCAGCATCCGAGAAGCCTAGGCCGTTATTCGCCGTCAAGCTAACCACGGAATATTGAAATTGGTCAGCAGATGTCTCCTGAGGCACATGAGTTGTCTTTAGAAACTTCACCCGAGCTTTTGCATGTGCCTTGGAGCACAGTAACAATGCCAGAATGGAGATTTTGGAGGGAGTTTGCCCCAACTGTTCAACTACATTGTAGTCTCTCCTCTTTATTATTTTCAGGATCTCCTCCATTTCCTTATTGGAGGTTTCGGGGATAGTCAAAGGTTGAGCCTTCGTCTGGACTGGCTCTACTTGAATACTTTTTCCTCGAGTTTCAGCAGTAGGAGTCTTGGTAGGGGTAACAGTAGGGGTTGTGTCGTCTTTGTTAATAGGAGCACTTGCAGATATGATTATTGGTACAGAGGTAACCTTTGGAGCAGCCACGGGTCCAAAAACTGGAGGGGCAATTTCTGGAGAGAAGATTCTACCGCTTCGGGTAATCTTACTGGTTCCGGCAATATTGCTAATTTCAGAGTCTTCTTCTTCAAAGCTTATTTCTTTGGCGGCCAACCCATCTTGTTTGATACCATGGTAGTAGATGTCTCCACCACAATTCCACGACACAGTTTTATCTGATTCATACGGGACTGGCCCAGGTATTGTGATTATAAGAGGAGTAGTTTTTGGAACCGATGTAATTCTAACGGGTCTTTTAGGGACCCTAGAAGAATTGGCGGAGATGGTGATGATTGAAACGTCTTCAACAGGAACAGGTAAACTAGGAGTACTTTCAAACAGAATTTCTTTGTTGTCCATCAAGCATTGAATGCCTGTTTTCAACAAAGGGCAAACAGTTGGTGATGATAAGCAAAGATGGCAGTCTTCATTACAACCCGGGAATACACCGGCTTTCAACAAGTTTATCTTAATGACTGGGAGTGGAGTCAAGAGTTCATCAATTGTGGTAACAAAAAAATCTTCTTCAATTGCATTGGTGTTGTGACCATGCCTGGGCATAAGAGCAGAAATGACATTTGGCTTCTCGGGCGCATCAAACTCAATCTCTTTTGTCTCTATAAGGTCTTGAATATGGTTTTCCAGGGCCCAACAGTTGTTAGTGTCATGACCCAAACTTTCGGTATGATATACGCATCTGGCATTTGGGTGATAATGAGGGGATGCTGTGTTGGGGTTCTTTGGAGCTTCTTTTAAAGTTACCAAATTGGATTTCAGAAGGTGCGGTAAAACCTGGGATAGAGTCATATTGATTCTGGTGAATTGTCGGACTGGCCTTTCCACCCTCGGTTGATTACTTCTTGGTTGATCAGATGTAGGCTTTGGGATCATAACAACTCCTACCATTGGTCGACATTCATCTCTCCCTTGGTTCCTTTGTGGATAAATAGCAGATACCTCCTTCTTCCCAGTGAAAGGTTTTCTCATAGCTGTAGAGGCAGATGAATCCTTCTGAATCTTTCCACTTTTTATGCCAACTTCCACCCTCTCTCCGATTAGTATTAACACAGTAAATCCTGCAGATGAGCTTCCAATCAGATGGTTGAAGAAAGGGCCCAATAGAGTGCCTAAGAACATATCCACCAACTCCCTTTCAGACAGAGGAGGTTGAACTCTCCCAGCTAGATCTCTCCACTTCTGTGCGTAATCCTTGAAACCCTCATTGGAAGCCATAACCATACTCTGAAGTTAAGTATGGGTAGGCGCCAAATCTGCATTATATTGGTATTGCTTATAGAAAGTTGCGGCAAGATCTTCCCTGTTATGGACGTTGGCCCTTTCCAATTGGTAAAACCAATCGAGTTGCGTTCCAGATAGGCTATCTTGGAAAAAATGTACCCACAAATCTTTATCGGTGGAGTGCGGCTGGACCTTTCTCACATATGATCGGAGGTGCATCTTAGGACATGACACCCCATCATATTTTGCAAACAACGACACTTTGAACTTTGGAGGGATCACAATTCCCGACACTAGTCCCAATTCTTCAAAGTCTAGTCCTGACGCCTTTTGCTTTTCCATAACGCTCAGACGCTCTTCAAGATGTCTGTACTTATCATCTGCTGGAGGATACTGTTCCTCAGAGTAGTCTTCCTCTTCTTCCTCCTCTTCAGATTTTGACGAAACCGCTGTTTCCTTTCCTTTCCCTTCTCCTTCCTCGGAAGTGGTCGCAAAATTCATGGTTCTTCTAGTCTGTCCCTGAAACCTTCTCCCCATGTTCAAAACCCCAGTGACCTTCTTTGTTTTCTTCTTTCTTTCTTCAGCTAACATAGTCTTCAACTCCTATTTCCCCTTGGCTAGGGTCATGAGCAACTATTGAAATTGCATGATTTGAACTTGAAGATCTTTGACTGTCTGTTCGAGATCCATCTTTACTGAAATAAACAGTAGAGAGATGAGGATACTCATTGCAAAAGACCTGTTTATGTTATGATGAATGATATGTGCATATGTAATGTTTTCAAGGATTTTTAAAGATTCAAGTTCGTTTTAGACAAAAAGAAACACACGTTATATTAATAAGATATAGTTTGAGTACATCAATGCCCCTTGGGCAAAATAATACAACACTATAAAAAAGTAGTGTGAATCCTCTTTGGTGCAATGTAGGCATTTAGAGTCTGCTCCTAATGAAGTAGTGTTATACCCCCAAAATTTTCCCTCTCATTTATCAAGGTTATTCTCACAAGATCTCTTGGACTCAAGACTGCATTAGGGTTTGATCAGCTCAAGACACCTCCTCATGCACTGATGACCAAAATTAGGGTTTGAGTTTGCACAAGGATTTTTGGACTTTCAATGCTTCATATGACTTTCAAACATCGTTATGAACCCCTAAGATTACTCATGACAAGTTTCAAGCCTTGAACCACATTTTTGATCAGTCAATTGGACAGTTGATCTAAAAATCAGCTGTATTGGGGAAAAAGTCAACCATGGCCAATTAACAGTAAAAATTCATAATTTTTGATCCACATCAACATTCTAGACTCATATGTATCATCTGATCAAGATTGGACCACAATTCCACAAGAGATTTGATCAAATCATCAAAAGGCCAAAATGGTCAAAATTAGGGTTTTGACTGA
This sequence comes from Vicia faba, assembly GCA_948472305.1. Taxonomy (NCBI): domain Eukaryota; kingdom Viridiplantae; phylum Streptophyta; class Magnoliopsida; order Fabales; family Fabaceae; genus Vicia; species Vicia faba. The sequence goes on along the minus strand of CATIWC010001813.1, from coordinate 330,447 downwards.
GGAAGGGAAATTTCTGATTTTTGACCTAACAAATGACCAATTAAGTTAAATCATGATTTCAAGGATTCAATTTTATCATATTGACCTAATTACATGGTTCAAAACATTGCAATTTCATTGGATTGACAAATAAAATTTGCAGTCAACTGATCAAAAGTCAACTGTACACTAAAAAGTCAAACTTTGACTTTTTGGTCAAAATCAAGTACCAAGGGTCACAATTCATCAAGAAATGTCAAAATATGAAGCTTGGTCATCAAGAAATCAAATATTGAAGATTAGGGTTTAAAATTGAAAATTTTCTTAACTTAGAAATTTTTCTAAGTATAGAAAATCTCTTATTTTTTCTCAACTTTAGGTCATTTTTTCACCATGATACAAGATGATTCAAGGAAAGTTCCCAACATGAAAGTTGTAGACCTCAATGAAATCTACAACTTTTATTCACACACTTTTCCCTAAAGATGCTTGGATCTCAAGATATAAATTTATGAATACATGCTCATGAACTAAATAACTTAGTGAATTTTTTGCCCTAATTTAGGCAGGTTTTAGACCCAACTTCATGGAAATTTTTCATTTATTTCCAAGAGTTATATTGAAATTCATTTCAAAATGAGTTATAGAGCACATTTCAAGATTTCCAAAATGTCCAAGAACTCCTCAAGATCATTTTTGAGTAGGGAGAATCGAAGAGATGAAGTTCGCAATTTCTCACTTTTGATTCAAGCCATTTCATGAAGAACAAAGTTCCAATCAGTACCTATGCTGCCTAATCCATGCTTTATAGGTCCCAAAATTGTTTATTACTCCATAATTTAATGCTTACTCAGTTGACAAACTTTAATCCAAGCCTTAGAGCCATTACCCAAGTTGTAATTCCATAAATGGCATAAAGTGGCCATTGTCATTTTAAAAAAGCTCCACTTTTGCAAACTCTATAATCTTGAGCATTGAACCTGTATCCTTTGCACATACAAGTACCACCGACCTAAGGCCACTTATATAGAACAAATACCAACCCTAAGCAAGCCCGTACAAGCATGTGAAGACTTGTCTTTTCACTTTGCTTCAAAAGCAAGAAAGGTTGCCAAAAGGCTAGAACTGGCACATCTGTTGGAGAGCTGACTTTAAACTGATTCCATACTAATATACAAACACAATACAACATAACACACGATTACTAGAAGCCTGAAACACTCCCAAACTCTAAAACCCCAAAAAACTGTCAAGACTTTCAGTTTTTGCATAAGCATACCAATCTCTCATTTGGCTCGTGCGTTTCAAGTCTTGATCATCAAAACACCTTATCTACTTGATATCTAACTGATCCGGACCCTCATCCCTGTACTGTAACTCCTTCTCCATCATCTACCATTTTTGTTTTCAAAGCTTGCAGGTTGACTTGGATAGGGACTTCCAGGCACTTCCAGAGCAAGGCAAGGATTGGAACACACTCAGGGAGGTTCAAGCAAGCTCAAGCAATCATCAGGCCTTCATAAAATTCACTCCAACTCCATCCACGATTTCAACTGAAAGAGGTAAAAATCTCAACTTCTATCTCTTTATACATGCATCCATTGGCCACGATTTGTGAATAAACAATGTAGACCTCATTGCAACGAAGCTGTACATATACATACCTTGCATTTATTTGGCTTGAGTTGAGAGAATTTTGAACTTGAAGTTTCTGGAAAAATTATGTTTGAATTTAGGGCTTTTAAAATTCATTCTGATATTTTATTGTTAGCTTACATAATTTATATGGTTAGAATCGTGAGACAAAATGCTACAACTTTCATGTTATGAGTTTTCATTTTCATGGAAGAATGAGAAAGTTACAGAGAATCTGGCTGGCTAGAGGAAGAAGACGAAGTATAGGGTAAGGGCTTTGTTTGTGTTATATTATTTTTGTTTCACATTAATAAACGGATGTATGGACACCCCAATGGCAAGGTAGCGCGCTGGTGAGACCCATGTCCTGGGTTCGAACCTTGGCGCTACCTTTTGTTTTCTCACATTTCTCTATTTTCAGTTTTTGTTTTTTTTTTTGCAGGATGGGCCTCCATATTTGGGCCATAGTGTTTTTTTGCTAACATATTGTCTCCAGATTTCTTGCTACACCCCCTGGCCCATTATTTTCCATACATTTTTATTTATTTATTTTTGTTTTCATTTTGTTTATTAATATTTTCTTAAAAACATAAAAATCATAAAAAAATATAAATATGATAACATTGCATTTTATTTTATTTTACTTTATTTTTCACATAAAAAATATATTTTATATTCAATATATATTAATTATTTTTCTTAATAAACTTGTAAATATAAATAAAATAGATTTAGTTTAATTTGTTTTATTTCATATTTGTAAATATTTATTTTACATGTAAAACACTAATTACTTCCTTACAATATTATTTATTATTTTTAGATACAAAAATACACAATAATAATATATACAAGAACTTTACTTTCTTTCAAAATAGAAATTAGGGTTAACCCCTTTTTTTTAAGAATTAATTTCTTTTCCTTATATCTTTAGGATTAGGTTAAAATTTCTTTTCACACAAAAAGCAAAACAAAATCTTTTCTTGCATGTACATAATATTGCATATTCAAATATTGTATATTGTTTATTCTAATATTCGTACAAATTCGATTTGGTTGTAATAATTTATTTAGATTTACATTCTTGCAAATTCCCTTTCAAATTTGTATTCCCCCCTCCCATAAAATTGTTGTAATAGCTTAATAATCTTTACATTACGCAATTTACCGCTTTGCATGCCATGATTAGTAATTAGGGTTTGTATGGCAAGATAAAAACAAATCAAATAGAAAACCCTAAATCCAAGACAAAATCAAAGCATGAAAATAACACACTTGCACACAAGCATCCATAGGGTTTCTCCACTTGGTTGCCTTATATAAAAGTAGCCATATTATGCATGCGAAGTATCTTGGCAAAACAAACAAATATAAGATCATAGTCCCTCGATGACGCTATTCAAGGTTGCCTCACAAAATGATCTTGGTCCCTCAAAAATGCCAAGATACTTTGCAAACATTGCTAATCATGGTTATACGATGACTCACGCCCGTCCCATTTACATCCAAAGATAGGGTTGCATACCAAATCAATGGTAAGACAACAATGTCAAAGGAATAGAAAATGCACAAGAAAGACATTTGAGTAGGTATATTACTTCTAGTTACTTGCTCTATTTCCAAACAACTATCCTTGCTATTTTCAAAACATACCCACACATTTTCAAACATTAAAAACATTTTCAAAAGATAAACATCTTTGTATATATTCTTACGAACGAGAATCATTACAAAGATTGCCTAAACAATGGCCTCTTTACAAATACTTTCAAAACCACACCAAGCACAATTTCAAACAAAAAGCAAGTGATCTAGAAAGTAACTAAGATCCAATGGAAAACCATGGATGAAAAGCGTGCTAATACTTTCCCTTTTTATAATCTACCCCCCGAACTCAAGAAACAATCTCAAAGGTCTTTCCTGTGCTTTTTCACCTTTCCTTTTGGATAAAAGAAAATTCGGTGGCGACTCTTGCTAACCGTAACATTTGTGATAAAACGCAAAACCCTCAAGTCAGTTCTCCCACCATATCACAAGTAGCCTAGTGAGTTCCAAAACCTTCTTCTCGCTTGCGTAGAATTGGGCTTCTAAAGTATCTCGCTCTCCTTTGAGCTGTATCCAATCCCTTTGTAGATCTTCAAGACATGCGGGCATGTCCGGATATAGGATAGTGTATGGAACTTCTCCCTCCTTAACAGGCTCAATGATCACTGGGAGAATGGAAGGATAAGGCATCATAAGACTTTGAGCGCGGGTTCGTACCCACTTGAGGTAAGTATCAAGAGGGATGGAATTCTTGTGTCCCAAAGTCTTGTTATCCACCTTGTTTAGCATCCTCCATGCTCGGATGAATCTATGGCGAAGACCTTGATCGTCGTGGTCATAATCGAATACCAAACTTTGAATCAGCATCTCATGCAGGCCATCCCTTCGGGCATAACCAAACTGTCTTAGAGCTAAGCATGGGTTGTAGGTGATTCCTCCCCTAATGCCAAGTAGAGAGACATTAGGTAATTCCCCATAACGGTCAACAATGATAACATTCTCTTTGGATCGAGAGCACCAATGAATATCTGAATGTTTGAGCATCATTAACCTTTGTGACCACCTTAATCCTTGCTCATTCTTTAAGACTGATTGGGGAAGATGAGAAATAAACCATCTTTCTAGGAGAGGAGTGAAACACATAAGGACACCTCTTTTCCTCATTGTGCGAGTGTGAAAAGAGTGTAGGATATCTCCTAGCAATGTAGGCACTGTGTGATCGGTGGGAATGAGAACTGACTGTTTTGGAATGCTGGTTCGCGTTTGCGTTTGTATTCGAAAAATGTCGCGGTAAGCAAGAGTCGCCACCGTCTTTTATTTTATCCAACAAGGAAAGGACAAAAGCACAGAAAAATTCCTTTTTGAGATGTTTCTCGGGTTCGGGAGGTAGATTATAGAAAGGGAAGGTGTTAGCACCCTTTCTATCTGTGGTTATCCACGGGCTCTTAGGTACTTGCTCATTGTGTTTTCAAAAGTTTTGCTTTTCTTGTGTTTGGGAGTTTTGAAAAGAGTTTTGTTTGAAAACTTTGATTTAACTCTTGTTTTTGTCCTCAAGAGTGTATGAAGTGTTGTTGAAAACTTTGTTTGAAAAGCGTAAGTGCGAAAAAATTTGTTTTGTTTTGAAATAGCAAGTACCTAAGAACATCTACCTACTCAAAAGGGAATTAAACTGTGCAAATGTCCTTTAGACAGTGCTATCCCACTATTGAGGAGTAGGTAGCACCGTCGTTGGAGTTTTCGGGTCAATTCGATTTAAGGGACATGTGGTCACTAAAGCAACGTTAGGACGCCTTAGCGGTAACCCTAATGTCTTAGATCATTTTATCCGAGGCAACCATTTCGAGGAAACTTATGATCTTTGGACAAGAGGGCGACCTCTAAAACTTCCTATACTCAATGACCACGTTCGAGGCAACCAAGTGAGGCGTACCCTAGGAGTGGCATGTGCAGATGTGTCAATTTTTAGTTATGTTATCTTTGTACATGTTATGGTGAGCTACGGTTGATTTTAAGTTAAGATAGATCTTGTCATGCATAGCCTATTATTCATACATCTAGCAGTTAATGGTTGCGGAAAATAAAACTAAGCTATTACAAGGCGTCGGGTATTTACATTGCCAAAAACAAACCCTTGAAAAGTAAATGCGGAAAATTAAATGAAAGCGGTAATAATCCTAAGTTAAAGCTATTACATCCTCGAAGCAATTACAATATTGAAATATGAATAAAAAAATAATAATACGCGCGAGAAAAATTGAATCGGAGAGTTTTAGGGTTTTGACCCTTTTTGTGGGAAAGAAAGAGATTTTTTTTGTTATTTTGAACTAAATGAATTTAAACCTACGTTAATTAATTAATTAAATGAAAAAAGATATTTTTTGGGTTTTTGAATGTTTAAGGAAATAAAAAATAAAATGATTAAATATATTAAAAACCTAATTCTAATTAATTTTAATTTATTGCAAAAAATATTAAAATTATGCCTAATTAGAAACTAAATTAATTAAGTTATTTATTTACAAAAAATAACAAGTGATGAATTTAATGAAAAATAATATTTTTATGGTTTTCTGATTTTATTATGGAAAAAATATTAATTTGTTAGTGATATAAATAATAATTATAAAAAATAATTAAATGAAAGAAAAATAAAAAGGGGAAAAGAAATAAACTCATAGGGGGGTGTTGGGCCCAACTTTGTGGTGTAATTTGCAATTCCCAGGCCCATTAACGTCATGGCCTTTGTTGACTCTTCTAATTACCCACGCGCGTGCTGACTTGAGTTTACCATGAACCATCAATTTCTGGCCTCTGGATTTGATCTGAAACACCTGGCTAGCATCTGGATAGAGGCATATGGTGAGCCCTGCTTTGAGTGCTGCATGGAAAAACCTGGACAAAAATTACAACAAATATTGGGGGGACCTGGGATTCGAACCCAGGTCCCAATGGGATTTCCACTAGCGCCTCCACCACTGGACCATTGTGCTGCTTTTGTAATAATAATAAACAACAAATAATATATGGACAATCATTAACTATGCTTGGAAAAAAATAATAAAAAGTGCGCGATTTCAAATTGACCAATGGGAAGAGGACGCGTAGTCGTCTTCTTCACAAACTCTGGTTATATTACCTGCGGATTTTTATCCGCAAGAAGATTCGTGGCTTGCTTCTAAAATCCATCCTAGGCCATGGAAACAAGTTCTAAGAACGTCATCATGATCGTCTCCTTCCACTGATTCCGTCCATGCCCATGATTCGTTCTAATTTTCCCTGAAATCAAAACGCCTAAAAACAAAGAACCAAAACCCTAGCTTCGGGCATGGCTGTACAGGCTATAAAAATGTAATTCGATTATGCCAAAAGTTTCAGAATGCAACGAAAAGCATGAATATACAAATAATTAGGCAACAAGATACAAGAATCCAGAGTTGTGATATCGTGCATAGGGCTATGTTCTTGAATACTTACAGCGCGATTCTGATGATTTCTGGACGTGCTTTTGATTGCTTTAGCTTCAGTGAATGGCTAGCAAGAGAGTTATGTGAAGATTTCTGATTGAATCGTCCCTTAACCAAGATTTTGATCCCCGCTTTTTCCAAGCTTTTTCAGTTTTTGGTTTGGCTGTTTTTAGCAGTTCTTTCTCGTGAATTAGGTTTGTGTGGCTTGTGTATGTATAATAGAATGATTTTAGGTTAAGAGTTAGGCCAATATCCTTGTGCATTGAAGATGGAAGATTTGTTTGACCACCATTGTTAACCTTTCCAAAAATAAGCCAAATCTGAGATTTTGTGCTTGAATGACCCTTGGCAAGATTTGATTGAGTGAATAATGATAATTGCAAGCTGTACAAATCACAAAGATCCCTTTTACATCAATTTTGGATTTTATTTGATTTAATATGGATTAATAATGAATTAAATCAATAAAAATGAAATAAAATAGAAAAATAAATGTTTGGTCATGAAATTAAGGATGGGACACGTGTGTGGCAAGAAAAGACCATATCAAGTGGAAAAAAGTGGGCCCTTTTGTCAAAAATTGGAGTTTTGAGGATAGTTGACTTTTGGCAATTTTGGAAAAATGCCCAACTTCAACAATGCATAACTTCCTCAATTTTGAATCTTTGGAGGTGTTCTTGGACTTTTTAGAAACCTTTAGATGTCCTATAATCAACCCTTTTGGTCTCATCTCATTTTTATCTTCCATTCTCAAGTTATAAGCTTTGGAAAAAAAGGTGTTTTTGTTGACTTTCAAAAATGACCTATAATGTCCAAATTTGTAACTTTTTGTGAGAGCATTTTCTGATCTTGGGGTATGAGTATGGATTGTGGGAAATTGCATCCTCTTCAAAATGAGCTTTGGATGGGTCATTTCTCACAAAGTATGAGAAAGTTATGCTTGGTCAAAGTTGAGTTGACTTTTCCTACAAAACCCTAATTTAGCAACTTTTGAATCTTGATGAATCTTGAGCAATCTTTGATGAATCATGATAAACCCTTTATCAAATGATTAATTATCCTTCAAAATTAGAATGTTGACAAAAAATCTGGAGGTTTGACTATTTGTAGGTCACAGTTGACTTTTGCCCTAACATAGTCGATTCTTGGGCTTCTTGAGCAATTGACTGACCAAAATTCCTCTGGATGGCTTGAAATTTGACATGGATGGACTTAAGAACATATCAAGGCATTGGGAAGCACTTGAGGCCATTTGGATGTAAGGATATTGATTCAACACAAAACCCTAATTATGAATTGACTGCCTTAGGAGGTGATTTGACTGTACAATCCTTGAGCCATTTTGAACCATTTGGAGATGATTCTTGACAAATCTTGAGGAATATGGGAGGGAAAAGTTTGGGGTACAACAGTTGCCCCTGTTCAATCTTCTTAAACCTGAGGATGTAGATTGACTTGTGTGCCTTTCGTGATCCGAAGGTGGAAGATGATTGAACACTAAAGTGCCCAGAAATTTGCACTCGCATGATGTAGTATCAGCATTGTGCTTATCAGGAATGGGCTTACAGATGCCATTTAGAGATTGTCGATCGCATAAGAGATTCCTTAGCGAGAACTTGCGTACCTGAGAAAGAAAGATGGTCTTCCTGGCTTATTACAGGTATTGATCTTCAATCTCTTCATGTAGATAACTTTCCTGGCTTGTTACAGGTATTGATCTACAATCAATCGTCCACAAATATTTTCCTAGCTTGTTACAGGTATTAATCTGGAACTTGAAAAGGTTGGCCGATGAGATAGTTGTCCTGGCTGGTTTCAGGTATTAATCTCTGACCTGAGAAATGAAGATCTTCCTGGCTTGTTACAGGTGTTAATCTTCAATCTCTTTGTGTAAATGGTTTTCCTGGCTTGTTACAGGTATTAACCTACAATCAGTCGTCCACAGATATTTTCCTGGCTTGTTACAGGTATTAATCTGGAACTTGAAAAGGTTGGCCGATGAGATAGTTGTCCTGGCTGGTTTCAGGTATTAATCTCTGACCTGAGAAATGAAGATCTTCCTGGCTTGTTACAGGTATTAATCTTCAATATCTTCATGTAGATAATTTTCCTGGCTTGTTACAGGTATTGATCTGGAACTGCAAAGGTTGATGGTAATCATCTTTTGATTGACCTTTTCCTGAAAAGGCAAAACATTAGTTGTATGCAATGTCACGATGTATGAAGTGCATGGTGTTCTCAAAATAAATGAGATCGTGTCGTATGCACTTTATCATGTATGTAAATAGGAGGTATGAAAATGTGAAATGTTTATGAATGTATTTTCGTCTGGGAAAATAAATCCTTGACAAATGCCGGGGAGTTTGTTAAATCCTGGGCTGATGTTGAAGAGTATGGTTGAATTCTTCATTTCCACTGGGGATGATGCACGAAGATGGTTGCAAGAATAAACCTGTAGGAGAAGATGACTCCGTTGGGGAATAAACCTGGTGAAGAGATTACTCCGCGGGGAATTACTCTGTGGGAAGAGATGCTTTGCTGAGATTTTAACGATAACTCCGCTGGGGATTCCGTTGATAAGCTCTGTTGGGGATTTTGATGATGAACTCCGCTGGGGATAGAAAGAACTTCGCTGGGGATGATCTTTCAGTTGCAACTTGCTGAGGATAACCCAGTTAGACTCTTGTGGGGATAACCTCTGAATTTGGCTGAGGAGATGCATTTGTATTCTGCAGGGGACAAGCTTCCAGAATCTACTGGGTAAGATGATTCAATTCTCTATTGGGGAAGCTTTTTTAGACTGCGCTGGGGAAATGGCTCCACTGGGGGTATCTTGTATTCCGTCGGGGAACATTCTTATATTTCGTTGAGGAATATTAAGACTGTCGGGGATGCTCTTTACTCTTGCTGGGGAATATCTTTATACTCCGTTGGGGAATATTAAGACCTTTTGGGAATACCGAGCCTTTTCGGGACTGACGGTAGACTAACTCTGCTTGGGGGAGAGTATTGCTGATTCCTTCGTAGTTGCAAGTCTCAGTGGGGAGAGCTACCATTACTGTCTTACTCTGTGAGTAGTGACGATATCTTGGTCATATTCTTCAGCTGAACCTACCTTGGTACCTTGGTGGACAGAGCAACTAGACCTCTCAGACAATTCTTATTGCCCCTACTTCTGATATCACCCGTAATTAGTCCTTTGTTTCGCATGCAAATATTTATGAGCAGCAATTAATGTCAAATGCATATATCAAAAATGAACATTGGATGTTCTTTGCAAAACAAAACAGATAAAGAAAAAAAACAATTTGCAATTTGTCTGAAAAATGAACTTGTATTGATTTTGAAGTTTGCCTGTAAATAGGCTTTTTTGTACAAGAGGCTGACGTCCTAGTAAGAGAACACCGCCGAACGAATATGGTTTATACAATTTGTAAAAAGAAAACAAAATAGCTATGTGAATAATCCCACTAGGTTCCAACTCTGCTATCACCTTTATATCTTCAAGCATCTCATCACTTTGCTGCTTAGTTGGAGATGAATCTGATTGATTGGTGCCGTCCGAGCCTGATGGTTGATACCAAAGTCTGGATGCAGGGTGATCCAATGAGACATAGTGTTACACTTATCCCTAACTTTTTCCTGGACCGCCCTTTCGGGTTTTCGGTCCACCGGGATACCCATTTTTGCCCAAGCCGCCCTTTCAGGTTTTCGACTTGCCGGGTGTACAAATTTTTTTTATTTTCATCCCTTATTTTTGCCCGAACCCTTTTGGTTCGCCGGGAAGCCCTTATTTTTGCCTAGGCCAGTCAACCTAGCGGGTCTTTAATTATGCGTAGTATTTTTTTACTATGTCTGCATTGACGGGGTGAGGAAGGTCGTCACCATCCATGATGGTTAGAATCATCGCTCCTCCTGAGAAGATGTTCTTAACCACAAATGGCCCTTCGTACGTAGGGGTCCATTTGCCCCTGGGATCACCTTGAGGTAGAATGATGCGCTTGATTACCAGGTCCCCGACTTGATACTCTTGTCGTCTGACTTTCTTGTTAAATGCCTTGATCATCCGTTTTTGGTACGTCTGACCATGACAAATAGCAGTGAGTCTCTTTTCGTCGATTAAGTTTAGTTGATCAAGCCGGGTCTGGATCCAGTCGTCTTCACTTAAACCTGCATCCTTCATGATCCATAGAGAGGGTATCTGAACTTCAATGGGTAGGACTGCCTCCATGCCATATACCAAGGAATATGGTGTTTCCCCTGTTGGCGTCCGTGCTGAGGTACGGTACCCATGAAGAGCAAATGGTAACATCTCGTGCCAGTCTTTGTAGGTCACTGTCATCTTCTGTACAATCTTCTTAATGTTCTTATTAGCTGCTTCTACAGCCCCATTCATCTTCGGCCGGTAGGGAGAAGACTTGTGGTGCTGTATCTTGAATTGCTCGCAGAGCTCAGTGATCATCTTGTTGTTAAGATTGGTACCATTATCCGTAATGATCCTTTCTGGTACACCGTATCGACAGATCAGGTTGTGTCGAATGAACCGTGCCACGACGTTCTTGGTTATGGTGGCAAAGGAGGCTGCTTCAACCCACTTCGTAAAGTAATCAATCACTACCAGGATGAAATGATGCCCGTTGGATGCCGTAGGTCTGATCTCGCCTATCATATCAATACCCCACATTGCAAAAGGCCAAGGTGCTGTCAAGACGTTCAAAGGAACTGGAGGAATGTGCACCTTATCAGCATAGACCTGACACTTGTGACATGTCCGAGAATGCTGATAATAGTCGGCTTCCATCGTGGACCAGTAATATCCTGCCCGAAGGATTTTCTTTGCCATGGTATGTCCACTGGAATGAGTTCCGAAGGCACCTTCATGCAGCTCTACCATGATCCTTTCTGCTTCAATCTTATCCACACAACGCAGTAAGGTTGAATCATGGTTTCGTTTGTAAAGAATGCCATTGCTGATGAAGAACTTTGCCGCAAATCTTCTCAGAAACTTCTTGTCATTAACAGATGCACCCTCGGGGTATTCTTGAGCTTCAAGGTACCTCTTTACTTCATGATACCAAGGCTTTTCTGTTACCTCTTCGGTCTCAAGATCACAACAATGTGCAGGTTCATCCAATTTCCAAATAATGATCCGGGGAGCCTCGTTGTCCCACTTGACTTTGAACATAGAAGACATCGTAGCTAGCGCGTCCGCCAACTGATTTTCCTCTCTTGGGAAGTGTTCAAAGGTTATTTCCTCGAAGTGGGGAAGCAACGTCAACACATACTCTTTGTAAGGAATAATATTTGGGTGTTTCGTATCCCACTCGCCTTTGATCTGACTGATCACGAGAGCGGAATCTCCGAAGACACTCAGAAACTTGATCCTTAGGTCAATTGCAGCTCGAAGACCCATGATGCATGCTTCATACTCTGCCATGTTGTTGGTTCAGTTAAAACAAAGTCGAGCGGTGAGCGGAGTATGAGAGCCCTTAGGAGATATGATCACAACGCCAATACTGTTACCCAAAGCGTTTGAAGCTCCATCAAAGTGCATAGACCATCGAGATCCTTCCTCAGGTCCTTCATCCGGTCCAGGTATTTCACAATCAGTTATCAACATGATAGTCTCGTCCGGAAATTCAAAGTTTATAGACTGGTAATCATCCACTGCCTGATGTGCCAAATGGTCTGCCAATACGCTTCCCTTGATTGCTTTTTGAGACGTGTACTGGATGTCATACTCAGTCAAGATCATCTGCCATCTTGCTATTCTTCCGGACAAGGCAGGATTTTCGAAGATATACTTGATTGGATCCATTTTTGAAATCAATAGAGTAGTGTGACTCAGCATATACTATCTCAGCCGGCGAGCAGCCCATGCCAAAGCACAACAAGTTTTCTCGAGCAGTGAGTATCGGGTCTCACAGTCGGTAAACTTTTTGCTAAGGTAATAAATAGCATGCTCTTTTCGGCCGGACTCGTCATGTTGCCCCAACACACACCCTATTGAGTTGTCAAGTACTGTCAAGTATAAGATTAGAGGTCTCCCTTCAACTGGTGGCATCAGAATGGGTGGCTCCTGGAGATACTCTTTAATTCTTTCGAAAGCGGCCTGGCATTCATCGTTCCAACGTACCACTTGATCTTTCTTCAGTAGCTTGAAGATTGGCTCACAAGTAGCAGTTAGATGTGAGATGAATCGGGCAATGTAGTTCAGACGTCCTAGGAAGCCTCTGACCTCTTTCTCTGTCTTGGGAGCTGGCATCTCTTGTATAGCTTTCACCTTGGCACGGTCCACTTGAATACCTTTGTCGCTTACGACGAAACCTAGCAATTTACCAGACCTCACCCCGAAGGTGCATTTGTTCGGGTTCAACCTTAATTTGTATAACTTTAAACGGTCAAACAGCTTCTGTAGATGGTCAAGGTGTTCCTCCTCAGTTTGGGACCTCACAATCATATCATCGACGTATACTTCAATCTCATGATGGATCATATCATGAAACAAAGTAACCATGGCACGCTGATACGTTGCCCCAACATTTTTCAACCCAAAAGGCATGACCTTGTAGCAAAAGGTACCCCACTGAGTGACAAAAGTGGTCTTCTCCATGTCTTCGGGAGCCATCTTTATCTGATTATAACCGGAGAAACCGTCCATGAAGGAGAATACCTTATGCTGAGTAGTTTGTCAACCAGAACGTCGATGTGAGGCAGAGGGAAGTCATCCGTAGGGCTCGCCCTGTTCAAATTCCTGTAGTCAACACACATTCGGACCTTACCATCTTTCTTCGGTACCGGAACCACATTGGCAACCCACTGAGGGTAAGAGGTTACTGCTAGAAAACCGGCATCAAACTGTTTCATAACTTCAGCCTTGATTTTCTCGGACATCTCTGGGTGCATACGGCGAACCTTCTGTTTTACCGGAGGGCAGTCTTCTTTGGTAGGCAGGCGATGAACCACAATGTCGGTATCCAACCCAGGCATGTCTTCGTAAGACCAGGCAAAGATTTCCACATAGTCATGCAGCATTTGAATCAACTGTTGTTTCACACTGAGCTCCAGGTTTGCACCGATCTTGACTTCTTTCTTGTCTGTCTCGGTACCCAGATTCACCGTTTCCACCGGCTCTTCATGTGGCTGAATGACCCTCTCTTCCTGAAGTAGCAGTCTTGCAAGATCACTAGGCACTTCACAATCATCTTCACCTTCGTCTTTGGCTAAGTTGATCAGATTTTCGAAGTCATAACTGGCAGTAGCAGAGTCGTTACCAGTGAGATCTAGAGTGGATTGAGACCTGTATATGTGAGTGTGTGTAAAATAGCTGTTTTGCAATATATACTAAAGAAAGACAAGGAGCTCAAGATTTGAAATGCAAAAACGTCCAATGCTTTTATTAATGATATATGAAAATGGCACACAAAAGCCCTCTCAAATGAAGCCACGGTGCCCCGGGTAAGACACCGAGCCATAAAGTTTCACAATATTGTCTGTTACAAATTCAAAACAAGGAGTTCATTACTGGGTAACAAAAGTAATAGGGATGAAGTCCTTTGCTGTCCAGTTGCTTGGTCCACCGTTGGTCATAGGGTAGATTCAGCTGTCGAATTCAGATTCCTCCACATCATCTTCGATGGCATTTACTCCCGAGTTGCTGATGAACACAGGAGGTCTTCCAATCCTTGAACTACGAACGGCCCTTTGAGCTTCTTCAGTGAAACCCAAACCAAACTTGTTAGTCTTCTGAGTGAAATCAGGAAGTCGGCCCCAGTTTGCATACTCACCTTTCTCAATAACAGCCCGGGCATCCTTTAAGGAAGCCATCTTCAAAGGAGAATCTTCAATCACAGTCTCAGTTGATGCCAGTGTTTGAGGAACTTCTTCAAAGTGTTGAAATGGGGTCTCAATGAACTCCCCATCCATCTCTATGTATCGGAACGAGTTGAGGTGGTTGACCATGTACTCTTCCTCCCACTGTACTGTCACAATCTTCCCTCTGACCGGGTACTTCAGCTTTCAATGGAGTGTGGAGGTCACAGCTCCAGCTTTATGGATCCATGGACGACCCAGCAAACAAGAATAGGACGGTCAAATGTCCATCACGTAGAATGTAGAATTGAAGACCTGAGAGCCAACTTTAATTGGAATATCGACTTCACCATGCACCATCCTTTTAGACCCATCAAAGGCCCGGACAACAATGTTACTTGGATTTAGCTCCAACCCTTCGCAATCCAACCTGTCTAGAGCTTTCTTGGGCAAGACGTTCAATGAGGAACCCGTGTCAACCAACACATGTGCAAGAGTAGTGCCCATGCATTCAATGGAGACATGCAGGGCATCGTTATGGTTCTTCCCTTTAGCAGTCAGATCAGCGTCGGAGAAACCCAAACCATTATCAACAATTAAATTGGCCACACAATCGGTAAACTGATCAGCTGATGTCTCTTGTGGCACGTGGGCTGTCTTCAGGAAGGTAATCAGAGCCTTGGCATGGGCCTCTGAACACAACAACAGTGATAACATAGAAATCTTGGATGGGGTTTGCCCCAGTTGCTCAACTACATTATAATCACTCTTCTTAATAATCTTCAGAATCTCTTCCATCTCCTGTTTGGAAGCTTCACCAGTGGTTGTCTTTGGCGCCTCTGTTTGGGCAGGCATATCAGTGGTGATCCCTTTGTCCCGAGCGTCAGATGACTCGGCGACAGGGGTAGAACTAAGAACTTGATCAGGAATGGCATTAGGCACACTTGCAGGTGTGATGACAACAGGTCTTCGGGCAGTTGGTGGCGCAATATCAAGTGAGAAGAGTCTACCACTGCGGGTGACTTTAGCAGGCCTGGTAATGTTGCTGACGCTGGTATTAGTATCAAACTCTTGCTTAACTCCAAGAACATAAACATCTGCCCCATAGTGCCAAGGGACAACTTTGTCAGAGGTATAGGGAATAGGCCCCGGAACAGTGATGATTATGGGTGCAATCTTCTGAACAGGCGTAATTCTGACAGGCTTCCTCGAGGGAGCCTTGGGAGAATTGTTGAAAATGGTAATAATGGAAACTTCTTCAGTAGGGGTGGCAGGAACAATAATCTTCTCAAACAGGATTTCCTTATTATCCATCAGGTTTTGGATGCCTGACTTCAAAGATGGGCAACTAGTAGGTGAAACAGAACACAGGTGGCAACCTTCACTACAACTCGGAAATAAACCGGCTAGCAACAGGTTCCTCTTGACGGTCATCAACGGGGTAACAATGTCATCCACAGAGGCTACAAACAAGTCTTCCTCTACAACATTTGCTCCATGTTTGGGCATGGGAGCAGTCACAACATTAGGCCTCTCGGGCGCCTCGAACTCAATCTCCTTTGCATCGATTAGGTCCTGAACCTTATTCTTCAAAGCCCAACAATCATCCGTATTATGCCCCGGGCTGTCAGAGTGATAAGCGCAGCGGGCGTTAGGATTGTACTTTGGGGATGTTGTGTTTGAAATCTTCGGAGCTTCTTTTAGAGTCACCAGATTGGTCGTCAATAACTGTGGCAATATCTGAGACAAGGTCATGCTGAGACGAGTGAACTGCCTTTGAGGTCTCTCTCCCCTTTTTTAGTTGTGATGCTGAGGAGCACCAGCAGGTTTTGAAATAACCACCGCATTGATAGCTTGGCGGTGTTCCAGTCTACTCTGTCTTCTTGAACCGTAGACAACACTAGATTCTTTCTTGAGCGGCTTCTTCTCAGTGCTCAATGAGGCACCCTTCTGTATCTTCCCAGCTTTGATACCAGCTTCAATCCTCTCACCAGTCAAGATAAGGTCTGTAAACCCGGCTGAAGAGTTTCCAATCAAACGGTTAAAGAATGGACCAGACAGGGTCCCCAAAAACATATCAATAAGTTCACGATCAGTTAAAGGTGGCTGCACCCTTCCGGCAAGGTCTCTCCATTTTTGAGCATACTCTTTAAATCCTTCACCTGTCCCTATTGACATACCCTGGAGTTGGGTACGCGTAGGAGCGAGGTCGGAATTATATTGATACTGCTTATAGAACGCAATAGCCAAATCTTCCCAGTTACGGATACTGGCTCTATCCAGCTGATAGAACCACTCAAGCTGAGTCCCTGAAAGACTGTCCTGAAAGAAATGGATCCACAAATTCTTATCAGCTGTGTAAAGCTGGATCTTCCTTACATATGACTGGAGGTGCAGCTTTGGACAGAAAGCTCCGTCATACTTGGCAAAGGCAGTTGCCTTAAACTTATCGGGAATCACCACCCCAGAGGATAGACCTAGGTCTCCGAAGTCCATCCCGGGCACGTTCTGTATCTCCATAGCGCTCAAGCGGTCCTCCAACTGTTTGTACCTATCCTCAGCAGGAGGATACTGTTCTTCATCATAATCCGTCTCGTTGTCGGAGACCATGGGGCTAGGAACCCTTCTCTCTTGTGGACTGTCTTTCCCTCCAAATGAGGTGGCCAGATCAACTTCGTTTTGCAGCCCGTTTCCAAACCTGCGTCTGGTGTTGAACAGGACGGTCCTCTTCTTCTTCTTCTTCCTCTCTTTCAGAATCAGGGTCTTCAAGTCCTGTTGACCTTTGGCTAGGCTCATAACCAACTCTTGAAACTGGGCATTCTGGGCCTGGAGGGCCTTGATAGCTTGCTCAGTGGAAGGTTCAGTAGACATGATGATTGCTGAAATAAACAGCGAAGAAGATAAGTGACCTGTAAAAGGGTACCTGTTTATGCAGTGCATGAGATGAAATGCGTATGATTTATGTTTTCAAAGACAATCGGGATTCAAATTTGTAGACAAGAAAGGAAACACACTTTATTAGATTTAACTTCGGAATTTAAATTGTTCAACAAATGGCCCTTAGGCGTTACAAGAATGGAAATACTGAAAAGTAAATAAAACCATAAAAGAAATCCTCAAAGGTCCATCAATGTTCCCATGGCCTCTTCTTCTCAGTGCGGATATAATCATTCAAGATCCGCTCGTTCTCCAATTTCTTAGTCAGCTTCTGGATCTTCTGTTCTTGTTCGTTGAACCTCTCCCGATAAGAGTCCCATTCTTCCTGCAGTTGCGCCCAAGACCTCTTCAGTGTGCCAACATCAGTGGGCGTATGAGGATGGAGAATAGTTGGAGGAACCCCGTCTTTATCAACAACTTCAAGAGTAATAGGCCTGACAACTTCGTATGGCATACCTAACTTCTGGGCACGGATGCGGACCCATCTGAGATATGACTCCATTGGCAAAGAAGTCTTTGGTCCCAACTCATGTGGGTCAGATTTGTGAACTCTATCCCAAGCCCTGATGAATCTACGATGCAACTCGTCGCTATCTCCCTGAAAATCAAAGATGATATGAGGTATCAACATCTCATGAGGCCCTTCTCTTCTGGCTCTTCCAAACTGACGGAGAGCTAAACATGGGTTATAAGATATTCCTTCATGGGTTCCGATCAATGGAACATTAGGATATTCTCCATAACAATCAATGACAGCCACCTCATCTAAGCCTTTGAGAGTCCAAATGATGTCATTATTAGTAAGAGACATTACCCTATGAGCCCAGCCCATTCCTTCTTTGTTCTTCAATACAGATTTAGGGAGGTGCGAAATAAACCACCTCGACAATAAAGGAGCACAGAACATCAAAGTTCCCCGCTTTCAGGCAGTACGAGCATAGAGCTGATGAAGGATATCACCCAAGAAAGTGGGTACAGGGTTCCGAGAGATGAAGATCCTTATGGCATTAACATTAACAAAAGTGTCAGGGTTTGGAAACAATACCAGACCATAGATTAAGAGAGCCAAAATTTCCTCGTACGCTTTGAAGTCTAAGTCATCCCAGAAGCAATTAGCTTTGCCAACCAGAAATTTAGCCAAAAAACCTTTAACTCCACTTCTAGTCTCCCAATTAGCCATTACTTCTTCTTTGGTTAAGTGAAGGGCTGCAGCAATCTCTCCAGGCCTAAGAGTTTTTTCCCAACCAGTGAATGGAGTCTGCTCCAAAATAGAGATACCAAGCAACTCAGATAACTCTTCCAGGGTAGGAACCAGCTGGAAGTCTTGAAAGGTGAAGCAATGGTATAGGGGATCATAAAACTGGACCAGGACACTCATCATTTGTTGGTCCAACTTTGAGGTGACTAAACCGAGAAGAGAACCATGCCTCCTGATGAAGGAAGTAGTGTCTGGAATCCTGACAACTAACTCTTTAAGCAAAGTAGGTGCTTGCACAAAGCTGAGCCGGATAGTATTCCTACGCATGGGCATCATGATGTCCTACAAAACAGAGCAAAGATGAAACCCTCTTGTCTTTGAAATGGGTTAGTCCTTATGCAGGATGTATGCAATGTTATGATGTTATGATGTCATGGTAAAGGCACACCACAAGTATTCACAAAGGCAAACATGGTAAAGGCACACAAGTCACACAAGAGAGCCCTTAGATTTCAGGCTGGCATGAAGTTTATGTACTACCCTCTTTCCGTTTCAGTTGGTTAAGACCTGTCCTAAAAAATAGTAACCGGGTTCTAGAGGATCTCAATATCACTGACTACCCTCAATCGGTCATAATTCCAGTTTAGCAACCTTTTCTTGCAGCCGGAATCATCGCGAGAGTTTAGTCTCAATGAGTGTAGCATACTGCTACTGTTCTATGGCCAAGTTGGTCAATTTAAGGTTCTAAGGTCAGTTGGTGTTTAATGACTCCTTAGAAGACCCATATTCTCCTCATTCCAACACAAGGGATATCGGTACAGACCAAGGTGTCACACCAATGTAGCTACTGCTTCATCCGTGTCGGTCTACGCCGGACAGATCCCTCACAGTTTATTGCTACTTACCTAAAAAAGGTACCCCCAGATCCGGGTTAGGATCTATAAAACTCCGATACAAGCCCACAAAATTAAAGCATACAAAGCATACAATTGAAAACAATAGTGATCTAATCCTAAGTTACACCTCACTTATAAGTATATCCCCAGCAGAGTCGCCAGTTCTGTGATCGGTGGGAATGAGAACTGACTGTTTTGGAATGCTGGTTCGTGTTTGCGTTTGTATTCGCAAAATGTCGCGGTAAGCAAGAGTCTCCACCGTCTTTTATTTTATCCAACAAGGAAAGGACAAAAGCACAAAAAAAATTCCTTTTTGAGATGTTTCTCGGGTTCGGGAGGTAGATTATAGAAAGGGAAGGTGTTAGCACCCTTTCTATCCATGGTTATCCACGGGCTCTTAGGTACTTGCTCATTGTGTTTTCAAAAGTTTTGCTTTTCTTGTGTTTGTGGGTTTTGAAAAGAGTTTTGTTTGAAAACTTCGATTTAACTCTTGTTTTTGTCCTCAAGAGTGTATGAAGTGTTGTTGAAAACTTTGTTTGAAAAGTGTAAGTGCGAAAAAATTTGTTTTGTTTTGAAATAGCAAGTACCTAAGAACATCTACCTACTCAAAAGGGAATTAAATTGTTCAAATGTCCTTTAGACAGTGCTATCCCACTATTGAGGAGTAGGTAGCACCGTCGTTGGAGTTTTCGGGTCAATTCGATTTAAGGGACATGTGGTCACTAAAGCAACGTTAGGACGCCTTAGCGGTAACCCTAATGTTTTAGATCATTTTATCCGAGGCAACTGTTTCGAGGCAACTTATGATCTTTGGACAAGAGGGCGACCTCTAAAACTTCCTATACTCAATGACCACGTTCGAGGCAACCAAGTGAGGCGTACCCTAGGAGTGACATGTGCAGATGTGTCAATTTTCAGTTATGTTATCTTTGTACATGTTATGGTGAGCTACGGTTGATTTTAAGTTAAGATAGATCTTGTCATGCATAGCCTATTATTCATACATCTAGCAGTTAATGGTTGCAGAAAATAAAACGAAGCTATTACAAGGCGTCGGGTATTTACATCGCCAAAAACAAACCCTTGAAAAGTAAATGCGGAAAATTAAATGAAAGCGGTAAATAATCCTAAGTTAAAGCTATTACATCCTCGAAGCAATTACAATATTGAAATATGAATAAAAAAATAATAATACGCGCGAGAAAAATTGAATCGGAGAGTTTTAGGGTTTTGACCCTTTTGTGGGAAAGAAAGAGATTTTTTTTGTTATTTTGAACTAAATGAATTTAAACCTACGTTAATTAATTAATTAAATGAAAAAAGATATTTTTTGGGTTTTTGAATGTTTAAGGAAATACAAAAATAAAATGATTAAATATATTAAAAACCTAATTCTAAATAATTTTAATTTATTGCAAAAAATATTAAAATTATGCCTAATTAGAAACTAAATTAATTAAGTTATTTATTTACAAAAAATAACAAGTGATGAATTTAATGAAAAATAATATTTTTATGGTTTTCTGATTTTATTATGGAAAAAATATTAATTTGTTAGTGATATAAATAATAATTATAAAAAATAATTAAATGAAAGAAAAATAAAAAGGGGAAAAGAAATAAACTCATAGGGGGTGATGGGCCCAACTTTGTGGTGTAATTTGCAATTCCCAGGCCCATTAACGTCATGGCCTTTGTTGACTCTTCTAATTACCCACACGCATGCTGACTTGAGTGTACCATGAACCATCAATTTCTGGCCTCTGGATTTGATCTGAAACACCTGGCTAACATCTGGATGGAGGCATATGGTGAGCCCTGCTTTGAGTGCTGCATGGAAAAACCTGGAGAAAAATTACAACAAATATTGGGGGGACCTGGGATTCGAACCCAGGTCCCAATGGGATTTCCACTAGCGCCTCCACCACTGGACCATTGTGCTGCTTTTGTAATAATAATAAACAACAAATAATATATGGACAATCATTAACTATGCCTAGAAAAAAAAAGCGCGCGATTTCAAATTGACCAATGGGAAGAGGACGCGTAGTCGTCTTCTTCACAAACTCTAGTTATATTACCTGCAGATTTTTATCCGCAGGAAGATTCGTGGCTTGCTTCCAAAATCCGTCCTAGGCCATGGAAACGAGTTCTAAGAACGTCATCATGATCGTCTCCTTCCACTGATTCCGTCCATGCCCATGATTCATTCTAATTTTCCCTGAAATCAAAACGCCTAAAAACAAAGAACCAAAACCCTAACTTCGGGCATGGCTGTACAGGCTATAAAAATGCAATTCGATTATGCCAAAAGTTTCAGAATGCAACGAAAAGCATGAATATACAAATAATTAGGCAAAAAGATACAAGAATCCAGAGTTGTGAGATCGTGCACAGGGCTATGTTCTTGAATACTTACAGCGTGATTCTGATGGTTTCTGGACGTGCTTTTGATTGCTTTAGCTTCAGTGAATGGATAGCAAGAGAGTTATGTGAAGATTTCTGATTGAATCGTCCCTTAACCAAGATTTTGATCTCCACTTTTTCCAAGCTTTTTCAGTTTTTGGTTTGGCCGTTTTTAGCAGTTCTTTCTCGTGAATTAGGTTTGTGTGGCTTGTGTATGTATAATAGAATGATTTTAGGTTAAGAGTTGGGCCAATATCCTTGTGCATTGAAGATGGAAGATTTGTTTGACCACCATTGTTAACCTTTCCAAAAATAAGCCAAATATGAGATTTTGTGCTTGAATGAGCCTTGGCACGATTTTATTGAGTGAATAATGATAATTGCAAGCTGTACAAATCACAAAGATCCCTTTTACATCAATTTTGGATTTTATTTGATTTAATATGGATTAATAATGAATTAAATCAATAAAAATGAAATAAAATAGAAAAATAAATGTTTGGTCATGAAATTAAGGATGGGACACGTGTGTGGCAAGACTAGACCATATCAAGTTGAAAAAAGTGGGCCCTTTTGTCAAAAATTGGAGTGTTGAGGATAGTTGACTTTTGGCAATTTTGGAAAAATGCCCAACTTCAACAATGCATAACTTCCTCAATTTTGAACCTTTGGAGGTGTTATTGGACTTTTTAGAAACCTTGAGATGTCCTATAATCAACCCTTTTGGTCTCATCTCATTTTGATCTTCCATTATCAAGTTATAAGCTTTGGAAAAAAAGGTGTTTTTGTTGACTTTCAAAAATGACCTATAATGTCCAAATTTGTAACTTTTTGTGAGAGCATTTTTTGATCTTGGGGTATGAATATGGATTGTGGGAAATTGCATCCTCTTCAAAATGAGCTTTGGATGGGTCATTTCTCACAAAGTATAAGAAAGTTATGCTTGGTAAAATTTGAGTTGACTTTTCCTACAAAACCCTAATTTAGCAACTTTTGAATCTTGATGAATCTTGAGCAATATTTGATGAATCATGATCAACCCTTGATCAAATGATGAATTATCCTTCAAAATGAGAATGTTGACAAAAAATCTGGAGGTTTGACTATTTGTAGGTCACAGTTGACTTTTGCCCTAACATAGTCGATTCTTGGGCTTCTTGAGCAATTGACTGACCAAAATTCCTCTGGAAGGCTTGAAATTTGACATGGATGGACTTAAGAACATATCAAGGCATTGGGAAGAACTTGATGCCATTTGGATGTAAGGATATTGATGCAACACAAAACCCTAATTATGAATTGACTGCCTTAGGAGGTGATTTGACTGTACAATCCTTGAGCCATTTTGAACCATTTGGAGATGATTCTTGACAAATCTTGAGGAATATGGGAGGGCAAACTTTGGGGTACAACACACTGGATTGCGTGACATGATAATTTTGATGGCGCTCACATCTATGAGTTGGTCAGGATTGAGAAACAAAACCATCCCATAGACGAGGAGAGCCACAATTTCCTCAAATGCTTGCAAGTCTAAGGAATTCTAACAGCTTTGGGCTTTCTCAAACAGAAACTTTGCTAAAAAGCCTTTGACACCACTTCTAGTTTCCCAATGAGTTGTGAAATCAGATGAGTGCAAGTGCAGAGCTTGAGCAATATCTTCTGGCTTTGGGTCTCTTTCCGTATCGTTGAAAGGTAGTTGATTGAGAATAGGAATCCTCAAGAGTTGAGAGAATTCTTCCAAAGTGGGCACAAGCTGATAGTAGGGAAATGTGAAGCAATGGTGCAAAGGATCAAAGAACTGGAAGAGCACATTCATCATATCCTCATCTGTGTTGGAGGTGACCAAGTTGAGTAGACGACCATGCCTCTCGGTGAATGGAGAGTTCTCAGGGATCCTTGAAGCTAGCTCCTTGAGTTGTGGGGGAATTCTTACAAGGTTTACTTGGATAGTTTTCATGCGAAGTGAATCCATATCCTACAAAACAAGAACAAAGATGAATCTCTAAAATCCTTGAAATGGTTAGTGATGCATATGATGCTCATGATGTCCATGATGTTATGTACACGTATGCATATACAAGTAAATAAAACAAGTTATTAGTTTAGGCTTGCATGGGGTTTTATAGGTAAGTACCCTCTTGAAGTTTAGTTGGCTTAAACCTGTCCTAGTAATAGTAACTGGGTTCTAAGGAGCTCAATATCATCAGATTTTTTCCTTGGTCATTGTTTCAGCTCAAGCCTCTTTAACAACGACTGAAATATCCCAAGAATCCAACCCTCAATGAGTGTAGTATCGAGTATCTACCAACTTCGGACTGCACCAAAGCCGGTCATATCACTACATCCTAAAGGCCAAGTTGGTCAAGTAAATGGTTCTAGAAGTTCATTAGTGCTTCATGACATCACTCAGCGGCCCTGTATTCTCTTTGATTAACTTAAAGGCTATCGGTACCCACAAATATGTCACACTAATATAGTTATTGCTTAGACCATGTAGGTATACCCCGCACAATTTCCATAATGTATTGCTATTTACCTATAACGTATCCCAAATCCGGGTAGAGGATTTCAAGCCCAAATAAAGAACCATAATGTAAAGCAAACAAGTCAAACAATGTAAGCAAATAAATGTGATCTAGCCCTAAGGTAACCCCACTTTTATTAAAATCCCCAGCAGAGTCGCCAATTCTGTGATACGGTGGGAGAACTGACTTGAGGGTTTCGCGTTTGATCGCAAATGTTATGGTTAGCAAGAGTCGCCACCGAATTTCCTTTTATCCAAAAGGAAAGGTGAAAAAGCACAGGAAAGACCTTTGAGATTGTTTCTTAAGTTCAGGGTGTAGATTATGAAAAGGGAAGGTATTAGCACCCTTTTCATCCATGTTTTTCCATGGGATCTTAGTTACTTTCTAGATCACTTGCTTTTGTTGTTTTAAATTGTGTTTGGTGTGGTTTTGAAAGTATTTTGTAAAAGAGGCCATTGTTTAGGCAATCTTTGTAATAATTCTTGTTCGTAAGAATGTATACAAAAATGTTTGTCTTTTTGAAAATGTTTTCAATGTTTGTAAGATGTTTGGAAATGTGTGTGTTTGTTTTGAAAATAGCAAGGATAGTTGTTTGGAAATAGAACAAGTAACTAGAAGTAATATACTTACTCAAATGTCTTTCTTGTTCATTTTCTATTCCTTTGACATTGTTGTCTTACCATTGATTTGGTAAGCAACCTTATCTTTGGATTTAAACGGGACGGGCGTGGGTCATTGTATAACCATGATTAGTGTGATGCGGTGGGAGAACTGACTAGATATTTTGCGTTTCGTTCGCACTTGTGCGGTTAGAAAGAGTCTCCACCTACTTTTCTTTTATCCAAAAGGAAAGGTAAAAGCACAGGAAAGACCTTTCGAGATTATTTCTCGGGTTCGGGGGGTAGATTGTGAAAAGGGAAGGTATTAGCACCCTTTTCATCCATGGTTTTCCATGGGCTCTTAGTTACTCATTTAGATCACTTACTTTCATTTAATTGTGTGCTTGTGGTGTGGGCTTTGAAAGTATTTTGAAAAATCTCTTTGTAATGGTTCTCGTCTCTATAAGAACGTATACAAAGTTTTGTTTCGAAAAGTGGTTCAAAGATGTGTTTGTGAATCGTGTTTCGAAAAGTGTTTTGAAAAGAGGTTTTGCAATGGTTCTCGTATCTATAAGAACGTATACAAAACATTTTATCTTTTTGAAAATGTTTTGAAATGAGAGTGTAGGTGTAAAGATTTTTGTCGTGAGCAAGCGAGTAACTAAGAGCGAATCTATCTACTCGAAAGGTCTTAAGTTGTGTTTTTATTCCTCCTTTTAATGGTGCTATCTTACCATTGATTTGGTAAGAAGCCCCATCGTTGGATGTGAAGGGACAGGTGCGGGTCAACTTTACAATCATTGAAGGCAACTTGTGAGACGCTTTAGCAATTTTTTGTAAGGGACGAGATCATTTTAATCGAAGGCAACATCGAGGGTCATCGAGGGTCTACGATCTTTATTTATCGAGGGGTCATTTTCTAGAGTGTCTCATATCCGAGGGACATGATTGTATTTCCGAGGCAACGAGCGAGGTTACCCTAGAGATGCGCGCGTGAAAAAGTGTGTTGGTTTCAAGTTATTTTATTCTTTGATTAGGTCATCTAGCGATTAATTTTTGAATCTTGCCATACACACCTAATTACTATACAGTATATAGAAAACAATAAATTGCGGGAATTGAAATTCTAAGCTATTACAGAATGTTCGGGAATGGGGGTACAATTGTTACAAATGGGGATGAATCAAATGAAAATAACAACGTCTAAATATCAAACAATACAACCAAATTGAATTTTTGTGCGATTTAATATAAAGCTATGGCAATTTATGAAAATAAAATCAACAAAGTATGAAATGAAATGTATTTACTTGAAAAGAGAAAAATAAAACCTATTATAAAAAATTGATTAAATTAATATCTTTATTATTATTTTGTGTTTTATTATGTAAAATCTAAAGAAAACAAATAAACCAAATTAGTATTATATTCTTGGTATTTTATTATTTAAAATCTAAAACAAATTTATTAAAGAAAAGAAAAATGATTTTAAAAAACTTAAATTATAAAACCTAAATCAATTTTAATAAAAAATAATAATAATTAAGTTTTCTTAGTAATTTTTTAAAATGATAAATAAATGTAAAGGAAAACAATTTAACAAACAAACAAAAGCAATGGGCCTAAAGGTCTATTTGGGAGAAGGCCCAAAAAACATGTTATCCTTGTTGGTTTACAAAACAAGCCAAAAGGGGGGTATATGACTAGGCAAAGCGGATGGGCTTATGGGGTTTGTAAACGAAACAGGCCCAATGTTCTAAACTGTTTAAACGTTTGATTAAGGGACAAAAAAATTAGGGTTCTGAGACCCTTTGGTTTACAGCAGCGCCATTCATCCTCGTTCATCCAAACTCTTCCATTTTTTGTTCATCTCTGAATCTCTGAACTATCTCACCACTCGCCTCTTCCTAATTTCATGAATAAATCCCTCTTGGCCTCTCTAACTCATCCTGATTTGCGTTCTTTTCTGAAAACCCTAAGTTTTGAAATGAATTTATGTCTAATGGGTTCAAAATTGGGTTATCTGATCCTCCCCCCCAGCTCACAGTTTTCGGAACGTGGCCGCTTCATTTCTCTAAGCAAGCTCTAGCGATTTTCTTAAAGAGGTAAAATTTCTGTTCTTTTCAAAGTTTACGAAATTTCAATGATTTCTCATCCCTATTGTGTTTTCTGTTAACTACCTTACCTTTTAGATGCATAGAAAAAACATATGGAATTATGATGAAAGGGAATGTATCATACCTGTTAGAGATTTTTTTTGGTGAACTAGGAAAGGGAAGAACGAGGCTGAGGCTCGTATTCTGTGGCGGCCGGAGACGGGGGGAGGAGATGAAGATTGAAGGCGTGGGTTTTCACACCTGTTGGTAACCCTTCTTTTTCCTTTTGAATGATGATGAGTGTTGGTTATCTGGGATGTTTGAGGCCTGGATACTGTGTTTGAGATTTGGAGACGGTGACTGTTAGCTTGATGGTTTTTGGCCTTTGGTGATTTTTTTGTATTTTGATGATGGTTGTTGATTTAGTTAGGGATTTTGACAGGTTTTTTTCTGGGTTTTGATTATTACTGATGTTTTTGATTTTGTGGTTTTGTTACTGATTTTGAGTTAACAGGTTTTGGTTACAGGTTTGGTATTTGAGAGTTTTTTGACAGATTTTGGTAAGTTTGGTGATGTTTTTGTTGTTTTGGCTTGCTTACAGGTTTGGTTGATGGTGTTACTGGCTGTTGGTTTTGGTTACAATATTTAGGATGTTTTTGCTTTGTTACAGGCTTTGCTATTTGTTTTTTTTTACAGTTTGGCTTGCTGAGCTTTTTTTGTTTTTTGTTTTGGATTGATATTTGGCTTCGAGGTTTTGGTTACCGTTTTGGTTTGAGGATATTGTTTTTGGTTTGCAATCTTGCTATAAGTTTGTGACTTGTGTTGAGATTTTGGGTTTTGGCAGGTTTTTATGAGTTTGAAAATGGTTTGAGGTTTTGAGGCTTTTGTTAACAGATTGCAGGTTTGATGAGTTTTGAGATGGTTGGTGATTTTATGAGTTTTTTGACTTGTTGGCAGTTTGGGATTTTTATAAGCTTGAAGCTTGGTTCTTGCTGTTTTAGGATGGCTTGGGATATTGGTTCAGATTTGGGTTTTGGGCTTGAGAGTTTTACAGGTTTTTGGACTTTGATAAAATATTTTCTATATCTCTCTTGCTTCAGCGTTTTGTTTACTGTTATATTGGTGTTGCTTTGGTTGAATTCTTATTCAAAATGGTGGGAAAACCATCAAATTTTGAATATTTTGGCACATTGTTCTTATGCCCTTTTTGTTGTAGTTTTTGTTTTCTAGCAACTTCTATGCAATTGTGACAGTCAAGGAAGCAGGGCTGTGCATCCCTAGGTGACTTCTTTCCTCTCTTCTCTCTCAATGACACTAAGAAAGTCAATTGCTCTTTTGCCTTTTTCTGAAAAGTTTGCAATAAAATGGAAAATGATGAATTGGCTTCTTGAACAAGTCTCTTGCTTGTTTGGCTTAGTTATCATATGTTATACTTCTGCTTTTTTATTGCCTGCTGTCTAGCTTATGTTGTTGCCTCGTTTACATTTTGTATTGCCATACTGCTGTTTGTTTTTGCTGTTTGGGCAATTTTGTTTGGCTCAGTTTGCGCCTTCTGCTTGGTGATGCTGTTTGGGAAATTTGATTTGCGCTGTTGTTTGTTGCCTAGCTTGCACAACCTGCTTGTATTCAGTTTGTAGTATTCTGTTTGTTTGGATAAATTTGCTGCATTTGTTTTGTTTGGACAGCTTTGTGGTATTTTTTGTAATCTCAAGCCTCAACTCAACTTTAGTTTTGATGAAAGACAAACAAGCACTATGGCAAGAAGGAAAAAAAGTGGAATTAGCTTAAAGCATCATTCACTCAAAGCTTCAAGGATCATGGCAAGCAAACAAGTATATCAATTCTCATTTGAACTAAATTGATTAGAAATGCTAAAAAATGATATACACACTTGCCACAACACTTCACTTAAAGTTTAAAGCAAGTTCTAAGTTTTTCACTAATGTAAATCGATTAACACATCATGTAAATCGATTTACACATGTTTTTTTTTAAAAATGATTGCCCCTGGCAGCAATCGATTTACATGGAGTGTAAATCGATTGATTACTGAACTGATTTAATTTTTTAACACTAGTAAATCGATTAACACATCATGTAAATCGATTTACACTTTAAATTTTTTGAAAACAAGAACGTTACAAACCCGTGCAATCGATTTACATCTAATGCTAATCGATTTACACGTTGTAATTTTTGAAAAATCTGAACTTGATTCAAGATATCCTTCACACCTTTTCTCCAATGGTTGCATGGTCATACATTGCATCTTCTCAAGTTTTACAAACAGAAAAGTGGTATCCATTTGGAAAGGTATCTTGATTGCTTTAAATACTAAATCTTTCAAATTATAAAACAACTCTTCTCTCATGCAATAATTCTGAACTTTGTAAAATATTCAAACTTCATATTTCTTATTTTTTAAGAACAAAGATTTTCTACACTTTCACACATATAAGAACAGAAATCTTTGAGCATTTTCTAACCATTGTGTTACAGTTTGAATTGCTTACAAGAGAAGAAAGAAGAAACTTCATTGAAGTCACTCTATGTGATCAACATCTTTCAAGAAATCATATTTCATAGAATTATACTAAGTGTAACTTATTTCCAGGATTGTTGGAATTAAGTATTAGAATACTTTTGTACCTTGTTGTCCATTGTTGGAAACAAGAGGTATCTTTTGAGAGGATTGTTCTCAAGAGACTTATTGGAAATCCAAGAGGGTGTTCTTGGTATTTGTTAATGTCTTTAGTTGAAAAGACTAGGAAGAGTCTTGTAAAAGTTCTAACAAAATAGTGAAATCTCTTGCGTGTTTGCAAGGGGACTGGACGTACTTCCGGGGTGTGGAAGGAACCAGGATAAATCTCTGTGTCTCTTTACTTTCTACACTTTACCGTTTTCCATAGCACTAAAACAAAACCAGAAAGTGTAAAATAAATCAAAAATCGACCACCACCTAATTCACCCCCCTCTTAGGCGCAATCTTAAACTTACAATTGGTATCAGAGCAGGTTATAGGTAACCTGCTCCTAGAGATCCAGAATGGCTTCCGCAAATCAACAACCCGTTTTCAGAGATGGTGGTAGTAACAACAAGCCTCCTCTATTTTGTCGTGAATACTTTGATTTTTGGAAAATACGCATGAGGGCGCATCTAGAATCACAAGGAGAAGAAATCTGGGATGCCGTAGAAAATGGTCCATTCATTCCTATAACAGTTATCAACGGTGTCGGCACGGCTAAACCCAAAGCTGCATGGGATGATGACGACAAGAAAAAGTCCTTTATGATAAAAAGGCCGTAAATCTACTTCAAGGTGCACTATGCATGGATGAGTTCTTTCGTGTATCTGCATGTAAATCGGCGAAAGAAATATGGGACACCTTGGTACAAACACATGAAGGAACCGTTGAAGTTAAGAGATCAAGGCTGAATACTTTAAGTCAAGAATACGAGTTATTCTGAATGCAGCCCGGAGAAACCATTCTCGACCTACAAAAGAGATTCATCCACTTAACAAGTCACTTAAGTGCTCTTGTTAAAACCTTGACAAATTATGAACTCAACTTGAAAGTCCTTAGATCATTGACTAGGGAATGGCAACCAAAGGTAACGGCAATCTCGGAAAAGAAGAGTCTCTCCGCAATGACTTCCGCTACATTATTGGGCAAACTTCAAGAATACGAAACGGAACTCGGTAGACTTGAAAAACATGAGAATCTAGAAAAGAAATCCAAAAACATTGCTTTAAAAATTGATTCAAAGGAAGTAGTAAAAGAAGACAATCTGGAAGAAGATGAAAATTTCATGCTTCTTGTTAAAAGACTTAGGAAGTTTTTTGGCAGAAATGACAAGGGCGGATCTCATGCAAATAAGAGAAAGCACTTCAAGAAAAGAGAAGCCTCCACATCAACACAAGATGTCTCATGTTATGAATGTGGAAAGCAAGGACATATCAAGCCAAACTGTCCAAATCTCCCAAAGAAAAATGGATTCAAAGGAAAGGACTCAAAACACAAGAAAGCCTACATAGCATGGGAAGATAATGATATGAGTAGTACATCAGAATCGGAAAGTGACGAATGTGCAAATTTAGCCTTAATGGCATCGCATCACTCCGACGACGAAGAAGAGGTTAGTAATGAATTTAATCTTTTTGATGATGATGTTCAAGGTGCCATTGATGAACTCTTGAAAGAATGAAAAAGTTTATACAAAAAGGTGTCAAGCCAAGAAAAAGAATTTCTAATTTGTCACGAAAAAATTGACACCATGACTAAAGATTTTGATCTTCAAAAACAGAATTTTATAAAAGAAAAGGAAAACTTTGCATGCACCAAGTGTGAATCAAATGTCTTTCAAATTGTTCAATTGAAAAGAGTCATTGAACGATATGAAAAAGGACAAATAGGATTGGAAGGATTACTAAGCCAACAACGTTATCCAAATGATAAAAGAGGTCTTGGTTATGTGAATACTAAGAAACCAAGTAACAATCCCACTGTTTTTGTAAAGGCTAGTAATAGTTCCAATCCCAAGATAGTAGAAAATAAGCAAGTTTTTCATAATCATCAAAAGAAAAAGCCTAATGTATCTAAAAGAAAACAAATTCCTAGATACAAGAGAAAATTTGTTCCAAACTATTTTTGCTGTGGTATTGTTGGACACACACCTAATGCATGCTATATTAGAAATTTCAATATGGCTAGTGGATACTATGCATGGGTGAAAAAGGGAACTAACTATGAAGGACCCAAGGCCACTTGGGTACCTAACAAGAAATAATTTGTTTTTGTAGGTATGCTTGAAATCCACATCAAACCTTTGGTATCTTGACAGTGGATGTTCAAAGCATATGACAGGAGATGTACACCAATTTTCATATCTAGTACATAAAGCCAAACGGTATGTCACCTATGGAGACAACACCAAAGGAAAGATTCTTGGAGTTGGAATAGTTGGCACACCTCCATCCATTCAAATTGAGGATGTTCTCTATGTTGAAGGATTAAAGCACAACCTTCTTAGCATAAGTCAACTTTGCGATAAAGGGTTCAAAATCAAATTCAGCAAAGAAGAATGCCTAATTATGGATGAGGCAACCAATGAGGTAAAACTCAAAGGTATAAGATCTAACAATATTTTTATGATTACTTTAGATGATTTGTACATGAAGGTACAATGTCTCATGGTAAAAAACAATGACGCTTGGTTATGGCACAAGAGGATTGCTCACATATACATGGAGCACTTGAACAAATTAGTTAAGCATGACTTAGTTATTGGTCTACCAAAGATGAAATTCATCAAAGACAAATTATGTAGTGCATGCCAAAAGGACAAACAAACCAAATCAACTTTCAAACCAAAGAATGTGGTTTCAACAACAAGACCACTTCAATTGTTGCACATGGATCTTTTTGGTCCATCTAGAACAAGAAGCTTCAGAGGTAACATTTATGCTTTAGTTATTATAGATGATTTTTCCCGTTTTACTTGGACTTTGTTTTTAGTGCACAAAAATGACGCATTCAAGGCATTCAAGAGATATGCAAAACAAGTTCAAAATGAGAACTCATTAAAGATAACATCAATCCGAAGTGATCATGGTGGAGAGTTCCAAAACAGTCTGTTTGAAGAATTTTATGAAGAAAATGGGATCTTCCACAATTTTTCAGCACCAAGAACTCCACAACAAAATGGAGTAGTTGAAAGGAAAAATAGGTCTTTGATAGAACTTGCAAGAACCATGCTAAGTGGCTCAAGTTTGCCTAAATATTTTTGGGCGGATGCGGTAAGCACGACATGTTACGTAAGCAATCGCGTGATCATAAGACCTATACTAAAGAAAACTCCATATGAGATTTACAAAGGAAGAAAACCAAATATCTCTCACTTTCACATTTTCGGGTGCAAATGTTTTGTCCTTAACAACGACAAAGACAATCTCGGTAACTTCGATGAAAAATTGGATGAAGGTATTTTTCTTGGTTACTCCCTTTCTAGCAAAGCTTTTAGAATTTACAATAAAAGAACTTTAACTATAGAAGAATCAATGCATGTTTCTTTTGATGAATCTAACACCTCCAAGGAGGAAGTTGTTATTTGTGATGATGATGATTCTATAGATTTACCTCATGAGAATTCATGCGAAGGTGGCAAAATTGTCAACCCGAAACAAACACATGAACTTTCACATCAAAATGGAAATGATGATGGTCTTCTTCAAGAATGGAGAACTCATCATGATCATCCAATTGACAACATAATTGGAGATATTAGCAAAGGGGTATCTACACGGCTAAATCTTAAGGATGCATGCTTAAATATGGCTTTTGTATCTCAAGTTGAACCTACCAAAGTGGCTCAAGCACTAGAAGATGATCAATGGATCCTTGCCATGCAAGAGGAGCTAAACCAATTCGAGCGGAACGAAGTTTGGGAACTTGTTCCTAATCCAGGAAATAAACGTATCATTGGAACCAAATGGGTATTCAAAAACAAGATGGATGAAAATGGTATAATCACTCGAAACAAGGCAAGACTAGTTGCTCAAGGATACAACCAAGAGGAAGGAATTGATTTTGAAGAAAATTTTGCTCCGGTAGCACGTTTGGAAGCAATAAGACTATTACTTGCATATGCATGCTCATTGGACTTTGAACTTTTTCAAATGGATGTAAAAAGCACATTTCTCAACGGATTCATAAAATAAGAAGTCTATCGCATCAATGCTTTTCAGAACGATGTGAACCAACAGTTTTCATACCTCTACTCACATCTCCATATTCCTCCATACGATCCAAACAATCCAGCACCTCCGCCTCCTCAATACACCGAACCACCTCTACAACAACAGTTTCCATATCAAGGACCCTTCTAATATTTTCCTGGCTAATATTATTAAATTCCTGTTCTTTATCATTATGTTTTTTGTTTTATAATTGCTTCAAGTGTTAGTTTTGTATTATGTGTATTTGAACTTCGTACGATATTTTTAGAAATTTGCGTTTTAGTTTATGTTCATATCTGTTTCAAATTGTTATAAGTATCATCTTATGTTACATCTTTCCCTTCTTTTTGATAATGTCAAAGGGGGAGAAGGATGTGATAGCACTTTATGGTTGTTTGTTTCAGTTTTCTTTTCAGGGCAAGTTTTCAAATCTTTTTCTCCATAGGGGGAGAAATCTATCTTAGGGGGAGAAAACTCCTTTTGCTCCAATTCTGAACAACTCATAAAGAAATATGGTTTGTCATCATCAAAAAGGGGGAGAATGTAATCTCAAGCCTCAACTCAACTTTAGTTTTGATGAAAGACAAACAAGCACTATGGCCAGAAGGAAAAGAAGTGGAATTAGCTTAAAGCATCATTCACTCAAAGCTTCAAGGATCATGGCAAGTAAACAAGTATATCAATTCTCATTTGAACTAAATTGATTAGAAATGCTCAAAAATGATATACACACTTGCCACAATACTTCACTTAAAGTTTAAAGCAAGTTCTAAGTTTTTCACTAATGTAAATCGATTAACACATCATGTAAATCGATTTACACATGTTTTTTTTTAAAAACTGATTGCCCCTGGCAGAAATCGATTTACATGGAGTGTAAATCGATTGATTACTGAACTGAGTTAATTTTTTAACACTAGTAAATCGATTAACACATCATGAAAATCGATTTACACTTTAAATTTTTTGAAAACAAGAACGTTACAAACCCGTGCAATCGATTTACATCTAATGCTAATCGATTTACATCTAATGCTAATCGATTTACACGTTGTAATTTTTGAAAAATCTGAACTTGATTCAAGATATCCTTCACACCTTTTCTCCAATGGTTGCATGGTCATACATTGCATCTTCTCAAGTTTTACAAACAGAGGTATCTTGATTGCTTTAAATACTAAATCTTTCAAATTATAAAACAACTCTTCTCTCATGCAATAATTCTGAACTTTGTAAAATATTCAAACTTCATATTTCTTATTTTTTAAGAACAAAGATTTTCTGCACTTTCACACATATAAGAACAGAAATCTTTGAGCATTTTCTAACCATTTTGTTACAGTTTGAATTGCTTACAAGAGAAGAAAGAAGAAACTTCATTTAAGTCACTCTATGTGATCAACATCTTTCAAGAAATCATATTTCATAGAATTATACTAAGTGTAACTTATTTCCAGGATTGTTGGAATTAAGTATTAGAATACTTTTGTACCTTGTTGTCCATTGTTGGAAACAAGAGGTATCTTTTGAGAGGATTGTTCTCAAGAGACTTATTGGAAATCCAAGAGGGTGTTCTTGGTATTTGTTAGTGTCTTTAGTTGATAAGACTAGGAAGAGTCTTGTAAAAGTTCTAACAAAATAGTGAAATCTCTTCCGTGTTTGCAAGGGGACTGGACGTACTTCCGGTGTGTGGAAGAAACCAGGATAAATCTCCGTGTCTCTTTACT
The DNA here is from genome assembly GCA_948472305.1 of Vicia faba. Lineage (NCBI taxonomy): Eukaryota > Viridiplantae > Streptophyta > Magnoliopsida > Fabales > Fabaceae > Vicia > Vicia faba. The sequence continues at coordinate 294,890 of CATIWC010001813.1, read as the reverse complement.
TTCTGCACTTTACCGTTTTCCATAGCACTAAAACAAAACCAGAAAGTGTAAAATAAATCAAAAATCGACCACCACCTAATTCACCCCCCCTCTTAGCCGCAATCTTAAACTTACATTTTTGTTTCTTCTTTTTGTGAACCAAGAAGAAAAAATCTTCTTGTGATTTGCAAATAGAGGAAATAAATTCTGATGAATTAAAATGGCCTTCTGATTCCAATTTGCAAACTTTAATGATGAATAACACTTTTCTTTTGAAAATTCTTGCTTATGCCCAAATAGATTTTGTACTAACTATTTTTTCTTTCTTTTGTTTTTATGTGAGCACAATTGAGAGGACAAAGCATGGAAAGCAAGAGACTCTGTGGAAAGCATGGAAGCAAAGGAACTTCAGTCAAACTTAGGCATAGATCCATTTAGATTTTCTTTGTAATTTAGAGACAAACATTCTTGTACTGTATCCAATAATTGTACTAATTTATTTTTTAAATACAATAAGTTGTAAAACCTAAAGTATTTAAATAATAAATTGTTTTGTAACAATGTTTGAAATAAATGGAGAAAGTCTTATGAGATATTCTGGTGTTATTTGAAATCTTTGATCAACAATAACTTGTAATCTTCTCTTTGCATCCTATTTGATTTTTGAATGCCCAATCAAGACAATTGAAACAAAACGCTCCAATCTGATAACTTAAATTCCAATAATCCTATAATCTTGCAACTGTATTCCAAACAAACACGCACTGCCTATTCCATTTCCTAAACAAGTAAATGTTTTTAAAATACACAAATCATCTGGTTAACCTGGATTAAAAAATCATGAGTATCTTACATGACAGTCTTAAATTCCATCTCTTGTCCCAAACAACCATGCCTTGAGAACAAACACTGTCTTTTCAGTAAACTTGAGAAAGCATGAAAACTTGTGAAAGCCAATTGGATCTTTGAGAATTCATTTCTTTTGAGAATTGCAAGAAAAACCCTAATTGCTGGTTTACTGCCACAGAAGAAAATCTGTCTGATCGATTCCTGAGCCAACTTGAATATCTGAGAAACCCTAGGGTTGTGTTTTCTATGAAAAATGGGAGGGCAAATTTTGGGGTACAACAGCTGCCCATGTTCAATCTTCTTGAACCTGAAGAGTTAGATTGGCGAGTTTTGTCGTTCGTGACTCGAAGATAAAAGATGATTGGACACTAGAGTGCCCATAAATTTGCACCCGGCCAAGGTGTAGCTGAGGGAATGGGCTTAAAGATGACATTTGGAGAGTATGTTAGAATCTTGTTGGAGATGGGCTTGTAGATGCCATCCAAGAATGTTTATTTGTAAATCAAAAGAAATAGCATTAGAATGGTGTCCGTATTTGGAACGTATCTGAACTGTATCTATACTTGAATCCGAATAAGCGACAGAATGGCTTCCGTGTCTAGAGCGTATCTAGACCGTATCTGTAGGATGAAACTGAATAAGTGACAGAATGGCTTCCGTGTCTGGAACGTATCTGAACTGTATCTGAACTGTATCTTGAAATTAAGTCTGAATGAGTAACAGAATGACTTCCGTGTCTGGAGTGTATCTGTACTGTATCTTGAAATTAAGTCTGAATGAGTAACAAAATGACTTCCGTGTCTGGAGTGTATCTGTACTGTATCGGTACTTGGAGTTTGAATAAGTATCAAGATGGCATCCTTGTCTGGAGCGTATCTGAACTGTATCTGAAGTTGAGATCTGAATGAGTGACAGAATGACTTCCGTGTCTGGAGTGTATCCGTACTGTATCTGAATCTGAATCTGAATGAGTACCAGAATAGCGTCAGTGTCTGGAGCGTATCCGTACTGTATCTGAAATATTTGAATATTTGTTAAAGATAGCTGTTAATCTTATCCTGAAAAGGGTAAAATGTTAGCTGAAACACAAAGTTATGTTGCATGAAATGTATGATGCAATAAATGTGCTGTATCAATGTTTATAATATATGAATGTAATGTATGCGCATGTAAGATGATTTGATGTATTGCTGAGGAAAATAAATCTTTGACTGCTGCCGGGGAAAATAAATCCTTAACTGCTGAGGATTCCATTGTGAGAGTAATGTCAAATACTTCTTGAGGAATCCGCTTGGGGAATCCAAAGAATTTTAATGACTTCTACTGGGGATTATTGACAGGAGTCTTTGTTCTGTCGAGAAGAAATAAAAACTCTGTGGGGAAAAAGTTTATCCTGTAGTGAAAACTCTGTGGGGAAAAGCTCAATTCTGCTGGGGAGTTCAGGAGTTTGGGTTGTATGCCAATCTGCTGGGGAGTTACCCTAGGTTGGGGATAAACAAAAGTTAACTGTTATCTGGTTGATTTTCAAGCTTCAAGACAACTTGCTGGGGAAACCTGGAGAAATTGGATGATTTCCGCTGTGGGTTGATAGTTTGAAGTTTCGGCTCCGCTGGGGATTGGTAGTTAGTAGTCTCAGCTCCGCTGGGGATCTGTAGTTCAAAGTTTTGGCTCCGCTGGGGATCTTAATGACGTGCTGTAGGGATTGCTCATGGAATAGCCTAAAGACGTTTTCCTAATCTTTCTACCTGTCAGTAATTACTCTTTTTCATCATGTTTATTTGTAAACAGTAATTATGTTCAAATGCATATGTTCATTAATGAATCATTGGACGTTTTTGCAAATAAAACACAAGTGTAAAGAAAAAGGCAAATAGTTTTCTGTACTTTGAAAGAGATATCTTTGTATTTACTTTGAATAAGTGTTTTGTACAAAGGAGACAAACATCCTAATAAGAGGATGGTGTCATAAATAAGAAAAATTTACAAAGAAAGATAGTTATGTGTAATAATCCCATGGGGTTCCCATTCTGCTATAGCCTCTGTATCTCTGAATATCTTGTCCGTCTGTTGCTTCATCCGAAGATGATTGAATTGATCAGAAGCCTCAGAGTTTGTCTATGAAGAGATTGTCATTAAAGTGATTCAACGAGACATAGTCATACGCTTTAATTCCCTAAATTTTGCCTGGACCGCCCTTTCGAGTTTTCAGTCCACCGGGAAACCCTTTTTTGCCCAAGTCGCCCTTTCGGGTTTTCAACTTGTCGGGTGTACATTTTTTTTTGTTTTATCCCTAATTTTTGCCCAAACCTTTTGGTTCGCCGGGATGCCCTTGTTTTGCCTAGGTGTGTCAACCTATAGGGTCTCTTATGCGTAGTATCTTTTGACTATGTCTGCATTCGCAGGGTGCGGCATATCATCGCCGTCCATGGTGGTTAAAATCATTTCCCCACCAGAAAAGATGTTCTTGATTATAAATGGTCCTTCATAGGTAGGACTCCATTTACCCCTGGGATCACTTTGTGGCAAGATGATGCGCTTGATCACAAGATCTCCAACTTGATACACTTGGCATCTGACTTTCTTGTTAAAAGCTTTGATCATCCGTTTTTGATACGTCTGACCGTGGCAAACAGCAGTAAGTCTCTTTTCGTCAATTAAATTCAACTGATCAAGTCGGGTTTGGATCCAATCGTCTTCACTCAAACCTGCATCCTTCATGATTCTCAAAGAGGGGATCTGAACCTCAATAGGTAGAATAGCCTCCATGCCATAAACTAAAGAATAAGGTGTTGCCCCAGTTGATGTGCGAGCCGTGGTACGGTACCCGTGGAGAGAAAATGGTAGCATCTCATGCCAGTCCTTGTAGGTGATTGTCATTTTTTGTATGATCTTTTTGATGTTTTTGTCGCAGCTTCGCCAACACCATTCATCTTTGGCCGGTAGGGGGATGAATTGTGATGTTGAATCTTGAACTGCTCGCACAAAGCGGTGATCATAGTATTGTTAAGGTTTGTACCGTTATCAGTGATGATCCTTTCGGGGATACCGTACCGACAGATAAGGTTCTGCTTGATGAAGCGGGCAACGACATTCTTAGTAACAGATGCGAAGGAAGCTGCTTCGACCCACTTTGTGAAGTAATCAATGGCCACCAGAATGAAGCGGTGTCCATTGGATGTTGTAGGCTTGATCTCTCCAATCATGTCGATTCCCCACATAGCGAAGGGCCAAGGAGATGTTAAGACATTTAGAGGAACAAGAGGCACGTGCACCTTGTCTGCATAGATTTGAAATTTATGGCAGGTTCGAGAGTGTTGATAGCAGTCTGCTTCCATGGTAGACCAATAGTAGCCTGCCCGTAGAATCTTCTTAGCCATCGTATGCCCGCTAGAGTGAGTGCCAAAGGTACCTTCATTCAATTCAGCCATGATCTTTTCAGCTTCAATCTTGTCCACACAATGGAGAAGAATAGAATCTTGATTGCGCTTGTACAGGATGCCATTGCTCAGGAAGAACTTAGCTGAGAATCTTCTTAAGAACTTTTTGTCATTGACTGAAGCTCCTTCAAGATATTCTTGAGCCTCGAGATACCTTTTGACTTCATGAAACCAAGGCTGGTCCACTACTTCTTCGATATTAATCTCGTGACAGTGCGCGGGTTCGTCCATCCATTCAATGGTGATCTGGGGAGCCTCGTTGTCCCAATTGAGTTCAAACATGGATGACATTGTAGCTAGAGCATCTGCTAGCTGATTTCTTCTTGCGGGAAGTGCTCGAAGGTAATCTGCTCGAAATGTGGTAACAATGTCAAAACATGTTCTTTGTAAGGGATGAGGTTTGGATGCTTAGTGTCCCATTCTCCTTTGATTTGACTGATAACCAAAGCTGAGTCCCCAAACACAACTAAAGATTTGATTCCCAAGTCTATGGCAGCCTTGAGTCCAAAGATGCGCGCTTCATACTCTGCCATGTTGTTCGTACAGTTAAAGCAAAGTCTGGCTGTGAAAGGAGTATGGCATCCTTCTGGAGATATGAGTACCGCGCTGATACCGTTACCAAGTGCATTGGAGGCACCATCAAAGTACAGGGTCCATCGGGATCCTTGTTCAGGTCCGTCATATGGTCTGATATCTTCAATGTTGTCCAATGTCATGATGTCCTCGTCAGGGAAGTCAAACTTCATGGATTGATAATTTTCTACAGCTTGATGAGCCAGATGGTCAGCTAGCACACTCCCCTTTATAGCTTTTTGGGTCGTGTACTGTATATCATATTCGGTCAGGATCATCTGCCTTCTAGCTATTCTTCCAAACAAAGAAGGCTTCTCAAAGATGTATTTGATCGGATCCATCTTAGATATCAGCAAAGTGGTATGAGTCAACATATACTGCCTTAGTCGGCGGGCAGCCCATACCAAAGCGCAACAAGTTTTCTCGAGCAGTGAATATCTTGTTTCACAGTCGGTAAACTTTTTGCTAAGGTAATAAATGGCATGCTCTTTTCGGCCAGACTCGTCATGCTTCCCCAGTACGCACCCCATTGAATTCTCTAGGACGGTCAGATACATGATTAGCGGTCTTCCTTTGACGGGTGGCATCAAGATAAGAGGCTCTAGAAAATACTCCTTGAATTTATCGAAAGCAATTTGACAGTCATCATTCCATCTAACTACCTGATCTTTCTTCAACAGCTTGAAGATTGGTTCACAAGTAGATGTTAGGTGAGAAATGAACCTAGCAATGTAGTTTAGGCGTCCCAAGAAACCTCTGACCTCCTTCTCAGTGCGAGGAGTAGGCATTTCTTGTATAGCTTTGACTTTGGCAGGATCAACCTCGATGCCTTTGTTGCTGACAATGAAACCCAAGAGTTTACCGGATCGGACTTCGAATGTGAACTTGTTTGGATTCAATCTTAGCTTGTACTCCTTCAACCTAACAAACAGCTTTTGCAAGTGATCAAGGTGTTCTTCTTTAGTTTGTGATCGGGCTATCATGTCGTCTACGTAGACCTCTATCTCATGATGTATCATGTCATGAAATAAAGCTACCATGGCACGTTGATAGGTTGCCCCGACATTCTTCAGTCCGAATGGCATCACTTTGTAGCAGAACGTACCCCACTGTGTGACAAAAGTAGTTTTCTCCATGTCCTCAGGTGCCATTTTGATCTGGTTGTATCCTGAGAATCCGTCCATGAAAGAAAATACTTTGTGATGAGCTGTGTTGTCAACCAGGATGTCGATATGTGGAAGTGGAAAGTCGTCTTTAGGGCTGGCCCTGTTTAAGTCTCTATAATCCATGCACATTCTCACTTTGCCATCCTTTTTAGGCACAGGAACTATGTTAGTAACCCATTGTGGATAGGAAGTAACAGCCAGAAATCCAGCATTGAACTATTTCATAACTTCTGCTTTGATCTTCTCTGACATGTTAGGTCTCATACGGCGGACTTTCTTCTTCACCGGTGGACAATCTTCTCTTGTGGGTAGACGGTGTACCACAATGTCTGTATCGAGTCCCGACATATCTTCGTATGACCAGGCAAAGATCTCAACATTGTCATGTAACAGCTGAATCAGGCGCTCCTTGACACTCGGCTCTAGGTTGGTACCCACTCTGATTTCCTTTCTGTCTTCCTCAGTACCCAAGTTGATTGTATCCAACAACTCCTCATGAGGCAGAATAACCCTTTCCTCTTGTTGTAGAAGCCTAGCCAATTCCCCGGGAACCTCACAATCTTCCTCACCTTCGTATTCGGCATGGTAGATATGATCTTCATAGTAACTGAAGGCTATAGCAGTATCGTTACACATACGATCCGGAATGGAAGAGTACCTGCATTTGCGAGTGTGGGTGTGTATAAGGGTACAACCACCTTTAAACAAATAAAATGTAAAAATAAAGACAATGAACACAAAAGTTTGTATGAAAAATGTCCATGATTCATTGAAATGACATATGAAAATGAAATAAGAACCCTTACAAATGGACCATTGTGCCTCAAGTAAGACACAAGGTTGAAAAAGTACGAATTGTTTGTGAATTATTACAGATCCAACAGAAATGGAAAAGATAAATTACTGCGGTATGAAAGTAATCGGAACAAAGTCTTTTGCTTCCCAGTTACACAGTTCTCCGCTGACAGTAGGAAATATCCAATCTTCCAGGCTGCCCTCTTCTTCACTTTCCTCTAGTGCATTAACCCCTTGGTGACTGATCTTCACAGGTGGCCCTCCGGCACGGGTGCGGCGCACGACCTTCTGAGCAGTTGAGGTGAATCCAAAGCCGAACTTGTCTGAGTTGTGAGGAAAGTCTGGAAGCTTCCCCCAGATTGTGCTTCCTCCCTCTTCAACCACTGCTTTTGCATCCTTGAGAGATGACATCCGAGGCGGAGGTCTGGTGATCGTGGGTGTTGCACCCCAAAATTTGCCCTCCCATTTCATCAACATTTTCTCATCACAAGACTCTTGGAGCTCAAGATCAAGTTAGGGTTTGCTCTGCTCAAGACCCCTCCTTGCACTGTTGACCCAAATTAGGGTTTGAGTTTGCACAGGGATGTTTTGACCTAAAATGCCCAAAGTGACTTTTATGCTTCATTTTGGACTCACAAGTTTATCCATACCAAGTTTCAAGCCTTGATTCCAATCTTTGCCCAGTCAATTGGACAATTGACCTGAAAATCAGTTGTATTGGGGAAAAAGTCAACTGTGACCAATTGACAGTCAAACCTCGTGAAATTTGACCCACATCAACATTATGAACTCATATGAACCATTTGGTCAAGTTTGGATCACAATTCCACAAGAAATTTGATCAAATCACCAAAAGGGCAAAATGGTCATTTTTAGGGTTTTGACTGCACAAAGGCAATTCTTGACTGTTTGACCTAACCAATGGCAAACCAAGCTCACCTATGGACTGAAGGACTCAATGGAATTGTCTTGACCCATTCAACAAGTTCAAAAGATCTCAAATGCACAGGATTGACAGATGAATTTTTCAGTCAACTGATCAAAATTTGACTGTATACTGAAAAGTCAAACTTTGACTTTTTGGTCAAAATCAAGTGCCAAGATCCATTTTTCATCAAGACATGTCAAATTATGAAACTTGTTCATCAAGAAACCCATAATTGCAAATTAGGGTTTAAAATGAAAAAATTTCATAACTTAGAAATTTTCTAAGTTATGAAATTTTCTTATTTTTTCCTAACTTTGTCCCATTTTTTCACCAAGATACAAATGGATTCAAACAAAACTTGAAACATGAAAGTTGTAGTACATTTCAAAATCTACAACTTTGATTCACAAAGTTTTCTCAAAGGAAGCTTGTATCTCAAGTTTCGATTTTTGGAACAAGGGTATAAAACACTTTTAACTTAGACAAAATTTGCCCTATTCTAGGCAGGATTTTGGTCCAACTTCTTGGCCATTTTTCACATGGTTCCACTTGGAGTTTCAATTTGCATTACAAAGATTGATTGTGGTACACATTCCAATCTTTCCAAATTGTCCAAGAACTTCTCAAACGCCCTTGTGGTTAGAGAGAATCGAATTTGCAAAGTTGGCCAAAACTCACTTTTGTTCATGGCCAAGGCATGTTCATCACAACTTGCATTTTCAAGTCAGCCTGGTTTATGCTAGCTTGCAGGCCTCAATACCAAGTTTACACTCCTTAATTGAATGCCTAACCATTGTGTTAAGGTGTTATTTCATCCCTTTGGACAATACATGCTAAACTAACCCTTATTTGGAAAAAGCAAAATTGCCATTTTTGTAAAGTGATACTTTATGTCAAGTTCCAAATCTTTGAGGCAAAGGCAGATCTTTGAGGCCAAACTTTGTACACATATCCCACTTATCAAGGACAAATGCTGCAGCATAGAGGATATGGTTCACAGGCCTGCATAAGAACTTGAACCTCTTGGCTTCAAAAGAAAGAAACATTGCAAAACATATCCAACTTGGATTTCCTGCAACCTAGAGCTTAAACAAACTTTGTTAATATCTTCCACACATCAAAACAAGCCTAAAGCACGACTCATTCATCCCTAAGACCTGCTCATACTCAGAATCCCTGTTTTTCTGCAAAACAGGGCAAATTCTGCAACTTGACCTCTATAACAATATCCACTCGTGCGTTTTTGCTCAAGCTTGTCCAAACACATTCCATACCATCCACTGAAACTATTCCAAGCCTTAGAATCAAGCTGTAACATCCCTAACCCTACTTTCCATTTTTGATTTCAAGCTGTGCAGGTGGACTTCTGTAGCACGATACAGGTGGTTTCAAAGCAAGCTAGGTACTTGGGAAGCATCCTTGGACTTCAGGCAAGCTATACAGAAGCTCAAACTCCATTGAAGGTGGCCACATTTCTCTACACGATCCAAGATGAAACAGGTAATCCATGGACTTTTATCTCTCAATCTAGGAAGAGTTAAGCTTAGGTTTGTGAATGAAACATGTCCTACTCATAGCCCTGAAGCCATACATGTGATCACTTTTCATTTATGTTAAGCGTGCTGTGAGAATTTTAGCCATGAACATGAGGAAAAAATTAGGTTAAAATTTAGGGCCAGAGAAATTCTCTCTGGCCTTTGAGAGTTAATCCAAGTTTTTTACATGTTTGAATTCGTCTTTTGATGCTCTATAATGTTTGTGTTATGAGTTTTGCATAAAAATCAAAGAATCAGGAGTTAGTGTTGGACAAGGAGAGGCGCGCGTTTTGTGTTCAAACAAGAGGCTGAAGGTTGAAGATGACTGACTTGGGCTGGGCCTGAGTCAGTTTTGCTCTTTGCACCCCTTTTTTTCATTTGCACCCCCATGGCCCATTGTGTGAAATATTTGATATTTTTGTATTTTTCTTTTTTATTCTGACTTGATATTTTTTGTCCAAACATAAAAAACACCAAAAATATTTTTCCACATTTTTTTACATTTATTTGGCATTTATTTGCTTTATTGAACATGTACATGTAAATAATATAAAACCTTTTTATTTAAAACCCTAAAATATAATACAAAAATATTTATTTTTTTAGTTATTATTTTTTACTTACATTTTGAAAACATTTTCTTAAATATACATTTTTGTAAATAATTAATATTTTTATTTTTGTACATATTTAGCATATTTAATATATAATATATAAATACTTGTATATTTTATTTTATTAGATAATTAGGACAAAAATATAGAAATAATACATTTTTATTTTTATATTTGACACTAAAATACTTTTTTCTACAATATACTTATTTTTTATTATTTTTATATAAATTAATATACCTTGTACATAATTAATAAATAAATGCTATTTATTCAAAATTAGGGTTTTGCCCTAAACCATAAAAATAATCAAAAAAATGACTTTTTTCTTATTTTGTTTATACTTCAAACATGAAAACCTTTTTACATACATAACAAAAATTATTTTTGTGCATAATACATTTTCTATATTTATTGTATTTACTTAAATATTATACAATTAAATATTTGTATCCTATACTTTCGATATGGTTGTAATAACTTAGATTTTATTTCCTTGTCAAATATTCCCAATGCAAATTTGTACCCCCTCCCTATATCATGTTGTAATAGCTTAGCATTTAAATTTTCGCATTTAAAAGCTTTCAATTATGCCATGCTTAGACTTAGGGTTTGTATGCAAATAAAATCAACAAGTAGTTTGACCTAAATCCAAGATAAACATGCATGAAAAACAAACACAATGCACACTTACACCCCTAGGGTTACATCCACTTGTTGCCTTAAAAAATGGGCCATGTTTGCATGTCAAGTACTTTGGAAAAACAAAACAAAACAAAAACAAACAAAATGATCATAGTCCCTCGATGGCGCTATCTTGTTGCCTAAACAAAATGATCATAGTCCCTCAAGAAAATTGCCAAAATACTTGACACTATTGCATTCATGGTCTAAACGATGACCCGCGCCCGTCCCGTTAACATCCTAACGCAAGGTTGTTCACCAAATACAATTGTGAAACAACATTGTTAAAAGGGTTTAAAACATAAGGAAATATCTTTGAGTGAAATAGGGTAGACGACTCTTAGTTACTTGATCAAACTTGCAAAGAAAACATCCTTGCTACTTTTCAAAAACACACCTCACAACACAACTTCAAAAACAACTTTCAAAAACATTGAAACATCTTTTCAAAAAGACAAACACCTTTGTAAAACATTCAAACATGAATTGTTACAAAGGTTGCCTAGACAAGGCATCTTTTTTAAAACATTTTCAAAACCGCACACACAAAGCACTATTTCAAATAATTGAAAAGCAAAGCAAGTGATCTAAGCAAGTAACTAAGAGCCCATGGATAGAAAGGGTGCTAATACCTTCCCTTTCTATAATCTACTCCCCGAACCCAAGAAAACATCTCAAAGGTTTTTCCTATGCTTTTTAACCTTAACTTAGGATAAAATAAAAAGTCAGTGGCGACTCTTGCTCAACCGAAACATTTGCAAAAACAAACGCAAAAACCCAAGTCAGTTCTCCTACCGTATCACAGTGGGTACAAAGGAGACTGTCTTGGTCGCCGCTATCTCCTGAGCTACCTCCTAAAAATGCTGGAAAGGAGTTTCGATGAATTCTCCATCCAATTCTACATAACAGAAAGAATTCAGATGATTGATCATGTATTCCTCTTCGCCATGAACAATTATGATTTTCCCCTGGACAGGGTACTTGAGCATTTGATGTAGAGTAGAAGTGACAGCTTCAACATGGTGTATCCAAGGTCTTCCCAACAGGAAAGAATAAGAAGGACGGATGTCCATCACATTGAATGTGGAGTTGAAGGTTTCAGTTCCCACCTTAATCGGGATGTCCACCTCCCCGTGGACCATCCTTTTAGAGCCGTCGAAAGCTCTTACAATGATATTGCTGGGTTTCAGAGTTAGGCCTTCACAATCCAGTCTATCCAAGGCTTTCTTCGGCAAGACGTTCAAAGACGAACCAATGTCTACCAGTACGTATGCTAGGGTTGTCCCTCTGCATTCCACTGAGACATGCAAAGCATCATTATGTTTTCTCCCCTTCGAAGTTAAATCTGCATCGGAGAATCCTAGACCACTGTCAGCTGTTAAACTAGCCACACATTCCTGGAACTGATCAGCGGAGGTTTCTTGTGGAATGTGGGTCGTCTTCAAAATCTTATCAGAGCCTTAGCATGAGCTTCTGAACAAAGCAACAGGGCCAACATGAAGATCTTTGAGGGGGTTTGCCCCAGCTGTTCCACCATATCATAATCGCTTTTCTTGATTATTTTCAAAATTTCCTCCATTTCTTTTTGAGAGGTTTCAGGGATGGTCAACGAATGAGCCCTCGTCCTGACGGGCTCTTCTTGGATCCTTTTCCCTCGAACATCAGTAGCAGCAGAGGGGATAACCACGGGGGTTGTAACTTCTTCTATGATTGGTGTACTGGCAGATATGTTTACTGGTGTAGAGATAACCTTAGGAGTAGCTGAGGGTCCAAAAGTTGCCTTTGGAGGGGTAATATTTGGAGAAAAGATTCTTCCACTACGGGTAACTTTGCTTGTTTCGGCAATGTTACTGATGTCGGAATTTTCTTATTCAGAACTCTCTTCCTCGGCAGTCTGTTCAATCTGTTTGATGCCATGATAGTAGATTTCCCCACCATAGTTCCATGGTACTGATTTCTCGGACTTGTACAGGACTGGCCCGGGCATGGTTATCTTCAAAGGTGCAGCCTTCGGAGCGGATGTAATCCTAATATGTCTTTTAGGGACCTTGGAAGGATTAGAGGATATGGTTATTATTGAAACATCGTTAACAGGAGTTGATAAAACAAGAGTCTTCTCAAATAATATTTCTTGGTTATCAATTAGGTGTTGGACGCCTATCTTCAACAATGGACAGTGGGTTAATGAGGATGAACAAAGGTGACAATCTTCTTCACAACCTGGGAAAACCCCAGCCTTCAACAAATTTAACTTGATTATAGGGAGCGGAGTTATCAAATCATCTACAGTAGCAACAAATAGATCCTCCTCAACAACATGGGCATTATGGTCGTGCCTTGGCATTGGAGCAGAGATAACATTGGGTTTTTCAGGTGCGTCGAATTCAACTTATTTAGCATCTATCAAATCTTGAATTTTATTCTTCAGGGCCCAACAATTGTCAGTGTCGTGCCCTGGGCTCTCCGAATGGTAAGCGCACCTGGCGTTCAGATGGTAATATGGAGAAGCAGTGTTAGGATTTTTAGGGGCCTCTTTCAGCATGGCCAAATTCAACTTCAGAAGATGTGGTAAGACTTGATCAGGAGTCATGTTTATCTTGGTGAATTTCTGTACAGGCCTTTCCACCCTTTGCTGGTTATTTCTAGGCTGATCATTCCTCGACTGATTGTTTCTTAGCTGGTCTGATGCATACTTTTGAATCATGATGGCCCCCACCGTTGATCGGCGCTCAGTTCTTCCCTGATTCTTCTGAGCATAGACAGCCGACACTTCCTTCTTTCCAGTGAAGGGCTTTTTTACAGTTGCAGAGGTAGACGCATCCTTCTGAATTTTCCCGCTTCTAATACCGGCTTCCACCCTCTCGTCAGTTAGAATCAACTCAGTGAATCATGCAGAAGAACTTCCAATCAGGTGATTAAAGAAAGGACCTGATAGAGTTCCCAGGAACATGTCAACTAGCTCTCTTTCAGATAAAGGTGGTTGCACCCTTCCGGCTAAATCCCTCCACTTTTGGGCGTAGTCTTTGAATCCCTCATTGGACACCATGGCCATACTCTGGAGTTGAGTACGGGTTGGTGCTAAGTCGGTGTTGTATTGATACTGTTTATAGAAGGCGGCTTCCAAGTCTTCCCAATTATGCACATCAGACCTCTCCAACTGGTAGAACCAATCAAGCTGTGTTCCTGACAAATTGTCCTGGAAAAAGTGGACCCACAAATTTTTGTCAGCAGAATGCGGTTGAATTTTCCTGACATAAGATCGTAGGTGCATCTTGGGACAAGACACCCCATCGTACTTGGAAAATAGTGGCACTTTAAACTTCAGAGGGATTACTATTCCAGACACCAACCTAACTCTTCAAAGTCCAGCCTCGATACTCTCTGCACTTCCATAGCAGCTAGACGCTCTTCCAAGTTTTTGTATTTGTCATCGGCCGGAGGGTATTGTTGTTTAGAGTAGTTCTCATCTTCCTCTTCTTCTGCTTCAGAATCAGATGGCACTGTCGTTCCTTTTCCTTTTCCTTCCCCCTCTTCAGATGTTAATGGGAATTCCAAAGTCCATCTGGCTTGTCCTTCGAACCTTCTGCCCATGATAACCACACCAGCTCGCTTCTTCTTCTTCTTTTTATCTTTCTCCTTCTCAAGCAGAGTGTTGAGCTCCTCCTGCCCCTTGGCCAAGGTCAAGAGTAGCTGTTGAAATTGTGAATTCTGAGCTTGTAAGTTTTTGACCGTTTGTTCTAAATCCATCTTGCTGAAATAAACAGTAGAGAGATGAGGAAACTGGGTGTGTAGACCTGCTTATACATATGATGAATGATATGTATTCATGCAATGCTTTCAAGGATTCAGAAATTCAAATTTGTTTTAAACAAAAAGGAAACACACGTCATATTAAAATAAAACCAAGTTTGAATACATCAGGCCTCCTTGGACTTTCAAAGAAAGAAACAAAATACAACAAAAAACTCCTAAGACAAAAAGACGGAACGCATCCTTTTTGGAGCAATATAGGGGTTTAGATTATTCTCTTCATGAAGTAGTTTGGTGAGCTCCAGAACCTTCTTCTCACTGGCGTAGTACTGGGTTTCAAAGGTGTCTCGCTCTTCCTTCAACTGAATCCAGGCTTTCTGCAGGTCTTCGAGAGAGGTAGGCATGTCAGGATGAAGAACGGTGTATGGGACGTCTCCTTCAATAACAGGCTCAATGATGACAGGAAGGATGGAAGGGTAAGGCATTAAGAGACTCTCGGCACGAGCCCTTACCCACTTAAGGTAAGGCTCGAGAGGGATAGAGTTTTTATGTCCCAAAGTCCTACTGTCTATTTTGTTTAACATTCCCCAAGCACGTGTAAACCTCTAGCGGTAACCTTGGTCTTCTTTGTCGTAGTCAAACACCAGACCTCGGACGAGCATCTCATGAGGACCGTCTCTTCGGGCATACCCAAACTTTCGAAGAGCTAAACACGGGTTGTAGGTGATACCTCCCCTAATACCTAGCAGAGGTACATTAGGGAACTCACCACAGCGGTCGATGATAGAGATGTCTTCCAAAGATCTTGAGCACCAACAAATATCAGAGTGGGTGAGAGACATCATCCTTTGAGACCAAGTCAATATTTTCTCATTCTTTAATGCTGATTGAGGCAGGTGTGAAGTGAACCACTTAGCGAGTAGGGGTATACAACACAAAAGGGTACCTCTTTTCTTCATGGTACGAGTATGAAGGCAATGCAAGATGTCTCCTAGAAAGGTAGGTATATGATTGCGAGAGAGAAATACTTTGATGGCATTAACGTCTATGAATTGGTCCAAATTAGGAAATAGAACCAAGCCATAAATTAGGAGAGCTAGCACGTCTTCGAAAGCTTAGAAATCCATGTCATCCCAGAATGAACGAGCTTTTTCCAACAGAAACTTAGCTAAAAATCCTTTAACCCCACTTCTTGTCTCCCAATTGGCTGTGACGTCGGCCCTCTTCATATGTAAAGCTTCGGCGTTGACTTCAGGTTTTGGAATCCCTTCTAGACCGGTGAACGGTATCTGATTAAGCACGGGCACCTCTAAGAGTAGAGAGAACTCTTCCAATGTTGGTACCAACTGATAGTTTGGAAAAGTGAAACAATGATGTACGAGATCAAAGAATTGGAACAGTACACACATCATCTCTTCTTGGAAGTTGGATGTAGCCAAACTGAGGAGTCGACCATACTTCTTGGTAAAAGGAGAATCCCCGGGAACCCTTGAGGCTAGCTCTTGGAGTTGAGGATGCGCTTTTACAAAGCTGATTCGGATCGTGTTTCTTCGGAGAGGATTCATTTCCTACAAAACAAAAACAAAGATAAATTTCTAAATCCTTGAAATGGTTAGTGAGCATGCATATGATGTTGATGATGTTTATGATGTTTATGTACAAGCAGACATATACACACACAACAAACAGATCTCTATGTTTCAGGCTTGCATGAGTTTGTAGGTAAGTACCCTCTTGAAGTTTTAGTTGGCTCAACTTGTCTTAGAAATAATGATCGGGTTCTAAAGGATCTCAATATCACTGACCTTTCTCTTAGGCATTGTCTCAGCTCAATCAATCTTTTCTTGCGGCCGAGATATCCCAAAAGTCTAGCCTTAATGAGTGTAGTATCGAGTGTCAACCAATTTTTAGCTTTACACCGAAACCGGTTACCTCACTACGTCCTAATGGCCAAGTTTGTTTAATTAGGGTTCTAAGGTTAATTAGTGCTTCGCGACGCCACTCAGCGGCCCCGTATTCTCCTCGATTCACCGCGAGGGATACCGGTACCCACAAATGCGTCACACTAACATAGCCATTGTTTCAACTAAATCGGTCTACACCGTACAGTCTCCATAATCTATTGCTATTTACCTAAAAAGGTACCCCAAATACGGGTGGAGGATCAAAGTAAGCCCAATACAAAGAATCGAATATAAAGCACACAAATCAAATAATGAAAGCGAGTAAAGGTGATCTAACCCTAAGGTAACCCCACTTTTAATTTATTCCCCAGCAGAGTCACCAGTTCTGTGATGTGGTGGGAAAACTGACTAGATATTTTGCATTTCGCTCGCACTTGTGCGGTTAGCAAGAGTCGCCATCGACTTTTCTTTTATCCAAAAGGAAAGGTAAAAAAGCACAGGAAAGACCTTTCGAGATTATTTCTCGGGTTCAGGGGGTAGATTATGAAAAGGGAAGGTATTAGCACCCTTTTCATCCATGGTTTTCCATGGGCTCTTAGTTACTCGTTTAGATCACTTGCTTTCATTTGATTGTGTGCTTGTGGTGTGGGCTTTGAAAGTATTTTGAAAAATCTCTTTGTAATGGTTCTCGTCCCTATAAGAACGTATACAAAGTTTTGTTTCGAAAAGTGGTTCAAAGATGTGTTTGTGAATCGTGTTTCGAAAAGTGTTTTGAAAAGAGGTTTTGCAATGGTTCTCGTCTCTATAAGAACGTATACAAAACGTTTTATCTTTTTGAAAATGTTTTGAAATGAGAGTGTAGGTGTAAAGATTTTTATCGTGAGCAAGCGAGTAACTAAGAGCGAATCTATCTACTCGAAAGGTCTTAAGTTGTGTTTTTCTTCCTCCTTTTAATGGTGCTTTCTTACCATTGATTTGGTAAGAATCCCCATTGTTGGATGTGAAGGGACGGGCGCGGGTCAATTTTACAATCATTGAAGGCAACTTGTGAGACGCTTTAGCAATTTTTTGTAAGGGACGAGATCGTTTTAATCGAAGGCAACATCGAGGGTCATCAAGGGTCTATGATCTTTGTTTATCGAAGGGTCATTTGCTAGAGTGTCTCATATTCGAGGGACATGATTTTATTTCTGAGGCAACGAGCGAGGTTACCCTAGAGGTGCGCGCGTGAAAAAGTATGTTGGTTTCAAGTTATTTTATTCTTTGATTAGGTCATCTAGCAATTGATTTTTGAATCTTGCCATACACACCTAATTACTATACAGTATATAGAAAGCAATAAATTGCGGAAATTGAAATTCTAAACTATTACAGAATGTTCGGGAATGGGGGTACAATTGTTACAAATGGGGATAAATCAAATGAAAATAACAACGTCTAAATATCAAACAATACAACCAAATCGAATTTTTGTGCGATTTAATATAAAGCTATGGCAATTTATGAAAATAAAATCAACAAAGTATGAAATGAAATATATTTACTTGAAAAGAGAAAAATAAAACCTATTCTAAAAAATTGATTAAATTAAAATCTATATTATAATTTTGTGTTTTATTATGTAAAATCTAAAGAAAACAAATAAACCAAATTAGTATTATATTCTTGGTATTTTATTATTTAAAATCTAAAACAAATTTATTAAAGAAAAGAAAAATGATAAAAAAATTAAATTATAAAACCTAAATCAATTTTAATAAAAAAAAAATTAAGTTTTCTTAGTAATTTTTTAAAATGATAAATAAATGTAAAGGAAAACAATTTAACAAACAAACAAAAGCAATGGGCCTAAAGGTCTATTTGGGAGAAGGCCCAAAGAACATGTTATCCTTGCTGGTTTACAAAACAAGCCAAAAGGGGGGTATATGACTAGGCAAAGCGGATGGGGTTATGGGGTTTGTAAACGAAACAGGCCAAATGTTCTAAACTGTTTAAACGTTTGATTAAGGGACAAAGCAAAATTAGGGTTCTGAGACCATTTGGTTTACAACGACGCCATTCATCCCCGTTCATCCAAACTCTTCCATTTTTTGTTCATCTCTGAATCTCTGAACTATCTCACCACTCGCCTCTTCCTAATTTCATGAACAAATCCCTCTTGGCCTCTCTAACTCATCCTGATTTGCGTTCTTTTCTGAAAACCCTAAGTTTTGAAATGAATTTATGTCTAATGGGTTCAAAATTGGGTTATCTGATCCTCCCCCCCAGCTCACAGTTTTCGGAACGTGGCCGCTTCATTTCTCTAAGCAAGCTCTAGCGATTTTCTTAAAGAGGTAAAATTTTTGTTCTTTTCAAAGTTTATGAAATTTCAATGATTTTTCATCCCTATTGTGTTTTCTATTAACTACCTTACCTTTTAGATGCAGATAAAAAACATATGGAATTATGATGTAAGGGAATGTATCATACCTGTTAGAGATTTTTTTTTGGTGAACTAAAAAAGGGAAGAATGAGGCTGAGGTTCGTATTCTGTGGCGGCCGGAGACGGGGGGAGGAGATGAAGATTGAAGACGTAGGTTTTCACACCTGTTGGTAACCCTTCTTTTTCCTTTTGAATGATGATGAGTGTTGGTTATCTGGCATGTTTGAGGCTTGGATACTGTGTTTGAGATTTGGAGATGGTGACTGTTAGCTTGATGGTTTTTGGCCTTTGGTGATTTTTTTGTATTTTGATGATGGTTGTTTATTTGGTTAGGGATTTTGACAGGTTTTTTCTGGGTTTTGATGATTACTGATGTTTTTGATTTTGTGGTTTTGTTACTGATTTTGAGTTAACAGGTTTTGGTTACAGGTTTGGTATTTGAGAGTATTTTGACAGATTTTGGTAAGTTTGGTGATGTTTTTGTTGTTTTGGCTTGCTTACAGGTTTGGTTGATGGTGTTACTGGTTGTTGGTTTTGGTTACAGTATTTAGGATGTTTTTGCTTTGTTACAGGCTTTGCTGTTGGTTTTTTTTTACAGTTTGGCTTGCTGAGTTTTTTTTATTTTTTGTTTTGGATTGATATTTGGCTTTAAGGTTTCGGTTACCGTTTTGGTTTAAGGATATTGTTTTTGGTTTGCAATCTTGCTACACATTTGTGACTTTTGTTGAGATTTTGGGTTTTGGCAGGTTTTTATGAGTTTGAAAATGGTTTGAGGTTTTGAGGCTTTTGTTAACAGATTGCAGGTTTGATGAGTTTTGAGATGGTTGGTGATTTTGAGTTTTTTGACTTGTTGACAGTTTGGGATTTTTATAAGCTTGAAGCTTGGTTCTTGCTATTTTAGGATGGCTTGGGATATTGGTTCAGATTTGGGTTTTTGGCTTGAGAGTTTTACAGGTTTTTGGACTTTGATAAAATGTTTTCTATATCTCTCTTGCTTAAGCGCTTTGTTTACTGTTATATTGGTGTTGCTTTGGTTGAATTCTTACTCAAAATGGTGGGAAAACCATCAAATTTTGAATATTTTGGCATATTGTTCTTATGCTCTTTTTGTTGCAGTTTTTGTTTTCTAGCAACTTCTATGCAATTGTGACAGTCAAGGCAGCAGGGCTGTGTATCCCTAGGTGACTTCTTTCCTCTCTTCTCTCTCAATGATACTAAGAAAGTCAATTGCTCTTTTGCCTTTTTCTGAAAAGTTTGCAATAAAATAGAAAATTATGAATTGGCTTCTTGAACAAGTCTCTTGCTTGTTTGACTTAGTTATCATATGTTATACTTCTGCTTTTTTGTTGCCTGCTGTCTAGCTTATGCTGTTGCCTCGTTTGCATTTTGCATTGCCATACTGCTGTTTGTTTTTGCTGTTTGGGCAATTTTGTTTGGCTCAGTTTGCGACTTCTGCTCGGTGATGCTGTTTGGGCAATTTGATTTGCACTGCTGTTTGTTGCCTAGCTTGCACAGCTTGCTTGCATTCAATTTGTAGTATTCTGTTTGTTTGGATAAATTTGCTGCATTTGTTTTGTTTGGACAGCTTTGTGGTATTTTTGTTTCTTCTTTTTGTGAACCAAGAAGAAAAAATCTTCTTGTGATTTGCAAATAGAGGAAATAAATTATGATGAATTAAAATGGCCTTCTGATTCCAATTTGCAAACTTTAATGATGAATAGCACTTTTCTTTTAAAAATTCTTGCTTATGCCCAAATAGTTTTTGTACTAACTATTTTTTCTTTCTTTTGTTTTCATGTGAGCGCAATTGAGAGGACAAAGCATGGAAATCAAGAGACTCTGTGGCAATCATGGAAGCAAAGGAAATTCAGTCAAACTTAGGCATATATCCATTTAGATTTTCTTTGTAATTTAGAGAGAAACATTCTTGTACTGTATCCAATCATTGTACTAATTTATCTTTTAAATACAATAAGTTGTAAAACCTAAAGTATTTAAATAATAAATTGTTTTGTAACAACGTTTGAAATAAATGGAGAAAGTCTTATGAGATATTCTGGTGTTATTTGAAATCTTTGATCAACAATAACTTGTAATCTTCTCTTTGCATCCTATTTGATTTTTGAATGCCCAATCAAGACAACTGAAACAAAACGCTCCAATCTGATAACTTAAATTCCAATAATCCTGTAATCTTGCAACTGCATTCCAAACAAACACGTACTATCTATTCCATTTCCTAAACAAGTAAATGTTTTTAAAAGACGCAAATCATCTGGTTAACCTAGATTAAATAATCATGAGTATCTTACATGACAGTATTAAATTCCATCTCTTGTCCCAAACAACCATGCCTTGAGAACAAACACTGTCTTTTCAGTAAACTTGAGAAAGCATGAAAACTTGTGAAAGCCAATTGGATCTTTGAGAATTCATTTCTTTTGAGAATTGCAAGAAAAACCCTAATTGCAGGTTTACTGCCACAGAAGAAAATCTGTCTGATCGATTCCTGAGCCAACTTGAATATCTTAGAAACCCTAGGGTTGTGTTTTCTATGAAAAATGTGAGGGAAAATTTTGGGGTACAACAATTGGCAATGTTGCAAAGAATTTTTGGCATTTTTTTGAGGGACCAAGATAATTTTGTAAGGCAACTTTGAATAGCGCCATCGAGGGACTATGATCTCATATTTGTTTGTTTTGCCAAGATACTTCGCATGCGTAATATGGCCATTTTTGTATAAGGCAACCAAGTGGAGAATACAAATTATGAATGGGGATTTGCAATAATGTAAATCTAATTAAGCTATTACAACCAAATCGAATTCGAACAAATATTGGAATAAATAAATACAACATTTAAATATGCAATGTTATGTATATTCAAGAAAGGTATTTTTGTTTTGTTTTTTATGTGAAAATAAATTTTGAACTAAACCTAATAACTTAAGAAAAAAAGAAATTAATTCTTGAGAACAAAAGTTAACCCTAATTTCTAATTTAAAAGAAAATAAAGTTCTTATGTATTATTTTTAAGTATTTTTTGTATTAAAAATAATAAATAACATTTTATGAAAATATTTAGTTTTTATATATCAAAATAAATATTTACAAGTATGAATAAAATAAAAAAGGGAATAAAATAGTTAACCTAAACCTATTATATTTACAAGTTTATTTAAAAAAGAAATAATTAATATATAGTTTAATAAAAATATTTTTTATGTGAAAATAAAATAAAATAAACAAAATGCAATATTTATCAAGTTTTATATTTTTCATGATTTTATGTATTAAAGAAAATATTTAATAAAAAAAAAAAGAAAATAAAACAAATAAATAATAAAGATTGGGCCAGGGGTGCTGTAAGGAGACAGGGAGTAGTATGTTAGTAAAAACACTAAGGCCCAAAGAATCAAGCCCACGCTGCCAGAAACAAAAAAAAAAGCTGAAAAAAATGTAAAAGGTAGCGCCAAGGTTCGAACCCACGACCTGGGCATTACCAGCGTGCTACCTTGCCACTGGGATGGTTGTACATCCTTTAGTTTAGGTGAAAACAAAAATACATAACATGAAAACCTTCCTTGCCCTGTACTTCATCTTCTTCCTCAAGCTGGTCGGACCTCTTGTAACTCTTTCATCTCTCAACAAAAATGGAAATTGATAACATGAATGTTATAGCATTTTGTCTCACGATTCTAACCATGTGCATAACTAAAACTATAAGTCCAAGATTAAAGAGAATTTTAATGGCCCTAATTCTTAACCTAATTTTTCAGGAACTTCAAGTTCAAAATTCTCTCAACCCAGGCCAAATAAATGCAAGTTATGGATATGTACAGCTTTGTAGCAATGATATCTACATTTTCTTTCATGATTCGTGGCTAATGGATGCCTGTATGAGGAGATAAAAGTTAGATTTCTTACCTCTTTTAGCTGAGATCATGAATGGAGTTTGAGTGAGATTTATGAAGGCCTGAAGATTGCTTGAGCTTGCTTGAACCTCCATGAGTGTGTTCCAATCCTTGCCTTGCTTTGGAAGTGGCTGGAAGTCTCTATCCAAGTCAACCTGCAAGCTTTGAAAACAAAAATGGCAGGTGAAGAAGGAGGAGTTACAGTGAAGGGATGATGGTCTGGATCACTTAGATATGAAGTAGGTAAAGTGTTTGGATGATTAAAACTTGAAACGCACGAGCCAATTTGTGGATTGCTATGCCTAAGCTCAAACTGCAAGTTTTTGACAGGTTTTTGGTGAGAGGGAGTGTTTGAGTATTTCTGGCCTTGAGCAATCGTGTTTCCTGTTGTAATATGTTTGTGTATTAGTATGGAAAAGGTTTCAAGTCAGCTTCTCAATAGATTTTTCAGTTGTAGGCTTTTTGCACTTTCTTGCTTTTGAAGCAAAGTGAAGAGACAAGTCTTCTCATGCTTGTACTGGCCTGCTTGGAGTTAGTATAAGCTTTATACAAGTTTCTTTAGGTCTGTAGGACTTGTGTGTGCAGAGAAGACAGGTCCAATGCTCAAGAATTGGAAAGTTGCAAAAGTGAAGCTTTTCCAAAATGGCAATGGCAACTTTGTGCCATTTATGGAATTAAAGCTTGGATAAAGACCATTGGGCTTGGATTAAGGATTTGTCAACTGAGTAAGCATTAAATTATGGAGTAAGAAACAATTTTGGGACCTGTAAAGCATGGATTAGGCAGCATAGGTTCAGATTTGAATTTTGTTCTTCATGAAATGGCTTGAAAACAAAGTGAGAAAATGCCAATTTCATCTCTTCAATTCTCCCTACTCAAAAATGATCTCAAGGATTTATTGAACATTTTGGAAAGCTTGCATTGTGTTCTATAACTTATATTTGAAATTAATTTCAAGATTCCTCTTGGAACTAGGTGAACAATTGCCATGAAGTTGGGTCAAAAATCTGCCTAAATTAGGGCAAAATTTCACTAAGTTATTTTAGTTCATGGGCATGTATTCACAAAATTATATCTTGAGATCCAAGCATTTTTAAGGAAAAATGTGTGAATAAAAGTTGTATATTTCATGGAGGTCTACAACTTTCATGTTGGGAACTTTCTTTGAATCATCTTGTATCATGGTAGAAAATTGGCTTAAAGTTGAGAAAAAATAAGAAATTTTCTATACTTAGAAATATTTCTAAGTTAAGAAAAATTTCAAATTTCAAAACCAAATCTTCAATCTTTGATTTATTTATGAACAAGTTTCACATTTTGACATTTTTTGATGAATTGTGATCCTTGGCACTTGATTTTGACCAAAAAGTCAAAGTTTGACTTTTCAGTGTACAGTTGACTTTTGATCAGTTGACTGCAAATTTCATCTGTCTATCCAATGGATTTGAAATGTTTTGAACCATATCATTAGGTCAAGATGATGCAAATGAAACCTTGTAATAATGCTTCAAATCAATTGGTCATTTGTTAGATCAAAAATCAGAAATTACCCTTTCTCAGTCAAAACCCTAATTTTGACCATTTTGCCCTTTTGATGATTTGATCAAATTTCTTGAGGAGTTGTGGTCCAAACTTTGATTAAATGACACATATGAGTCTAGAATGTTGATGTGGATAAAAAATATGAAGTTTGACTGTAAATTGGCCATGGTTGACTTTTTCCCCAATACAGCTGATTTTTAGGTCAGTTGTCCAATTGACTGATCAAAAATGTGATTCAAGGCTTGAAACTTGTCATGAGTAATCTTAGGGGTCCATATTGATGTTTTAAAGTCCTATGAAGCATTTATAGTCCAAAAATCCTTGGGAAAACTCAAACCCTAATTTTGGGTTATCAGTGCAAGATGAGATGTCTTGAGCTCACCAAACCCTAATCCAGTCTTGGGTCAAAGAGATCCTGTGAGAATAATCTTGATAAATGAGAGGGAAAATTTTGGGGTACAACAGGTTATTGTCCAGAATTTTCTAATGTGAATCGAGATGAAGAAGTTCTTCTCTTTACCACATCAAGATCAACAAAGCTTTCAGAAGCTTATGAAGAAGAAGACTTCAACGATTCAAGTGCTTTGGGATGTTATCCGTGAAGAAGCTACTTGAAGAAAATAAGACCATACATTGAAGCTACGAAAAAATGTAACATCTTTTAGTGTGTATTAGCTTCTTCTGATGTACTTAATTTTGCTTACGTTCAGCTTGTGTAGAAGCATTATTATTGTAAACAAGTGTAAATCAAATAGTTGTTTGATGGTTCCTCGAGAGACTCGGTTGAGTCAGGATTCTCAAGAAGACTTTGGTTGCGGTCGTCGTAGATGAAATCCTGGTAGGGGATTCTATTGGGTCAATGGTAGTAATATTTTAAAAGGGACTGAGTGAAGGTCAGCCTTGTGAGATCACTGATGTATATCATTGGAAGGAAATCCTGGTAGGAGATTCTAGTGAGCCAGATTGTATTGGATCAATGAACATTATATCCAGTCTGGATCACTGAATACATCATTAGATGTTAGTCACTGGCGGTTTCCCGTGCGACTGTAATCAGATTGGTTATAGTGGATTAAGTCCTCGAGTTCAAGGCGAAATCACCTTGGAAGGGTGGACTGGACTAGCTTGGGGATTTTTCAAGTGAACCAGGATATATCGTGTGCTCTTTACTTTTGCTTATGCTCTAGAGTTTATGTTTTTTAACTAATTAGAAGTATTACTTAGAAATAACACTCAGAAGCATTGTTCAACAAATAATGCTTAGAAGAGAAAGTTATTTAGGAAAGGAAAACCCAATTCATACCCCCTATTTCTTACGTTTTCTTCACACCTTCAATTATCTCACTCATTGTGATGATGATGATGATGCATCCGATGATGATAATCATTATAGAAATCATATGAATTTATCACATGTTTACATGACACCTTTACACAACTATTAGAAACGTGAATGATATAATGTAAATATGGTGATATGTACATGAAGGAATCTTTAAATGAATATTTAAAGGAAACATTAAAACTAACTAAATTTATCAGGTAAAAATAAAAGAAATTGATGTTTGAAAAATGTAATTATTAATTATTAATATTAATTAATTAATAATGAGTCTTACATCAAAACCTAGTTTTGATTAAGTAACTCCCTCCCACTATTTTTTCTCCACTCTCTCATAATTTTCTCTTCACTTAGTTGAATTATTTACCTATTAATATGATTCCTAAGTTCATTGGAAATGTACGCCAGATTTATAAATTTTTGGAATCTCTCTTCTCCCTCTATGTTCTCTTCATCTTGTGATACGGTGGCAGAATCGACTATTATATACTGGTTTTGCGTTTTCACCCGCAAATGTGCGGTAAGCAAGAGTCGCCACCGCCTTTTATTTTATCCAACAAAGGAAAGGGTGAAAAGAACATAAAAAGACCTTTTCAAGATGTTTTCTGAGTAAGGGGTAGATTATGGAAAGGGAAGGTATTAGCACCCTTTCCATCTGTGGTTTTCCACGGGCTCTTAGAGGTTTGCTCATTTTGAAATACCTTTGTGCTTTGTGTTTGAAAATGTTTTGAAAACGCCTTAGTATGGAGAACTTCGTAATGCTTCTCGGGATAGTGGAGAAAATATACAAAGTGTTTTGAAATGCCTTTTGAAAAGTAGTTTTTGTGTAAGTGCAAAATATTTGAGCAAACTTATAACAACTATCTACTTTGTTACTCGAAAATGGTTGTTCTTTTCCTCTTTTCCTTTAGACAGTGTTATCCTACTATTAGTGAGTATGTAGCCTTGTCGTTAGATGTTAAGGGACAATCAAAGGGACGTTACAGTCAGAGGCAATTTATGGAGATGCTTTAGGAATTCTGTTTTAGGGACTAGATCATTTACTGAGAAGGCAATTGTAGGGTCATCGAGGGACTAAGATCTTTTGTTTTTACGGGTCTTTGCTAAAGCATTCCTGCTTCATGACTATTTTATTTAAAGGCAACTAAAGTGGGAGATACCTTAGAGGTGCGCATGTGCAAGTGTGTTCAATTCATTTATTTTATCTTTAAACATTTAGGTGTTCTACCGTTTGTTTTCATATCTTGTCATGCAATCCTAGTTAGCGTACATCTAAGCAGTTAATATATGTACAGGAATTTAAAGTGCGAGAATTGTAAATCCTACGCTATTACAATGCTTAGGGAAGGGGATTTACATTATACAAGGATAAAGGGAGATAAAGCAGTAAATGTCCTAGTTTTAATCTATTACATCCAGTAGGCAAATACAATAATAGTAAAAATACGGATTTAAATAAACGCGCATGAAATAGAAAAGATGTCTAAAAGTCATAAAGAAAAGAAATCTTTTTGTTGTTTTTGGTATAAAATAAAATAAAGCCTAAGTCTATTTAATTTTAATTTTAAGAAAAAAGATGTTAAAATAATTAATTAATTTGTTTACAAAATTAACTTAATTAGAAAAAAATACTAGCCTAATGTTTTTTTTTTGTGATTTTTGATTTAAGGTTAATTTAAATTTAAAAAAAAGGTCAATAAAGATATGAAAAAAATACAAGGGGGGCACCCTTTGATTGCAGGGAAAGATGGATATCCTTCGATCCAGGAAGGAAACACCTCCTTCGATCTAGAAGGGAGTTTCCTTCTTCGATTCAGGAGGACTATATGCAAGCTTTGATCCAGAAGGATAATGCTTTCGATCCAGGAAGGTTGTGGCCCTTTCAATCCAGAAGGAAGCTGCCTTCTTCGATTCAGGAGGGCAATGGGCAACTTCAATCCAGAAGGCTATGGCTCCTTCTACCTGGAAAACTACGTCTTTCGATCCAGGAAGGCAAAGGCTCATTCGATCTGGCGTGCTTGATTTGTAAAAGTACATTAGAGAAATAAAACCCATGACCTGGGTATCGAAACCCAGGTCCTTCGTGAAACAACCGGCTGAAAATCATCAAAACAATAAAGTCGCCATCGAACGTCTTTTATCCCACATGTAGGGAAAGGTAAACATCGCGAAAACCTGAGAAGGGAGAAGTCACGGTCTTACGACCGAGAGATCGGGTAAGGGAGTCTGTTACGCGAGGGGAAGGTATTAGCACCCCACACGCCCGTAGTACTCTACGGTATCCACTCTTGTTATCTATCTTATGGGTGTGTTTAATCTATGCTTACTGTCTACTATACTACTGAAGGGAAGGAATACATGCAAAAGAAAGGGGAAAAGAATGTAGGGAAAATAAAATTGTGCTCGCCTGGGCCCTACCCCAATGCCTACGTATCCTTTTTGAGGAATCAGAGCTACCGTAGTTCGGCTCATATGTTTTGTTTGTTTTGTGTTTTTTATGGACGAAGTTAATTCCGCCTTCTGCCGCAGCTCGACCTTTGGAGACTTATGCGTTGGCACATAAGTAAACTAATCACGTCCTTACCTAAAAAGGGTTTTAGGCAAATGGTGCCTGAGCGCACAAAATGGTTTGAATTGGTTTATATGTTTTGTTACCTTGAAAAAGGGTTTAAGTGTTGTTAGCATGTTTTATGATTTGCTAAAAAAATGAGTTTTGTTTTAGATGCAAGGATGCAAAAAGGGAAGAAAAGAGTCTAAGGGAGACTAGCCTCTTTCTAAACCTAATGTTATCATACAATGGTAGTCCTACGTCAAGGATGAAAGGGGAAATTTCTACCTAATGTTAGCATGCATGGTTTACAACCTAAGGTCTAACTTGCGTCCGAACAGAGCAAGCGCATCCTAAGGGAATATGGTATGTACAAGGATAAAGCAAGCAAGCTAATAAGCTCAAGAGAGCGCACCTAAAGAGATCCTACCTAGGTTAGCATGTCGAAGAAAGTCTAACAAAGCTATCCTATAGGGAGCATGCAATGAGAGTGAAGTCGTGATCTCAATTTCTAAATTGAGTGACTCATCGATCAACGAGAAAGAATGGAAAGCGATAAAGTCCTATAGGGAGCATGCACTGAGAGCGAAGTCGTGATCTCAATTGCTAAATTGAGTGATTCATCGATCAACAAGAACATAAACAAACACAAGCACAACACATATAGAAAATGGAGTGCGGAATGCCTGCTACATGTCTTTAAACAACGACTTCGAGCGCACGCTCTTTATTTCCTACTTCTCATGATATCTAGGAAGCGATAAAGTGCGAAAATGAGGAACAAAATGAGGTCGCGATGATACCGAACGGAGAAGGTCCGTTGTCTCTTCAAAACCATGCAAGCAATAAGAAAACTCTACAGAAGTTGCTCCGTACGAGTGATCAAAGATTAATCTCCAAATATTCCATATTGCAAAAGTTGCATCAATATTCTATCACAAAATCTTAGGTAAAGATGAAAACGAAAATGGTTACTAAACATAAACACTAATAGAAAATTCCAATTAAAATTCTAAAAAGAAATTCTAGAGAAATTCTATTATATACTACCACCTTTTTTATTATTATTTTTTTTAATCAATTAAGAGAGACAAAATTAAACTAGAAGAAAAACTAGAATAAAAAAGTTAGCAAAGTCAAGGCGTGTGAATTTGGCACAGGGAGTATTGCAAGCAACTGAATTGATGCTAAGCCCAATCTGAATGAGTCCATTAGGCATTTTTGTATCAAGCTTCAAGACTGTTTCAAAAAAATGTTATGGACTCAACATTCTCGGTCCATTCCCATTCAAAAGGAGATCCAATGAAGTTTTTGTTACTTAAATTTTAATGCAAAAAAATGGATAACTTGGACCTAAGCATAGGGTGATTCGCTCAGGCCCATCAACATCATCACCAATCTCTTTTTACATTCAGACTTATATTACAATTTTTATTGATTAAATTGAGTTGATAATTAAAATAAAAAAGAAAACAAAATTAAAAGTATATACAAAGAGGAATTAGGGTTACTGTATGTTAAGCTTAGCTTCCTCGATTCTCTTCCTCTCTCACGGCGCCGCTTCCTCTTCGTGAATCCGCTTCTCTCCGATCAACATCTTCACGGATTGCAGCGCCACGGCTTCCAAGGTGTTTTCCACCTCCGTCTTCCTTCAAGCTCTGTCTCGCTTCCGTCGCGGTTCTGTCATCTCAATCCCTTTCCATCGTGATTCTTCTCACCTCCGCTCAAACTCCTTTGCTTCTCCATCATGATGCAATCAACGATTATAAGTAAAGAGCGAAGAACAACGGAATATCGAGTCTTACCGGTTGGAGACACTCTGGCGGTTTTACAACAGTGAAAATGACGAAAAAAATCAAGGAACTCAGTTGAGAACCTTGCTCTTCGTCTTGCTCTTCGATTCCTGATCTTTCCTCTTCTGCTTTTATGCGAATTGATGTTTTGTGCGTTTGCGTATTTGTATATCAGTGTTATTCTGTGCGATCTGTGTGATTCAATTGTGTTGTTGTAATGAAAGTTAAAGCATATTGAAGCAGATGCGAAAACCTTGATGCGATGTCGTCGCAATATGGAGAAGACGTCGCAGATTTGTTGTAGAAATTGTTATGGAAACGGTGATCGAATTTGATGCAGTTGAAGGTTGTTGAATGGAGATTTTAAATAGAGAAATGCAAATGAAGTTGTGTTGTTTTGGAGAGAGAAAAGGAAGTCGAAGGCTCTGACTTTTTCAGAGAATGGTGAAGAACAAAATGTGATTACAGAAAGAGTGTCTTGTGGTGATTTTCTGAGATGAGTGAAGACTTGCGGAAGATTGAAGAAAGTGAAGAACCTGAGTGAGTGATGGTTGAAGATGGAGATTGCAGAGATGATGAAGAAAATGAACTGAGATTAAAGATGATTCAAGGAGATCCAGATAGGAGATGAGAACTCCGGCCTGGAAGAGGGAATCTCAGAGGTGAGTGTTGGATTATTTTTTTTGCTACTCTTCTTGATTATCCAAAAAAATGTCGTTCCCTTCTGTTCTAATCCTGTTATCCTCCCCCTTCTCCTCCTCTTATGATTCTGTTAGGTGGTTAGGTAGTTATGAGATTCTGTTATGCATATGCTGTTAGATCTGTAGGAATTGGAGAGTGAGTTTGACAGTTTATTCCATTCGGTTAGGGGTTAGTTGGAGTATTTTGTTGAATTCTGTTTGGGCTTTCTGTTATAGAAGTTAGTTATTCTGCTAGAAGTTTGTTAGCTATTTGCAATTTGTTATGATTGGTTAGGAATCAGTTTTTTCTGTTATGACAGTTGGTTTAATTCTATAGGCTGTTTGTACTGATATTTTTCTCTTTGTTCTGAATTGGTGCAGGACATTATTGATACTGTTGCTGCTGATACCATTACTCTGTTGTTGGCTGCACAACCACTTGGCCTAAAGCTTGGGTTTGAGATGCCTGGTTGGGTAGCTGATTTGAAACATTCCCAGTTGCACTAGTTGAATCCCACATATGTTGCAAACAACAAGAGAGTTGCCAAAAGTAGATCCAGAACAATGAGATGTACATTCAGACAAAGTTCCTTTCCATGAGCATCCACTCCTATGATACAAGCAATGAATTGTTATTTTCCCCATAGTTTCAGCAAGTGCCATATTTGACTTTGAAGAGGAACAACTATTTACTGCCAATACCTAATTTTTTTTGTGATATCCTTGGTGTAATGTAATTGGATTTGCAAGTGATGTCGAATATGACTTGAAATGGTTTTTGTAATTGAAACTTTGATTTGGAGTTATTTAAACATGTAAGGATTTTGATCAAAGTTGTAATGCATCCTTGAATTTGTAATAAACAAAACTTGAATCAAGTTGAGTTGTTTTCCATCCATTGTTATTTCATTTAAAATCTCAAGTCTTCTCCCATTTGTACTTTATGCCATGCCATGCTACACTTAGATAAACCACAAGAAGAAAACCAAAAGTGACTAAAAATACATCGGTCAAAGGTCCACCTTTCGTGGTTGATTGTGACTAAGAGTCAAGGCTCGCACAAATGACTTTCTTCTCAGAAAAGATCCCCAAAATACTCCATGTAGAACCTCAAATATTTGCATAAGATCCAAAGCAAATGTCTTGAACCAATCTTTGAATTGACGATAATAAACTCAATTGAACCAAACTTCGAATGATGATAGGAACCAAGTGAGACCTTAATACGTTGAACCAAACCACATGATAGTTATGGCTAAACAAGACCTAATTCACTTGATAACATAAGCGCACTGAAAAGAACCCCAATCCAAGTGGTGATTACAACACATATACTGCTTCTCAAACCCTGGTCCTTATGAATTTCCATACATAATATAGAGCCTCCTGAATGAAATCCAATTGAATGACTTGTACTAGAAGAAACAAATAACAACAACATCTTTATCACCATATGATTCCACAACAACATCTTTGTGTCATAACTCAAAACTTTTGCATCTCAATCTTCAAAGATATCTTGACTTGCAGAGCCCACAATATAACTGGTTTAAAGAACTCTCGGAGATGGATGATGAAGCTTGAAATGGTGAAGAGGAACCAAACCCTAACTCAACGCGATCTCTACTAAAACCGATATTGAAACCCTAATTCTTGAAGGTTCTCGACCCCTTGCCAAGTTATGTCGTTAGTGAATGTATGCAATGTTAAATGACCTAATGGAGATATGTACATGAGAAAGCGCGACAATGCATAAACCAGATAAAAGTAGAAGGGGTAGGATAAATTTAGGGTATTACAGCTGCCCCTATTTAATCGTCTTAAACCTGAAAGTATGATTGGTGCATGCCTTTCGGAAGTTCAAGGTTGAAGATGATTAAATACCAATGTCAAAAATTTGTCCTGAGAGAGAGTGTAAGTGTTTTCTTTATTTATTTTTTTGTTATCTGCTGGGGAAAAGAAATTTGTCTTTTTCAATGAAGGGACAAAGATTGGACTTGTAATGTGGCATGATGCCAATACAAGACAAATGATTGGTATGAAAAGATAGCGGACGAGGTCTACGGGCGACCTACGATCCTAAGGTGACACCTGAGAGTGATTTGACAGAGAACCTAGCCAAAGGGCGATCTCAGATTCTAAGACAAAGTATATGGAAAGAACCTAGCTAAGAGGCGATCTCAGGTTCGACGATGATTTGAGGGAAGAACCTAGCCAGGAGGCGATCTCAGGTTCTAAGAAGGTGATCTAAGGAGGAACCTAGCCAAGAGGCGATCTCAGGTTCGAAGGTGATCTAAGGAGGAACCTAGCCTATGGGCGATCTCATGTTCAAAGGTGATCTAAGGAGGAACCTAGCCTATGGGCGATCTCAGGTTCGACAGTGATCTAAGGAAAAACCTAGCCAAGAGGCGATCTCAGGTTCGACGGTGATTTATGGGAAGAACCTAACCAAGAGGCGATCTCAGGTTCGACGGTGATCTATGGGAAGAACCTAACCAAGAGGCGATCTCAGGTTCGACGATGATTTGAGGGAAGAACCTAGCCTATGGGCGATCTCAGGTTCGACGGTGATTTGAGGGAAGAACCTAGCCTATGGGAGATCTCAGGTTCGACGATGATCTGGGGGAAGAACCTAGCCTATGGGTGATCTCAGGTTCGACGATGATTTGAGGGAAGAACCTAGCCTATGGGCGATCTCAGGTTCGACGGTGATCTATGAGAAGAACCTAGTCTACGGGCGATCTCAGGTTCGACGATGATCTGGGGGAAGAACCTAGCCTATGGGCGATCTCAGTTTCGACAATGATTTGAGGGAAGAACCTAGCCTATGGGCGATCTCAGGTTCGACGGTGATCTATGAGAAGAACATAGCCTACGGGCAATCTCAGGTTCGACGATGATTTGGGGGAAGAACCTAGCCTATGGGCGATCTCAGGTTCGACGATGATTTGAGGGAAGAACCTAGCCTATGGGCAATCTCAGGTTCGACGGTGATTTGAGGGAAGAACCTAGCCTATGGGCGATCTCAGGTTCGACTGTGATCTATGAGAAGAACCTAGCCTACGGGAGATCTCAGTTTCGATGATAATCTGGGGGAAGAACCTAGCCTATGGGCGATCTCAGGTTCGACGATGATTTGAGGGAAGAACCTGGCCTATGGGCGATGTCAGGTTCGACGGTGATTTATGAGAAGAACCTAGCCTACGGGCGATCTCAGGTTCGACGATGATCTGGGGGAAGAACCTAGCCTATGAGCGATCTCAGGTTCTAAGATGATCTGAGGGAAGAACCTAGCCTATGGGCGATCTCAGGTTCGAAGGTGATTTGAGGGAAGAACCTAGCCTATGGGCGATCTCAGGTTCGACGGTGATTTATGAGAAGAACCTAGCCTACGGGCGATCTCAGGTTCGACTATGATCTAGGGGAAGAACCTAGCCTATGGGCGATCTCAGGTTCTAAGATGATCTGAGGGAAGAACCTAGCCTACGGGAGATCTTAGGTTCTAAGATGATTTGTGGAAGAACCTAGCCTACGGGCGATCTCAGGTTCTAAGAAGGTGATCTAAGGAAGAACCTAGCCAGGAGGCGATCTCAGGTTCGACGATGATCTATGGGAAGAACCTAGCCTATGGGCGATCTCAGGTTCTAAGATGAAAACATGGGTTATGACATGATGATTGTTTAGATAAGAGACATGGACGAGTGTTTAGGGAACTGGCTACCAGACAAGAACTGGGTTTAGAACGACAAAGCGTATTGATTTTGCTTGGCATTGAAAAGGTGAAGGTTACTGACTGGGGACTTTGGGCATGATACCCTCCTGTAGGGACGTATTATTTTCCTTGAATAATTCAGGTCTTTCATTGTAAAGTACCTGATCTGGCTTATGCTTCGTATGCATGTTTGAATTTCTTTTGTCGCAAAGATCCATTCTGATGGATCGGCTACGCGCTTTTGAGGATGCAATGTTATGCAGTGATAACTATATGCAATGCGAAGAAATAAACTTCATGGGGATAAGAGAAGGCTTGCTGGGAACCATTTCTCATCATTGAGGATGTCAATAAATATCGACGCTGGAAGTCTGCAGTACCAAAGATTGCTGGAGATACCGATAAAAATCTGCATTGGAGAGCCCATGACACCGAAGATTGTTGATGACTCTGCTGGAGATTAAGTTGCTGAATCCTGAATCGTACCATTGGGGAAGAGATAATCTGGCTAGACTCTCATACATCTTGAACCGTTGAGAGGATGATAGAACTGAATATGCCGAAGAATGGATACCGAACACCATGTGGATCCCTTTGAATGCATGTCCCAAGTTTACGCACACTGGGGAATTATCTCTTGAATCACTTGGGGATAAAAGATGGGCATGGACACTTACGAGTGCCCCGGTTGAACTCTGCGAATGCCCCGGTTGAGCTCTGCGAATG
Organism: Vicia faba; assembly: GCA_948472305.1. Taxonomy (NCBI): domain Eukaryota; kingdom Viridiplantae; phylum Streptophyta; class Magnoliopsida; order Fabales; family Fabaceae; genus Vicia; species Vicia faba. The sequence goes on along the minus strand of CATIWC010001813.1, from coordinate 259,998 downwards.
CCCTGGTTTAACTTTGCGAATGCCCCAGTTTATCTCTGTGAATGCCCCGGTTGAGCTCGGCGAATGCCCCGGTTTAGCTCCATTGGGGATGTTCTCGATTAGCTCCACTGAGGGTGCACTTGCGCGTGCCGAGTCAAACAACGATTCCGAACTTTCTGAATTCACTTGGGGAATCAGGTCCGAAGTTGTTTGCAGCAGATGAAGGCAGCTTCGCGCGCTGGCTAAGTCAGAGTGACTGTTATAATGCTTTTAGCTGATTGTAGTGGTCTCGTGCAACATAATTGGCTTGAGCAACTTTGCAAGTACAAATGAGGAATGCCCCTGTCTGGATGATCTCTGAGAAGCTTTATGTTGAATAGAAGACTGAAATATCCATGGCATAATACGATATGAGGTTGCCTGCCCCAATCTCTTGAGTCACGAAATAAACTGCTCTTGATTACAGCTTTCTTGGAGAGATTTGTCGAATCTCGACGTAACTGCCCCAGGTTGAATGGATTCTGAGTAGATTTCTCGATGTGATAGCCCCTGATTAGTCGAGCTTTGAGGGAATGCCCCAGATTTGGCTGAGCTTAGAGAGATCGATTATTGACTTACTTGCCCCAGATTAGCAGAATCTGCTAACTTCATCCTTGAAGGATACTCTGACTGTGAAGTACTGAGATGTTTTCTCTGGACAAAATCACTGGTTAACATGCTACTGATAAGTCATTTCTCTTGTGGCAGCTGACTCTTGCTTCAACAGGGTATTCAAGCCTCTCTTCTCTGACAATATTGAGCTCTTCGCCGATTGTTCATTGTGAAAACTTACTTGATGTCAATCAATTGTTTTGTAGGCAGAAGAATGTTTATCATGAGAATGATAATTCTAATGCAACACATATGTAAGTCTTGAAGTTTGAATTTTTTTTGAATGAAATGACGTCACAACTCTGTTGTGAACGAGTCACTATCTAGAGAGGAATATTTGTAAATTCTTTTTTATGAAAGATAATGTAAGCATATGATGCCAACACAGATATTCAAACATACCTCTTAGGAGTCAGTTAAATGATATCTCGTTGTAGCATGCTTTCGAATTGACCCATGCTTCAATTAGGACTTTTACGGGTTGTAACGTGGCCTGGTTCACGGTTTTAGAAAAAAAAAGGATTTAAGGCTCAAAATTATTTGGTGCCCACCCATTCTCCATGATGTTCTCCATTCCTACGTTCAGTTGACCTGGTACAAGCGTTCATCTCTCGAGAAGAGTTTGCGATGATTGAGGAACCACAGTGGTTTCTTAGACATAACAGTCACTAACTTCTAATTTTGGTGTTTGATTAGACGACTTTGTTCTTTGATGAGGATTTTCATTGGTAATCCTTTTCTCGCCTTTTAGGCTTTTCAATTTCTTTCTTGCTTTCCCTAATTTTTCCTGGACAAATTCTTTTGAATTTCGATTTGGAAGTCCAACGGGATGCCCCAATTTTTGCCTAAGCGACTTGTTTTCAAGTTTTGACTTAGCGGGGATTTCTGTTTCTTTCTTATTCGTATTTTTAATTTTGAACAAGTCGTTGATCTTTGCGTTGTTTTTGATTTGTCGGAAGTGATCGTGACTGTCTGAGTCTTTAGTAAATAATGGATAGCCATTATTGTATCGTCATTTGTTGACCTCCTGATGTGCGAGAGATACCCATTAGGATATAGTCAAATAGACGCACATTGTTGTTAGATGAGGGTTAACCATTATGGTTTTGACTTTTCTCAACCTTTTGATGGATAACCATTGTTGTATCCTTGGATGCACACTCTTGATGAGTTCTGAATGCTTGATCAGATCGGCTGAACACTACCCGCCCCAGGGTAAAAATGAGGGTTTTTCTGAACAGAAAAGAAACTCCTACTTCGAAGGCTCAGACGGGTTAACGAGGGTCTATCTCCCTTATATCTCCGGTGTTTAGGAATTGAAACAAGGCCTGTACATCGTCAGCAGGGTCTTAATCAAAAGCGTACCAACCAGAGATTTTTGCGTTTTCAGATTGTCATCATCCTCCTTTGAATCTTTACCTAAGCATAAGACTAGGAAATCCGGCATCAATATGCAAGTGAAACATTTAAAGAGTGATAACGAATGGATGAGTAAAAATGAAATGAACACTTCAAGACAAGCATATTTATTGCATTAAGATTTTCGTTCAAAAATAGACAAGTTTCTATATACAAGCAATGTTTAAACAAACAAGCAAGAATGCAAATGAAAATGAAGTAAAGAAACCAATGATTGCCACTGTTAAGGAGACTTGACTCCGTATGGATTTGCTGATTCTGACGACTTTCTGTAGTCTTGATGCTCGAGTGTGCGAGAGAATTCCCCTTCAGATCTGATGTGAACATAGTAGTCTCTGGATTGAGCCTGTCTTGGACATTGTCTTTGGATGACATACCATTTTCAATCGATTGGCCAGGTGCCCCAGTATAATATGCATCACCAAGCATATCATGTCTTAAATAAATAATAGACATCATCATCAGAGTTTCCATGACCTGGCTTATCTGAGTATTTAATCCATTATCTTTCCGCTTGAAGAAGTTTCTGACTACGAGCCAAAGCTTTCATGTATATCACTCAGATTGATCTCTGAGCATATGCGGTGAGAAATCAGGTTTAACCTTTGAAGAGAACCGCAGGTCTGAATAAGGATCCCCAATCTTCGGGTACCTGTCATGAATGCATGAATATGCCTGGGGTGTATGAATGAATGCCATGTCATGTTCTGTCATTTCCAAGGAATTTGCGTGCTTTGATTTTGATTTTGCACAAGTAGGAGATGGAAGAGTTTTAGCACAAGACTTGCAAATATGATTCCCTTGAAATGACAGAACATGTATGTTAAGCATGTGGTTAACCATGTTAGGTATGCAAAGGCATGAGATCAAAGAGGATCGAGGTTCCATCATTCCTGAATATGATTGTTGCATTGTTCTGAACAATATGAGTATCATCATATCAAAGGTCTGACATAGCTTCCGCACATATAAGAACCAAGTACCATGAGACCTCCCATTGTACGGGGTCAAGGCTTCTAGAACATCAGATACTGTTGAGAATTTCTGAACATGCTGGGAATACCAAGATTGAAGGCTTGAATGAACCTCCAAGTAAACAAGTCAGAAACTCAGAAAATAAATCTGAGAACCATACGGTCACCAACAAGATATAGCATCTGCATAAAGTCATAACAAAAATCCAAATCATAGCCATTAGAACCAATAATTACCGTCTGAGCATAGTCACCATCCAAGCATGAGTAACCATCTGAACATAGTCACCATCTGTACCTGTAATAAGAATTCCCTCCCCGCTCACGGGTAAAAACTAGGTCAGGGTAAGGCAATGGTAACTCAGAATCGAGGGTACTCCTGAAAAACTATCGTTGTATCACCTACGTGAAAACGATAGCCCCTCATTTGTACCTCATCTGAGCGTGGACGACATGGAGGCGATAGTGAGACCTAAGTCAACTAGCTGTTCATGTTCCAATCTATTCCCAGGGTTCCTATGGTATACAACTCTGGCCTGGGTAATGGGCCTTTTACCTCATAGTAACACCCACCCAATAAGAAGCAGATCCAGTACAACAGTAGGATATGGAAGACAGTAAAATGCAATGCATACATATGCTCAAGTATATACAAAATGAATGAATAAACTGAAAGCGTAAAGATAAACACCCAAATGAAAGAAAGCAAGAGCTAGGAGCGACTTCGGGATGGACCAGCATTTGGTCGACCTATCCCCAGTGAAGTCGCCAGCTGAAACAACCGACTGAAAATCATCAAAACAATGAAGTCGCCATCGAACTTCTTTTATCCCACATGTAGGGAAAGGTAAACATCGAGAAAACCTGAGAAGGGAGAAGTCACGGTCTTGCGACTGAGAGATCGGGTAAGGGAGTCTGTTACGCGAGGGGAAGGTATTAGCACCCCACACGCCCGTAGTACTCTACGGTATCCACTCTTGTTATCTATCTTATGGGTGTGTTTAATCTATGCTTACAGTCTACTATACTACTGAAGGGAAGGAATGCATGCAAAAGAAAGGGGAAAAGAATGTAGGGAAAATAAAATTGTGCTCGCCTGGGCCCTACCCCAATGCCTACGTATCCTTTTTGAGGAATCAGAGCTACCGCAGTTCGGCTCATATGTTTTGTTTGTTTTGTGTTTTTTATGGACGAAGTTAATTCCGCCTTCTTCCACAGCTCGACCTTTAGAGACTTATGCGTTGGCACAGATGTAAACTAATCATGTCCTTACCTGAAAAGGGTTTTAGGCAAATGGTGCCTGAGCGTACAAAATGGTTTGAATTGGTTTATATGTTTTGTTACCTTGAAAAGGGGTTTAAGTGTTGTTAGAATGTTTTATGATTTGCTAAAGAAATGAGTTTTTGTTTTAGATGCAAGGATGCAAAAAGGGAAGAAAAGAGTCTAAGGGAGACTAGCCTCTTTCTAAACCTAATGTTATCATACAATGGTAGTCCTACGTCAAGGATGAAAGGGGAAATTTCTACCTAATGTTAGCATGCATGGTTTACAACCTAAGGTCTAACTTGCGTCTGAACAGAGCAAGCACATCCTAAGGGAATATGGTATGTACAAGGATAAAGCAAGCAAGCTAATAAGCTCAAGAGAGCGCACCTAAAGAGATCCTGCCTAGGTTAGCATGTCGAAGAAAGTCTAACAAAACTATCCTATAGGGAGCATGCGATGAGAGCGAAGTCGTGATCTCAATTTCTAAATTGAGTGACTCATCGATCAACGAGAAAGAATGGAAAGCGATAAAGTCCTATAGGGAGCATGCACTGAGAGCGAAGTCGTTATCTCAATTGCTAAATTGAGTGACTCATCGATCAACAAGAACGTAAACAAACACAAGCACAACACATATAGAAAATGGAGTGTGGAATGCCTGCTACAGGTCTTTAAACAGCGACTTCGAGCGCACACTCTTTATTTCCTACTTCTCATGATATCTAGGAAGCGATAAAGTGCAAAAATGAGGAACAAAATGAGGTCGCGATGATACCGAACGGAGAAGGTCCGTTGCCTCTTCAAAACCATGCAAGCAATAAGAAAACTCTACAGAAGTTGCTCCGTACGAGTGATCAAAGATTAATCTCCAAATATTCCATATTGCTAAAGTTGCATCAATATTCTATCACAAAATCTTAGGTAAAGATGAAAACGAAAATGGTTACTAAACATAAACACTAATAGAAAATTCCAATTAAAATTCTAAAAAGAAATTCTAGAGAAATTCTATTATATACTACCACCTTTTTTATTATTATTTTTTTTACACAATTAAGAGAGACAAAAATTAAACTAGAAGAGAAACTAGAATAAAAAAGTTAGCAAAGTCAAGGGGTGTGAATTTGGCACAGGGAGTATTGCAAGCAACTGAATTGATGCTAAGCCCAATCTGAATGAGTCCATTAGGCATTTTTGTATCAAGCTTCAAGACTATTTCAAAAAAATGCTATGGACTCAACATTCTCGGTCCATGCCCATTCAAAAGGAGATCCAATGAAGTTTTTGTTACTTAAATTTTAATGCAAAAAAACGGATAACTTGGACCTAAGCATTAGGTTTCTTGGTGAACAAGTTTCATTTTTTGACACATCTTGATGAAAAATGACCCTTGGCACTTGATTTTGACCAAAAAGTCAAAGTTTGACTTTTCAGTGTACAGTTGATTTTTGATTAGTTGACTGGAAAATTCATCTGTCAATCCAATACATTTGAGATCTTTTGAACCTTGTGATTAGGTCAAGATGATGCCATTGAGTCCTTGAATACATGATTGAACCCAATTTTCCATTGGCTAGGTGAAAATCAGAAATTTCCCTTCTACAGTCAAAACCCTAAAAATGACCATTTTGCCCTTTTGATGATCTGATCAACTTTCTTGAGGAGTTATTGTCCAAACTTGATAAAATGGTTCATATGAGTCTATAATGTTGATGTGGATCAAAAATTATGAGGTTTGACTATAAATTGGCCACAATTGACTTTTTCCCCAATACAGCTGATTTCTAGGTCAACTGTCCAATTGACTGGGCAAAAATTTGATTCAAGGCTTGAAACTTGGTATGAACAATCTTAGGAATCCAACATGAAGTATGAAAGTCACATGGGGCATTAGAAGTCCAAAATTCCTTGTGCAAACTCAAACCCTAATTTCAGGTCAACAGTGCAAGGAGATGTCTTGAGCAGAGCAAACCCTAGCTTGGTCTTGAGTTCAAAGAGTCTAGTGGGGAAAATATTGATAAAATGAGAGGGAAAATTTTGGGGTACAATAGCTGCCCCTTTTCAATCTTCTTGAACCTGAAGATTTAGATTGGCGAGTTTGCCTTTCGTGACTCGAAGGTAAAAGAGGATTGGACACTAGAGTGCCTGTAAATTTGCACTCGTCAAAATATAGTTGAGAGAATGGGCTTAAAGATGCCATTTGGAAGTGTGAATCTTGTTGGAGATGGGCTTAAAAATTCCATCCAAGAATGTTTGTTGAGAATCATGAGAATGAGCGCCAGAATGGTATCCGTGTCTGGAGCATCTCTGAGCTGGGGATCTGAATAAGCAATAGAATAACATCTGTGTCTGGAGCGTCTCTAAGCTGTTTTCTGAACTTTGAATCTGAATAAGCAAATAGAATAACATCCGTATCTGGAGCATCTCTAGGCTGTTTTCTGAACTTTAAATTTGAATAAGAAAATATAATAGCATCTGTGTCTGGAGCAACTCTATGCTATTTTCTGAACTTTAAATTTGAATAAGCAAATAGAATAGCATCCGTGTCTGAAGCAACTCTAGGCTGTTTTCTAAACTTTAAATTTGAATAAGAAAATAGAATAGCATCCGTGTCTGGAGCGTCTCTAAGCTGTTTTCTGAGCTTTGAATCTGAATAAGCAATAGAATTGCATCTGTGTCTGTAGCGTCTCTAAGCTGTTTTCTGAACTTTGAATCTGAATAAGCAATAGAATTGCATCCGTGTCTGGAGCGTCTCTAAGATGTTTTCATGATTGTATATTGGTAGCTTGTTAATCTTATCCTGAAAAGGGTAAAATGTTAGCTGAAACACAAAGTTATGTTGCATGAAATGTATGATGCAATATATGTGTTTTATCCATGTTTATGATATATGAATGTAATGTATGCGCATGTAAGCTGATTTGTTGTCTTGCTGAGGAAAATAAATCCTTGATATCTGGAGATAATAAAATCCTCGACTGCTGTCAGAGAAAATAAATCCTTGACCGCTGCTGGAGATTCAAAACCTTTGACAACTCGCGGGGATTTATCAAAAAACTTTGACAACTTCTGTGGGGATGTGAGAATCCTTCACGACTTTCCTGGGGATGTAGGGATCCTTCAAGTCTTTAGAGTTGGAGTATGATAAACATTATGTCATGAGAATAAAGCCAAACTGCTGGAGAAACCTGCTTGGGGAATCCCGAGAACTTTGATGACTATGGTTGGAGATTACACAATGGGAATCCTTACTCGGCTGAGGCATAAGGAAAACTCTGGCGATCTTTACCTGGGATCAAACAAAGGAAAAACCTTGATCTGCTGGAGAATAAGGAAAGCTCTGATGGCTTCTGCGGGGAACTGAGAATGAAAATCTTCAATCTGCTAGGGGAATTTGAATCCTTGGGGACTTCATGCTGAGGAGTCAAGGATGAGAATCTTCGATCTGCAAAGGATTAAAAATTCTGACAAATTCATGCTGGGAGTAATGAAGATTTCGGCAACACTGGGGAATCGAGAATGAGAATCTTCATTCTGTTGGGGAGTAAAATAGCTATACTGCTGGAGAGTAAGCTATCCTGCTGGAGGGTAAGTTTAGGACTCTGAGGGAAAAGCTTATTCCTGTTTGGAAAAAGTTCAGGAGTTTGGGTTGTATGCCAATCTACTGGGGGAAATTATCCTAGGTTGGGGATCGAAGGTTAACTATTATCTGGTTGATTTTCAGACTTTAAGACAACTTGCTGGGGAATCCGGGGAAAACTGAATGGTTTTCGTTGTAGATTGATAGTTGGAAATTTGACTCTGTTGGGGAAGAAAGTTTCATCTTTGTTGAGGATCTGTAGTTCAAAGTTTTGCTCCGCTGGGAATTGGGAGTTTGAAAACTTAGCTCTGATGGGGATCTCGAAATTTGACTCCGCTGGGGATATGTATTTCAAGGTTTTAGCTCCGCTGGGGATCTAGATGATATGCTGCAGGGGATTTCTCCTGGAATAGCCTAAAGACGTCTTCCTATACTTTCAACCTATCAGTAATTATTCTTTCCCATTTCGTTTATTTGTAAACATGTGATTATATTCAAATGCATATGCTCATTAAATAAATCATTGGACGTTTTCAAATAAAACACAAGTGTAAAAAGAAAGAAAAGGCAAATAGTTTTCCGCACTTTGAAGTATCTTTGTATTAACTTTGTGTAAGTATTTTGTACAAAGGAGACAGACACCCCAGTAAGAGAATATTGTCGTAAAAATGAGAAAAAATTTATACAAAGAAAGATGGCTATGTGTTGTACCCCAAAATTTGCCCTCCCATATTCTTCAAGGTTTGTCAAGAATCATCTTCAAATGGTTCAAGATTTCTCAAGGGTTGCACAGTCCAAATGCCTCCTAAGCCAGTCAAAATTAGGGTTTTGTTTCTTTCAAGGAATTTGAGGTTTTCAAAGGCTCAATCAAGTCTCATATGCCTATATGCATGCTCAAGCACCTACATGCCAAATTTCAAGACTCACAATGCCAAATTGCACAGTCAAAAGCCCTATTTGATCCACAGTCAACTGCAGGGGCAAAATGGTCATTTTGCAGTTAAAAGTCAGAGTTTTTGATCAACATCTTATTTTGAGCCCACAATCATCATTTGATCAAGTCTTCATCATGATTCCACAAGGATAGCTCAAAATCATCAAGATGCAAAAAGTTACTATTTTTGGATAGTAGAAAAGTCAACTGTATCTTGACCAGGACATAACTTTTTCATGGTTCATCAGAAAAATCCCATCCAATGCTCATTTTGAAGGGGATGACATTTCATACAATCCATCTTCACACTCCAAGTCCAAGAAATGCTCTCACAAAAAGTTATCAATTTCTATATTTTAGGTCAATTTCAAAAGTCAACAAAAGTACCTTTTGAGTCAAAGGCCATAACTTGAGATTGGTAAATCCAAATGACATGGGACCAAAGGAATTGGTTAAAGGACTTCAAGACCTTTCCAAAATGTCCAAGAACATGTTCATATGATCAAAATTGAGCAAGATATGCATTGGAGAAGTTGGGAAATTTTTGTGAATTTGCAAAAGTCAACTTTGCTCAAAACACCTTGTTTTTGCTAATGAGCCTCAAATTTCTTCTTGGAACTTTATCCAAGGCCTATGCACGACCCATCAAGCTTAATTGAATTATTTTATTATTTTTTATTAATTAATTGGATTTTTAACCAATATTAATTCATTTAATTAATTTAAATTGTAGGGAAATATAAAGATATGGTTTTTCAATCTTTTTGTGAAGCAAGAATGACCTAAAAAGGCTGGCAATTTCGTGCACCAAGTCAAAGATGCAATATCTCCAAATTTGGCAACTTTTTCCAATCATGAAGATTCAAAAATATATGATTTCCAATCAAATATTCAAATCATCATTCCATGGATTTTTGCTCAAGATTCTGACCTAATCTCATTCTCCTATAAATACACAAGCAAACCCTGATCATGCACACGTGAAATCTCTGCAGAAAAAGCCATAACCATATTGAAAAATTCAAGAAAATTGCAAAAACTGATTTCTATATTCTAGCACGATTCAAAGGCTTTTGTGGATTCTAATACCTTGCAGGAATTCTCAGGGATGTTTTGCAATCAAAACCAAGAATTGAAGCTCAAAGAATCATCAAGAACAGAGTCACGGTTTACGTTTTATTTTGAAAACCGTACAGCTTATTTCATGCGCATTTAACATGATTTATTGTTTGTTTTGCATTGCTTGAATCCATATGAAGCTAATGGAATAAGTTAATTGAATTATAGTGTACAGAATCACAAGTTACCATGGACGAATTCTAGGGTTCATAAGCTTTCAAATTGGGGCTTTGCAATACAAGAAAAATTAAGCCTTGTGAGACCCATGATTGAACTCGTTGAGATCAGACGAATTCAAAGCAACCCTCGCGAAACATTTATGTAAATCACAGGGCTAATCGCTATTTTTCCTTATTGCAGTTTGTGGGGGTTAAAAACCCCCGCTATCTAACATTGTTTCTGCAGGTTCAGCGAGGAAGATGACTAGGTGTTGATACATCACTGGTCAATTCAAAAACACGCGCGTTTTATTTTGGTTTTAGCATATTGTTGATTTGTCATATATAATAATTGCCCTCTATACTAATAATGACTGAAGCGTGATGGTGTAGTGGTTGAGTGATGGACCAATGAATACTGGGACCTGGTTTCGAATCCCAGGTCCACCCAAAACACTTATATTATTTTTCTTAACATAATTGTGTGCAGAATTCCAAAAGAGGTCTACCATGTACTTCATCTTTCCAAGCGCCAGATGTCTACATGCACAAATCCAATGGCCATGAGATGCTGATCATGGTACTCCCAGTCAACACGCAACATGGAGAAGCCAGAAAGTCAAAAGGGCTTGTGTACAAATGGGCCTGAGAATTGCCAAAGAAACCTCCTTAATGGGCCAGCACCCCCCTGGTTCATTCATTCTTTTTTCTTTTATAATTTCCATTTAATTATTTTACTATTATTATTATTATTATTTAATTAACTCAATTGATTATTTTCATAATAAATTCAGAGAAACTAAAAATAATATTTTTTCTTAATTAAAATTAATTTCACTTTCTTTTTGTAAATAAATACTAACAAATTAATTTAGTTTAATTAGGGTTAATTTTAACTTTTTCTCAATAATTTAAAATCAACATAGAATTAGGGTTTTCTTTTGACAATTTTAATTTATTTTATTTTGTTTTCATTAAAAACATAAAAAACTTAAAAAATATTTCTTTTATTTAATTAATTAGAATTAGGTTTAATTAAATGCAAAAAGGACCAAAAACTTTCTTCTTTCTCAAAAAAGGGTCAAAACCCTAGGACTTCTCCGATGCGATTTTATTTCTCGCATATTATTTTTTGATCATATTTATGTATTTGCTCCGAGGATGTAATAGCGTAATTAGGACTTTTTACCGCTCTCTTTATTTTCTCGCATTTATTTTCCAAGGGTTTGTTTTTGGCGATGTAAATACCCGACGCCTTGTAATAGCGTAGTTTTACTTTCCGCAATTATTAACTGCTATGCATGACAAGACTTGTTCTCAAAATAAAATCAAAACGTAGCTCACCATGACATGTGCAAAGATAATTTAATTGAATCCTGACACACTCGCACATGCCACTCCTAGGGTACGCCTCACTTGGTTGCCTCGACGTGGTCATTGAGTATAGGAAGTTTTAGAGGTCGTCCTCTTGTCCAAAGATCATAGTTGCCTCGAAAAAGTTGCCTCGGATAAAATGATCTAAGATATTAGGGTTACCGCTAAGGCGTCCTAACGTTGCTTTAGTGACCACATGTCCCTTAATCGAATTGACCCGAAAGATCCAACGACGGTGCTACCTACTTCTCAATAGTGGGATAGTACTGTCTAAAGGACATTTACACAGCTTAATTTCTTTTGAGTAGGTAGAGGTTCTCAGGTGCTTGCTCTTTCAAAACAAAAATACTTTTCGCACTTACACTTTTCCAAACAAAGTTTTCAAACAAACACTTCATACACTCTTGAGGACAGATACAAGAGTTAAATCGAAGTTTGCAAACAATTTTTTTTTCAAAACCCACAAACACAAGAAAAGCAAAACTTTTGAAAACATAGTGAGCAAGTACCTAAGAGCCCGTGGATAACCACGGATAGAAAGGGTGCTAACACCTTCCCTTTCTATAATCTACCTCCCGAACCCGAGAAACATCTCGGAAAGGAATTTTGCTGTGCTTTTGTCCTTTCCTTGCTGGAGAACATAAAAGACGGTGGCGACTCTTGCTTACCGCAACATTTCGCGAACCAGTATTTCAAAACAGTCAGTTCTATTTCCACCGATCACAGAACTGGCGACTCTACTGGGGAATTAATAAGTGAGGTGTACCTTAGGATTAGATCACTCTATGCTTTCAATTGTATGCCTTGAATACTTTAATATTGTGGGATCACATCGGAGTTTTATAGATCCTAACCCGGATCTGGGGAATACCCTTTAGGTAAGTAGCAATAAACTGTGAGGGACCTGTCCGGCGTAGACCGACACGGGTGAAGCAGTAGCTACGTTGGTGTGACACCTTGGTCTGTACCGATATCCCTTGTGTTGGAACGAGGAGAATATGGGTCTTATGAGGAGTCATTAAGCACCAACTGACCTTAGTACCTTAAATATACCAACTTGGCCATAGAACAGTAGCAGTATGCTACACTCATTGAGGATAAACTCTCGTGATGGTTCCGGCCGCAAGAAAAGATTGTGAAGTTGGAGTTATGACCGATTGAGGGTAGTCAGTGATATTGAGATCCTCTAGAACCCGGTTACTATTTTCTAGGACAGGTCTTAACCAACTGAAACTGAAAGAGGGTAGTACCTAAACTTCATGCTGGCCTGAAATCTAAGGGCTCTTGTGTGGCTTGTGTGCCTTACCATGTTTGCCTTTTGTGAATACTTGTGGTGTGCCTTTATCATGACATCATAACATCATACCATTACATACATCCTGCATAAGGACTAACCCATTTCAAGGATCTCAAGGGTTTGTGATGCAGGTCATGATGAACCAAATGTCTAGCAAGGGGCAAAGGGGATTTATTTTCCTCTAGCCAAGGTTGCTTAGAGATCAAGACATGATAGCTTGAGTCAGGGGCTATGACCCACTCGATATGGTGAGCCTTGACTCTTGAAGAAGGACTCTCAGCAACATGAAGTTCCTTCAATCAAACTGCCGGATTCAAATTCTAACAAGTTTCTCTGTTTACCCCGCGATATCCTTGAAAACATTGCATACATATATCATACATATCATTGCATCACAGATCACCCTTTACAGGTCTCTCACGTTCTCGCTGTTTATTTCAGCAACGGCTCTCCAACAAGATCTTCATACTCAAGAGACTCAGTTCAGGGAAATTTTCCTAAGCCTATCCAAGGGGCAGGAAGAGTTGAGAACACTCCTCATGGGGAATTTGATCAAGAAGAGTCCTGAAGACAGTAAGGACGAACGGCTGAAACATCTGCAAGCTGAGGTAGATGCAATGAGAACCCAGATGCTGGGGCAGACGGCTCTTATCCAAGGCTTAGCTCGGGAGCAAGAAGAGTTGCGAGCCATGATCAACCAGCTTCATCAAGACAGATAAAATAGTATGAAGCAAACGGTCAAGGCTGGGGATCAAACCAGTAATCAGCCTCCAAGGAGACAAGAGTTTGGTATGGTGAAGAATGGACCTCTCCAAGTTGATACTACCTCAAGGGTCCAACAACAACCTCGCCAAAAACAACAGGTTGATCAGAGTAAGCCAAACATGCCCAGGAGGCAATTTACCAAGATCAACATTTCGCCGACTCAAGCGCTACAACACATGTTGAAGACATGGCTGATTACATTAAAGGCTCCTCCCCGGAACCCAAATACTTCCGCTCCTACCTATCATCTCAATGAAAGGTGTGCATACCACTCTGACAGTCCGGGACATGACACAAACAACTGTTGGGCTCTGAAGAATAAGGTTCAAGACCTGATTGATGCCAAAGAAATCCAGTTTGACCCTCCAGGGACTCCAAACATAATCACTGATCCTATGCCAAATCATTGAAGGCTTTTGTTTTATTTGAATTTTCAAGTTGTATTTTTCTTTGCTTATTCAAACAATTATTGTCATGGCAAACTTTATTACTTTATCAATGCATTGCATATGTCTGCTTTGAATCAATCCATTCGTATCCACTATATTCAAATTGATTTCATTTTTTGTGTTGTTCAACTCTCGATTAAAAATTCTAAGCCTTTTGAGGGAGGATGACGAAAACGATACCACGATCTTTACAGTATGCTTTTGAACAGACCCCGCTGATGAGGTACAAGCATTGTTTCAAATCCTAAACAATGGAGTTATAAGGAAGATAATCCCTAGTCAACCCCTTTGAGCCAAAGAAGTTGGAGTTTTTTCTTTTCAAAAATTAAAACCCTTAATCATAACCTGGGGCAGGGTAGTTCTCTCAGTTGATCCAGGTGCACAATGAATGGCATCAAAGAAGTCCTTCCGAGACAAAAAAGACAGTGATGGTTCCGAATAATCATAAAGACAGGCAGTCATTATCTCTCAGAAATAAAAGCCCATTAAGTCAAAACCTATAAAGGAGACTTACAAAACTGGGGCATCCCGCTGACTGTAATCACAAAAGAAACAGTTCAGGCAAAAAGACAGGGATCATAAAATCGAAAAGAAATAGGTCCTGCAAACTCTTATAAAAATGACTTCCTGTTCAAAATAAATTGTCAACATCTGAACCATCACTGGTATATCAGAGCAAAGAATCAAACAAAATCTAATGCACGATTAGCTGAGTTTAGGTTTGAAGAACATCACGAAGAGTGGGTGGGTATAAATAAAATTTGAGCCTTTATCCTTTGTTTCTTAAACCGTGAACCAGGCCACGTTATAACCCTTAAAAGTCCTAGCTGAAGCATGGGTTAGTTCGAAAGGATACTGTTACAAAAGGTATCCTGACTCCTGTAGGGCTTGCTGTAAAATCTTGAGTTGACATTGCGTTTTACAAAAAAATCACTTGTTTTATTGAAAACTACATTTTCAAAAAACTTCAAGACAGACATAAGCTTTGCATTCTTGAAATAATATTGTTTGCATATGACTATTTGTTCAACAGCAGAGAAATTCGCACGACGAATATCTAGTGAACAAAAATCTTCTCAAGGATCATCTCAAGTGGAAAAACACTTCCAACCAAGGGGCAGATATGATCATGGTCCGTCATCTGGGGCAGTCCAGTCAAGATTCAAGGAATCTCTCAAAAATGCCAAATAGCCAGGGGCAGATCTCCATCTGAATCGACTGGGGCATTGGGCATGAATTCCAGCGACAAATCTAGTACGATCAAACATCTTCTGGTAATATGACAACACAACACTACTGACAGTGACAACTCCCTACATTCTGAGAGCGTGGACATAGTCGAAAAAAATACTACGCACAATCAAAGACCCGCTAGGTTGACTGGCCTAGGCAAAAATAAGGGCTTCCCGGCGAACCAAAAGGGTTCGGGCAAAAATAAGGGACGAAAATGAAAAAAATTTGTACACCCGGCAAGTCGAAAACCTGAAAAGGCGGCTTGGGTAAAAAAGGGTATCCTGGTGGACTGAAAACCCGAAAGGGTGGTCCAGGCAAAAGTTAAGGATCAAAAGCGTACGACTATGTCTCGTCATCTCGTCACTTGCCTACCAGAAGAAGATTTGTCAATCGGCAGTTATCGAGACCTCCATAGGTACCTTCTCCCACAGAAGCTGGGGCAATAAGAGTTGTCCAAACTGTACAGCTGCTTTCCTCCAGGTACAAGGTAGATTCAGTCGAAGAGTATGACCAAGATACTTTCACTCCCCGCAGAGTAAGACAGTAATGGAAGCTCTCCCCACTGAGACTTGCAACCATGAATGAATCAGCAATACTCTCCCCAAGCAGAGTTGGTCTCCCATTAGCCCTAAAAAGGAACAGCATCCCCAGCAAATCAGCAATACTCTCCCCCAAGCAGAGTTGGTCTACCATCAGTCCTGAAGAGGTTGGGTATCCCCAGAAGATCTTAATATTCTCCAACAGAGTATACAAATATTCCTCAGCAAGCATCCCCGACAGTCTTAATATTCCTCGACAGAAATATAAGATTGTTCCCCGGCGGAATACAAGATACCCCCGGTGGTGCCATTTCCTCAAAAGTTTCCCCAGGAGAGTTGAATCATCTTACCCATTAGATTCTGGAAGCTTACCCCCTGCAGAGTACAAACGCATCTCCCCAGCCGTATTCAGAGGTTATTCCCCACCAGAGTCTAACTGGGTTATCCTCAACAAGTTGCAACGGAAAGATCGTCCTCAGCGAAGTTCTTCCTATCCCCAGCGGAGTTCATCAAATTCCCCAACAGAACTTATCAACGGAATCCCCATCGGAGTTATCATTAAAATCTCAGCGAAGTATCTCTTCCCCACAAAGTAATTCCTCGCAGAGTAATCTCTTCACCAGGCTTATTCCCCAACGGAGTCATCCTCTCCTACAGTAGATGTACGCGCCATGGTACGGTACCCGTGAAGAGAAAACGGTAACATCTCGTGCCAGTCCTTGTAGGTGACTGTCATCTTTTGAATGATCTTCTTGATTTTTTGTTCACAGCTTCGACAACACCATTCATCTTTGATCGATAGGGAGATGAATTGTGATGTTGAATCTGGAATTGCTCGCACAAGGCAGTGATCATAGTGTTGTTCAGGTTTGTACCGTTGTCAATGATGATCCTGTCGAGGATACCATACCGGCAAATGAGGTTCTGCTTGATGAAGCGGGAAACCACATTCTTTGTAACGGAGGCGAAGGAAGCTGCTTCGACCCACTTGGTAAAGTAATCAATGGCCACCAGAATGAAGCAGTGTCCATTGGATGTTGTAGGCTTGATCTCTCCAATCATGTCGATTCCCCACATAGCGAATGGCCAAGGAGCTGTTAAGGCATTGAGAGGAACTAGAGGTATGTGTACCTTGTCTGCATAGATTTGGCATTTGTGACAAGTACGGGAATGTTGATGGCAGTTAGCTTCCATGGTAGACCAGTATTAGCCTGCCCGTAGAATATTCTAAGCCATCGTATGTCCGCTTGAATGGGTGCCAAAGGTACCATTGTGCAGTTCAGCCATGATCTGCTCAGCTTCAACCTTGTCTACACATCAGAGCAGAATGCAATCATGATTGTGCTTGTATAGGATACCATTGCTCAGGAAGAACTTGGCAGAGAATCTTCTTAAGAACTTTTTATCATTGACTGAAGCTCCTTCTGGATATTCTTGCGCCTCGAGATACCTTTTGACTTCGTGAAACCAAGGTCGGTCCACTACTTCTTTGGTATTAATCTCGTGATAATGTGCAGGTTCGTCCATCCGCTCAATGGTAATTTGGGGAGCCTCATTATCCCAATTAAGTTAAAACATGGATGACATTGTAGCTAGAGCATCTGCTAGCTGATTTTCTTCTCGCGGGAAGTGCTCGAAGGTAATCTGCTTGAAATGAGGTAACAATGTCAGGACATGTTCTTTGTGATGGATGAGGTTAGGATGTTTAGTATCCCACTCTCCTTTGATTTGACTGATAACCAAAGTTGAGTCCCCAAATACAATCAAAGATTTGATTCCCAAGTTAATAGCAGCCTTGAGACCAAAGATACAAGCTTCTTACTCGGCCATGTTGTTGGTGCTGTTGAAGCAAAGTCTAGCTGTGAAAGGTGTATGGCAACCTTGTGGAGAGATGAGCACAACACCGATACCGTTGCCAAGTGCATTGGAGGCACCATCAAAGTACAGGTTCCATCGGGATCCTTGTTCAGGTCCGTCATACAGTCCGTTATCTTCAATGTTATCCAATGTCATGATATCCTCATCGGGGAAGTCAAACTTCATGGATTGGTAATCTTCGACAGCTTGATGAGCCAGATGGTCGGCTAGTACACTCCCCTTTATAGCTTTTTGGGTCGTGTACTGGATATCGCATTCGGTCAGGATCATCTGCCATCTAGCTATTCTTCCAGATAAAGCAGGCTTTTCAAATATGTACTTGATCGGATCCATCTTAGAAATCAGTAGAGTAGTATGAGTCAACATATACTGCCTTAGCCAGCGAGCAGCTTATACCAAAGCGCAACAAGTTTTCTCAAGCAGTGAGTATCGGGTCTCACAGTCGGTAAACTTTTTTATAAGGTAATAAATGGCATGCTCTTTTCGGCCAGACTCGTCATGTTGGCTCAGTACGCACCCCATTGAATTATCCAGGACAATCAAATACATGATTAGCGGTCTTCCTTCGACGGGAGGCATCAAGATAGGAGGTTCTAGCAAATACTCCTTGATTTTATCGAAAGAAACTTGACAGTCATCATTCCATTTAACCACCTGATCTTTCTTCAACAATTTGAATATTGGCTCACAGGTAGATGTTAGGTGAGAAATGAATCTTGCAATGTAGTTTAGGCGTCCCAAGAAACCTCTGACCTCCTTCTCAGTGCGAGGGGCAGGCATTTCTTGTATAGCTTTGACTTTGGCAGGATCAACCTCGATGCCTTTGTTGCTGACAATGCAACCCAAGAGTTTACCGAACCTGAATCCGAAAGTGCACTTTTTAGGGTTTAGTCTGAGCTTGTACTCCTTCAACCTGACGAACAACTTTTGCAGATGGTCGAGGTGTTCTTCTTATGTTTGTGAATGAGATATCATGTCGTCTACGTAGACCTATATCTCATGATGTATCATATCATGAAACAAAGCTACCATGGCGTGATGATAGGTTGCCCCGGCATTCTTCAGTTCGAATGGCATCACTTTATAGCACAAGGTACCCTACTGTGTAACAAAAGTAGTTTTCTCCATATCTTCAGGGGCCATTTTAATCTGGTTGTAACCTGAAAATCCGTCCATGAAAGAAAATACTTTGTGCTGAGCTGTATTTTCAACCAAGATGTCAATGTGCGGTAGTGGAAAGTCATCTTTAGGGCTAGCCCTGTTTAAGTCTCTGTAATCCACGCACATTCTCACTTTGCCGTCCTTCTTAGGTACAGGCACAATGTTAGCGACCCATTGTGGATAGGAAGTAACAACAAGAAACCCAGCATTGAACTGCTTCATCACTTCAGCTTTGATCTTTTCAGACATATCGGGCCTCATTCGGAGGACTTTCTGTTTAATTGGTGGACAATCTTCTCTTGTAGGGAGACGGTGAACCACAATATCTGTATCAAGTCCCGGAATGTCTTCATAGGACCAGGCGAAGATCTCAACATATTCATTCAACAGCTGAACTAAGCGCTCTTTGACACTTGGCTCTAGGTTGGCACCCACTGTGACTTCTTTTCTGTCTTCATCAGTACCCAAGTTGATTGTCTCTAACAGCTCCTCATGGGGCAGAATAGCCCTTTCTTCCTGTTGTAGCAATCTAGCCAATTCTCCAGGCACTTCACAGTCTTCATCACCTTCGTATTCGGCATAATTGACTAGATCTTCAGAGTCACTGAAGGCCATAGCAGAATTGTTACCCATGGAATCCGGAATGGAAGGGGACCTACATTTGTGAGTGTGGGTGTGTGTAAGGGATAACAACCTTTAAACAAATAAAATGTAAAAAGAAAGAAAATGAACACAAAAGTTTATATGTGAAAACGTCTATAATTCATTAAAATGGCATATGAAGATGAAAAATCAAACCCTTACAAATGGACCTATATGCCTCGGGTAAGGCATAAGGCAAAAAGTGTACGAATTGTTCAAGAATTATTACAAACCAACAAAAATGTTTGAAAGATAAATTACTGATCGATGAAAGTAATGGGAACAAAGTCCTTTTCCTCCCAATTGTTTAGTCCTCCGTCAACAGTCGGGAATATCCAGTCTTCAAAGTTGCTCTCCTCTTCACCATCCTCTAAAGCATTGACTCCATGATGAGTGATCTTCAACAGTGGCCCTCCAGTCCGGGAGCAACGTACAACCTTTTGAGCAGAAGCAGTGAAACCGAAGCCGAATTTATCTATCTTGAAAGGAAAGTCTGGTAGCTGACCCTAAATTGTGCTTCCTCTTTCTTCAATCACAGCCTTTGCATCTTTGAGGGATGACATCCAAGGCACAGGTTTGGTAATCACATGTACAGAAGCCACTGTCTTGGTTGCTCCAATCTCCTCAGAAACTTCCTCGAAGTGTTGGAAAGGGGTCTCGATGAATTCGCCATCCAATTCCACATATCGGAAAGAATTTAGATGGCTTATCATGTACTCCTCTTCGCCATGAACTGTTATAATTTTCCCCTAGACTGGGTACTTGAGCATTTGGTGTAAAGAAGAACTGACGGCCCCATCATTGTGGATCCAGGGTCTTCCCAACAAGCAAGAATAGGAGGGACGGATATCCATCACATAAAATGTGGAGTTAAAGGTTTCAGTTCCCACTTTAATCAGGATGTCCACCTCCCCGTGAACCATCCTTTTAGAACCATCAAAGGCTCTGACAATGATATTGTTGGGCTTCAGGGTTAAACCTTCACAGTCCAATCTGTCTAATGCTTTCTTTGGCAAGACATTTAAAGACGACCCAGTATCAACCAGAACGTGAGCTAAAGTATTCCCTCTGCATTCCACTGAGACATGCAGAGCGTCATTATGCTTTCTCCCTTTAGATGTTAAATCAACATCGGAGAACCCAAGACCATTGTCAACTGTTAGGCTAGCTACACATTCCTGGAACTAGTCCGCGGAGGTTTCCTGAGGCACGTGGGCCGTCTTCAAGAATCTGATCAAAGCTTTGGCATGAGCTTCGGAATAGAGTAACAGGGCCAGCATTGATATTTTTGAGGGGGTTTGCCCCAGTTGTTCCACAACATCATAGTCGCTTTTCTTAATTATTTTCAAAATCTCTTCCATTTCCTTTTGAGTGGTCTCAGGGATGACCAAAGGCTGAGCCCTCGTCCTGACAGGCGCTTCTTGGATCCCATTCCCTCTATCATCAACAACAGCAGAAGGTACAACCACATGAGCCAAAACTTCTTCAATAACTGGAGTTCTTACAGATATGTTGACCGGCACAAGGGTAACCTTAGGAGCAATCGAGGGTACGAATACTGCCCTTGGAGGAGCAATCTCCGAAGAGAAAATTCATCCGCTGCGGGTGATTTTACTCATTCCAGCAATGTTTCCAATGTCAGAAGTCTCTTCATTAGAACTCTCTTCAATAGATTCAATTTGTTTAATACCGTGGTAGAAGATCTCTCCCCCATAGTTCCACGGTATTTATTTGTTAGACTTGTACGGGATGGGCCCCGACATGGTTATCTTCAGAGCTACAATCTTCGGATCAGGTGTAATCTTAACAGGTCTTTTGGAGACCTTGGAAAGATTGGAGGATATGGTAATTATAGCAACATCATTGACAGGAGTCAATGTAACATGAGTCTTCTCAAAAAGGATTTCTTGATTATCCATTAGGCGTTGGATGCCTAGTTTCAACAACGGACAGTCGGATGGTAAGGATGAACAAAGGCAGCAATCTTTTTCACAACCTGGGAAAATCCCAACCTTCAACAGATTTAGCTTGATTATCGGTAACGGAGTCATCAAATCATCAACAGTAGCAACATACAGATCCTCTTCAACAACATGGGCATTGTGACCATGCTTTGGCATTGGAGCAGAGATCACATTTGGCTTTTCAGGGGCGTCGAATTCCACTTCTTTAGCGTCTATTAAATACCGAATATTATTCCTGAGGGCCCAACAATTGTTGGTGTCGTGCCCCAAGCTGTCTGAATGATAAGCACACTTGGCATTGGGATGGTAATGTGGAGAAGTTGTATTCAGATTCTTCGGAGCCTCTCTCAAATAGGCAAGGTTTAATTTCAAGAGATGGGGTAGAACCTGAGTGGGAGTCATGTTTATCCGGGTGTATTGCCGTGCAGGCCTTTCCACCCTTGCTTGGTTGGTTCTGGGTTGATCAGCTGCAGACTTCTGAATTATTACGGCCCCGACCGCTGGCTGACGCTCAACTCTTCCCTGACCTCTTTGGGAGTAGACAGTTGATTCTTCCTTCTTTGCTGGAAAAGTCTTCTTGATGGCAGCGGAAGCAGATGCATCTCTTTGAATTTTACCACTTTTGATTCCGGCTTCAACTCTTTCAACAGTTAGAATCAACTCGGTGAACCCCGCAGACGAACTTCCTATCAGGTGATTGAAGAAATGCCCTGACAGTGTACCCAAGAACATATCTACAAGCTCCCTCTCAGATAGAGGTGGTTGAACTCGTCCCGCCAAGTCTCTCCATTTCTGGGCATATTCTTTAAAACCTTCATTTGAGACCATGCCCATACTCTGTAATTGAGTATGGGTTGGTGCTAAGTTCGTATTATATTGATATTATCTGTAGAAGGCAGCAGCCAAATCCTCCCAATTATGCACGTCAGACCTCTCAAGCTGGTAGAACCAATCCAATTACGTCCCTGCCAGACTATCCTGGAAGAAATGGACCCACAGGTCTTTGTTAGAAGAATGTGGTTGAATTTTCCTAACATAAGACCGTAGGTGCATCTTTGGGCAAGACAACCCATCGTACTTAGCAAAAATAGGCACTTTAAACTTGGGGGGAATGACAATCCCATAAACCAAACCTAGCTCTTCGAAATCCAGCCCAGGCACCCTTCGCACTTCCATGGCTGCCAGACGTTCTTCCAGATTTTTGTATTTGTCGTCTGCAAGAGGATACTGCTGCTCAGAATAGTCTTCATCCTCCTCCTCTTCTTCTTCCTCAGACTCAGATGGCACTGCAACTCCCTTTCCTTTTCCTACCCCTTCATCAAATATTGAGGGGAAATCCAGGACCCTTCTAGTTTGACCTTCAAATCTTCTACCCAGAGTAGCCACACCAACTCTTTTCTTATTCTTTTTCTCATTTTCCTTCTCTAACAGAGCTTTAAGATCCTCCTGACCCTTTTCCAAGGTCATGAGTAGTTGTTGGAACTGTGAATTCTGCGCTTGCAAATCTTTGATCGTCTTCTCTATATCCATCTTGCTGAAATAAATAGCAGAGAGATAAGGAAACCTGGTGTGAAGACCTATTTATGCATATGATGAATGATATGTATTCATGTAATGCATTCAAGGATTCAGAAATTCAAATTTGTTGTAAAGTAAAAGGAACACACATCATATTAATAAGATAGAATTTGTTAGTACATCAATGCCCCATGGGCAAAATAATACAAAATTCTAATGTAAAAAGATGTTGCGCATCCTTTTTGGCGCGATGTAGGTGTTGAGAGTCTTCTCTTCGTGGAGTTGACGATTAAGTTCTAAAACCTTCTTCTCACGGGCGTAGAATTGGGCTTCAAAAGTATTGCGTTCTCCCTTGAGCTGTATCCAACTCCTTTGTAAATCTTCCAATGATGTTGGCATGTCAGGATGTAGGAGGGTGTATGGAACCTCTCCTTCCATAACATGCTCTTTAATTACAGGGAGAATGTAGGGGTAAGGCATCATAAGGCTCTGGGAGCGGGTTCGTACCCACTTGAGGTAAGGCTCAAGGGGGATGGAATTCTTGTGTCCCAGTGTCTTATTGTCCACCTTGTTGGGCATCCTCCAAGATTGGATGAACCTTTGTCGAAGTCCTTGAGTGTTGTTGTCGAAGTCAAAAACCAAGTCTAGAATCAGCATGTCATGTGGGCCATCCCTTCGGGCATACCCAAACTGTCTCAGATCCAAGAAGGGGTTGTAGGTAATGCCTCCCCTAATGCCTAGTAGAGGGACATTAGGGAATTCCCTATAATGATCAATGATGATGACATTTTCTCTGGACCGAGAACACCAATGAACATCTGAATGTGTAAGAGTCATCAATCGTTGTGACCACCTTAAGCCTTGCTCATTCTTCAAGACTGATTGGGGAAGATGAGAAATAAACCATCTTGCCAGTAGAGGAGTACAGCACATGAGAACGCCTCTTTTTCTCATTGTTCGTGTGTGAAATGAGTAGAGGATATCCCCAAGCAATGTAGGCACAAGATTCCGAGATATGAAGATCTTGACAGCATTCACATCTATAAGCTGGTCAGGGTTTGAGAACAAGACCAACCCATAGATGAGAAGAGCTACAATCTCCTCAAAAGCTTGTAAGTCCAATGAATTCCAGCATTCTTGAGCTTTCTCAAACAGAAACTTTGCCAAGAAACCCTTGACACCACTTCTAGTTTCACAATGACCTTTGACATCAGATGGTTGCAAGTGTAGGGCTTGAGCAACATCCTCAGGCTTTGGATCTCTTTCTGTACCATTGTAGGGTAGTTGATGGAGAATAGGAATCCTCAGGAGTTGAGAAAATTCCTCCAAAGTAGGTACTAACAGGTAATCAGGAAATGTAAAGCAGTGGTGTAGGGGGTCAATGAACTGGAAGAGAACTTTCACCATATCTTCCTCTATGTTAGAGTTGACCAAGTTGAGAAGTCTACCATGTCTTTCAGTGAATGGAGAATTCTCTGGAATCTTGGAAGCAAGCTCCTTGAGTTGAGGAGGAATTCTCACAAGGTTGACCTGAATAGTTTTCCGGCGGAGTGAATCCATTACCTACAAAACAGGAACAAAGATGAAGATCCAAACCCTTGAAATGGTTAGTGGATGCAAATGATGCTTCATGATGCTCATGATGTATGCACAAGTATATGTTCAAACAAGTCACACAAGTTCCTAGTTTCAGGCTTGCATGGGGTTTCATAGGTAAGTACCCTCTTGAAGTTTAGTTGGCTCAACCTGTCCTATAAATAGTAACCGGGTTCTAAAGAGCTCAATATCACTGGATTATTTTCCGTGTTCATTGTTTCAGTTTAGCCACTTTACTGGCGACCGAAATATTCCAAGAAAATAACCCTCAATGAGTGTAGTATCGAGTATCTACCAACTTCGGACTGCACCAAATCCGGTCATCTCACTACCCCTAAAAAGGCCAAGATGGTCAAGTAAAGGTTCTAAAAGTCCATTAGTGCTTCATGACATCACTCAGCGGCCCCGTATTCTCTTTGATTGACTCAAAGGCTACCAGTACCCACAAATATGTCGCACTAATATAGCTATTGCTTCAACCATGTCGGTATACCCTGCACAGTTTCCATAATGTATTGCTATTTACCTATGAATGTTTCCCAAATCCGAGTAGAGGACTTCTAACCCAAACAATAGAACCAAATGTAAAGCAATCAAAGCAAATAAGGTAAGTATGTAAAAGTGATCTAAAACCCTAAGGTAACTGTGGTACGGTGGGAGAATTGACTAGGGTTTTGCGTTTGTTTTCGCAAATGTTTCGGTTGAGCAAGAGTCGCCACCGACTTTTTATTTTATCCTAAGGAAAGGTTTAAAAAGCACAGCAAAAACCTTTGAGATATTTCGTGGGTTCGGGGAGTAGATTATAGAAAGGGAAGGTATTAGCACCCTTTCTATCCATGGTTATCCATGGGCTCTTAGTTACTTGCTTAGATCAACTTGCCTTGATTTTCAATTGTTTGAAATGGTGCTTTGTGCGTGGTTTTGAAAAATGTTTTGTAAAAGATGCCTTATCTAGGCTACCCTCGTAACAATTCTTTACTCGAATGTTTTACAAAAGGTGTTTGTCTTTTTGAAAAGATGTTTCAAGGTTTTTTTTGAAAGTTTGTTTTGAAAGTGTTTGTGAAGTGTGGTTTGAAAAATGGGCAAGTGTTTTTGTTTTGCAAGTTGACAAGTACTTAAGATCTATCTACCCTAAAGTTCTCAAAGATTTTTTCTATGTTTTAACCCTTTTAACAATTTTGTTCCACCATTGCATTTGGTGGAAAATCTTGTGTTAGGATGTGAAAGGGACGGGCGCGGGTCATCGTTTAGACCATAATTGCAATGGTGCCAAGTATCTTTGGGCAATTTTCCTTTAAGGGACTTGATCATTTTTTAGGCAACTTTCGAAAGCGTCATCGAGGGACTATGATCACTTGAATTGTTTTGTTTTGCCCAAAGAGACCTAACATGCAATATGGCCCATTATTGAAGGCAACAAGTGGAATACCCTAGGGGTGCAAGTGTGATTAGTGTTGTCCATTTTCATGCTTGTTTATCTTAAATTTAGGTCAAACTATTTTTGTTGTTTTTGATTCGCATACAAACCCTAACTCTAACATGGTATATTTAGAAAACTTTAAAGTGCGAAAAATAAAGTTCCTAAGTTATTACAACACAATATATAGGAAGGGGGGGTACAAATGTCCAAATGGGGGGTATTTTGACAAGGAATTTAAACCTAGACTATTACATCAAATTGTGAATTTACAAGGTATTTAATTGCACAAATTAAATAAAAATAAAATAAATATGTAAGATGCAAAAAGGTTTTTTATATGTATGAAAAAAAAGTATTTTTTTTATATGTCAAATAAACAAAATAAAAGTATTAATTTTTTTGGAGTTTTTATGTATTTAGGGCAAAACCCTAATTTATTAAATAAAAGGTATTAATTATTTAATATATACAACATTTATTAGTTATATACAAAAAAAAAAAAATGAAGTATATTTGTAAAAAAGGTATTTTTAATGTTAAATATTAATAAGAATAAAAATGTATATATTTTGTTTTTTTTTCTAAATATGCTAATAAATATGTATGTATTTATATTATATGATAAATATATTAAACATGTATAAAAATAAAATATTTAATATTTACAAGAAAAGTATATTTTCATAAAATATTTTCACAAGATAAAATAAAATAAAAATAAGAAAAATAAAATGTATTGGTATTAATTTTAGTATTTTTAAATAATAGTATATAAGTATTTATTTATGTACAAATATCAATTTAAACAAATAAAAGCCTAATAAATATAAAAATGGTGTAAAAATATTTTTTTATATTTTTAATATTGTGAGGAAAAATAAATAAGTCAGAACAAAAAAGAAAAAGTCAAAAAATCATGAAAATAAGCATAATGGGCCAAGGGGGTTAAAAAGTAACAAAAGGGTCCAAATAGGAAACTGAAACAAAGCCCAGCCCAAAAAGTCCTTCTTCAACCTCTGAACCTGTATGAACAACAATCAACACGCGTTTTCTATCTCCCAATTCCTGGACTTTCAAGCAAAACTCACAACATGAAAAATGTAGAGCATTAAGAGACGAATCCAGACATATAAAGAACTTGACTTAACTCTCTAAGATGAGAGAGAATTTCTTCTCCCCCAATTCCTGACCTAGTTTTTGTTCCATGTTCAGACATTAAATTCTCACAGCACACATAATATAAATGAAAACTAATTACATGGGCATGTTCAGGGCTATGAATGTGACATATTTTCTTCACAAACCTAAAGCTAACAATGCCTGGATAGAGAGATATGAGTTCATGAACTTACCTGTTCAGTTGGAATCGTATCTGGTGATGGAGGTACTTTCAGTGCAAGGTGATGATTGGTACAACTTCCTTGATGTCCAGGGATGCTATTCCAAGTTTTACTTTGCTTCGAAACTAGCTGAATCGAGTTATAGAACTCCACCTGCAAAACAGAAAAATGAAAATGGTGATGTTGAATGGGAGTGTTACAGGTCGTGTTTGAGGTTTGGAATAGCTTCAAGGGATGTTGTGGGATGTGTTTGAAGTGTTTTTAGCAAGAATGCACGAATGGGATGAGTTATGGAACTCAATCTGCAGCAGGTCCCCTGTTTTGGCAGTTTGAGGGTGATTCTGTGAATGGGGAGGTATTGGAGATGATATGCTCGTGTCTCAGGTCAGGATGGATGTTTAGAATGTGTTTGACAAGTTTTCTTAAGCCTGTGTTAGCTGAGTGAGAGTTGTGTATGGTTATGCTATGTTTCTTCCACTTTAAGCAACAAATGTCCACTTGAGTTTTTAGACTGATAGAGGCCCCCCTAATGTGCTGTATACCTCGGCCTTGATCGGTGTAATTAGCTCATAAACTTGTGCCAAAGAGATTTGCACTGTACTTGCTTGGATTGCTAATTGACATAAAGCTTACTTTTGCAAAAATGGACATTATGCTTTTTCTATTTTGGGACTAAACCTTTATGTAATGCTTGAACACATAAAATATGGTCTTGGCACAATGAGTTTGCATTAAATTTATGAGTGCAAAAGGGACATAGGACCTATAATCAAGTTTTGCAAGCTGATTTCAAAATGACCTAGATGTATGAACATGTAACTTGGCCAAATCAAAAGTGAGTTTTTCCCAACTTGCCAAATTCGATTCTCTCTAACCATGAGGTTGTTTGATGAGTTCTTGGACATTTTGGAAAGCTTGGAATGTGTACTACAATCCATCTTTGAAGTGCAAATTGAAATTCCAAGTGGAAGTATGTGAAAAATGGTCTTGAAGTTAGGCAAAAATCCTGCCTAAAATGGTTCAAAATTTCTCTAAGTTAAGAATGGTTTGGTACCCTTGTTCCAAAAATTGTAACTTTTGATACAAGCTTCTTTTGGGAAAACTTTGTGAATCAAAGTTGTATATTTTGCAATGGACTACAACTTTCATGTTTTGACTTTTCCTTGAATCCAAATGAATCTTGGTGAGAAAGTGGGACAAAGTTAGGAAAAAATTAGGGTTTTTTCATAACTTAGAAAAATTCTAAGTTATAAAAAATCTTCATTTCAAACCCTAATTTGAAATTCTTGATTTCTTGATGAACAAGTTTCATGATTTGGCATGTTTTGATGGAAAATGAATCTTGACACTTGATTTTGACCAAAAAGTCAAAGTTTGACTTTTTAGTATATAGTCAAAATTGATCAATTGACTGGGAAATTCAACTGTCAATTTGGTGCATTTGGGATCTTTTAAACTTGTTGAGTATGTCAAGACAATTCCATGGGGTCCTTGAGTCCATATGTGAGCTTGGTTTGCCATTGGCTAGGTCAAATAGTCAAAAATTGCCTTTGTGCAGTCAAAACCCTAAAAATGACCATTTTGCCCTTTTGGTGATCTGATCAAATTTCTTGTGGAATTGTGATCCAAACTTTATCAAATGGTCCATGTGAGTTCATAAGGTTGATGTGGGTCAATTTTCATGAGATTTGACTGTCAATTGGCCACAATTGACTTTTTCCCCAATACAGTTGATTTCTAGGTCAACTGTCCAATTGACTGGGCAAAATTTGGAATCAAGACTTGAAACTTGGTATGGATAACCTTGGGAGTCCAACATGAAGCATGAAAGACATCTTAGGCAGTTTAGGTCAAAATATCTCTGTTCAAACACAAACCCTAATTTGGGTCAACAGTGCAAGGAGAAGTCTTGAGCAGAGGAAACCCTAACTGGATCTTGAGCTTCAAGGGTCTTGTGATGAGAAAATGTTGAGAAAAAGGGAGGGAAAATTTTGGGGTACAACAGTTGCCCCTGTTCAATCTTCTTGAATCCGAAGAGTTAGATTGGCAAGTTTGCCTTTCGTGACTCGAGGGTAAAAGGAGATTGGACACTAGAGTGCCCTTAAATTTGCACTTGTCAAAGCAATGATGCGGGAATGGGCTTAGAGATGCCATTTGGAGATGGGCTTAACGATGCCATCGGGGGGAGTGACAGAAACTTGTCGGGGATGGGCTTAAAGATTCCATCTGGAATGAGTATCAGAGAGGTGCCCATGTTTAGGACGATCTCTGAACTGGGGTCTGAATAAGCAATAGATTGACATCCGTATCTGGAGGCATCCGTAAACTGTTTTCAAAAGTTGAGAAGAGTCTGAACAAGAAATAGATTAACATCCGTTGTTGGGAAGAATCTGTAAACTGTTTTCAGAAGTCTTTGAAGAAGAATCTGAACAAGCGATAGGTTAACATCCGTTACTGGAGAACCCGTGAACTATTTTCAGAAGTCTTGAGGTTGAATAAGCAATAAAGCAGCATCCGTTGTTGGGAAGCGTCCGTAAACTGTTTTCAAAAGTTGCATATGAACAAGCGATAGATTAACATCCGTTTTTGGGAAGAATCCATAAACTGTTTTCAGAAGTCTTGAGAAGAAACTGAACAAGCGATAGGTTAACATCCGTTACTTGGAGAACCCGTGAACTGTTTTCAAAAATCTTGAAGTTGAATAAGCAATAGAGCAGCATCCGTTGTTGGGAAGCGTCCGTAAACTGTTTTCAAAAGTTGCATCTGAACAAGCGATAGATTAACATCCGTTGTTGGGAAGAATCCATAAACTGTTTTCAGAAGTCTTGAGAAGAAACTGAACAAGCGATAGGTTAACATCCGTTACTTGGAGAACCCGTGAACTGTTTTTAGAAATCTTGAAGTTGAAGAGGAACCGGTGTAGGGTTTCCTGATGATGAGCTCGTATAAAATTGCATCTGGATGAATCTGGAATAAGCATCAGAATGTTGCCATGTCTGGGTCACATCTGAACTATTTCTAGAAAGAATCTCGGAAGATAATGATTTTTGTCTGTTGAATGTTCTTACCTGAAAAAGGTAAAGAGTTAGTTGTATTCAATGTCATGATGTATGATGCAATGTATGTTATATGAATGTAAATGAATGCGCATGTAAGCTGGAGAGCTGTCTTGCGGAGGATAGATGAATCCGAGATGGCTGAAGATAAAAGCATCTTGACTGCTGCCGGGAAGAAAAATACCTTGGCTGTTGCTGGGGAATTAGGAGCTCGGGTTGTCTACCAATCTTCTAGGGAATTCCCGTCTTGTGGAGATCTTCACTGGAGAATCTTCGAATATTCAATGAGGAACTGAAAATGAAAGTCTTCAGATTTGCTTGGGGAATACCAGATCTTCAATCGTTGAGGGGCCTTAAAATCACTTGCGGGGATTTGGAATTTCCTTGGTGACTTGCAGGGTAAGAGAATTTCTGATGATGTTTACTGGGGATTTTAGAACCTGGCAGACTCATGCTGGGGAGGTAAGACTGAGAATCTCTAGCCTAGTGAGAAGCATCTTTGTGGGGAGAAGGTTCACTAGTCTGGCTCCGCTGGGGATCGATAGCCTGAAGTTTTAGCTCTGCTGGGGATACTGAAACTTAATTCTGAGGGGAATTGAGTTATGGAGGATTCTCTGGCTGGGGAAATCAGTTTTGAGAGAGCTTTTATTGATGAGGACCCTGAAATCTGACTATGTTTAGGGAATTAAGTTTTGACAGAGGAATGTGTATTTCAAATCTGCTCGGGATTTCCTTCGAAAGGGTATCAAGATATCCAATTGCACCTTCAACCTATCAGTAATCCTCTTTCTTGATTCATAAGGAAATGATTATGTTCAAATGCATATGCCTATTTAACAAAACATTGGACGTTTCTCAAAATAAAACAATTAGTGCAAAAGAAAAAGGAAACGACACAAATTTCTGGGAAAAGTATTTGTATTAACTTTCTATGAGTATATTTGTACAAAGGAGACAATCATCCTAGTAAGAGGATTTCGTCGTAAATATTGAAAGATTTATATAAAAGAAAGATGGCTATGTGAAATAATTCCATGGGATTCCATTCCGCTATAGCCTTCACAACTCTAAATATCTGTCCATTCAATGCTTCGTCTGCCGATGACTGGATTGATCAGAAGCCTGGAACTGGTTGATGAAGAGATTGTCTTTGAAGTGATCCGACGAGACATAGTCATACGCTTTAATTCCCTAACTTTTGCCTGAATCGCCCTTTCGGGTTTTCGATCCACCGGGAAACCCCTTTTTGCCCAAGCCGCCCTTTCGGGTTTTCAACTTGCCGGGTGTACAATTTTTTTTTGTTTTTATCCCTAATTTTTGCCTGAACCGCCCTTTCGGGTTTTCGGTTCACCGGGATGCCCATTTTTGCCCAAGCCGCCCTTTCGGGTTTTCGACTTGTCGGGTTATTTTATGCGTAGTATCTTTTGACTATGTCTGCGTTTGCAGGGTGCGGCAAATCGTCGCCGTCCATGGTGGTCAGAATCATTGCACCACCAGAAAATATGCTCTTGATCACAAATGGTCCTTCGTACGTAGGAGTCCATTTGCCCCTGGGATCACTTTGCGGCAAGATAATCCGCTTGATTACGAGATCTCCGACTTGATACACTTGACGTCTGACTTTCTTATTGAAGGCCTTGATCATCTGTTTTTGATACGTCTGACCATGGCATATAGCAGCGAGTCGCTTCTCGTCGATCAAATTGAGTTGATCAAGTCGGGTCTGAATCCAATCATCTTCATTCAAACCTGTGTCCTTCATAATCCTTAGAGAAGGAATCTGAACCTCCATAGGCAGGACAGCTTCCATGCCATATACCAAAGAAAATGGGGTTGCCCCGGTTGAAGTACGTGCCGTCGTACGGTATCCATGTAGAGAAAACAGTAACATCTCATGCCAGTCTTTGTAAGTGATTGTCATTTTCTGAATGATCTTCTTAATGTTTTTGTTCGCAGCTTCAACAAAACCGTTCATCTTCGGCCGATAGGGAGATGAATTGTGATGATAAATCTTGAACTGTTTGCACAATACGGTGATCATCGTGTTATTCAGATTTGTACCGTTGTCTGTGATGATACTGTCTGGAACACCATACCGGCATATGAGATTTTGCTTGATGAAGCGGGCAACCACATTTTTAGTAACAGAGGCGAAGGAAGCTGCTTCGACCCATTTGGTGAAATAGTTAATGGCAACTAGGATGAAGCGATGTCCGTTGGAAGCCGTGGGCTTGATCTCTCCAATCATGTCAATGCCCCACATTGCAAATGGCCAAGGAGCAGTCAGAACGTTGAGAGGAACCGGAGGGATATGAACTTTGTCAGTGTAGACTTGACATTTGTGGCAAGTACGGGAATGTTGATGGCAGTCAGCTTCCATGGTAGACCAGTAATAGCCTGCCCTTAGGATCTTCTTAGCCATTGTATGCCCGCTCAAGTGAGTGCCAAATGTGCCGCTGTGTATCTCAGTCATGATCAACTCTGCTTCAGCTTTGTCTACGCATCGGGGTAATACACAATCATGGCTTCGTTTGTAAAGGATGTCGTTGCTCAGGAAGAATTTGGCAGCAAATTTCCTTAAAAACTTCTTGTCATTTACGGAAGCTCCTTCGGGATAATCTTTAGTCTGGAGATACCTTTTGATTTCATGGAACCAGGGTTGTTCCACTACTTCTTCGGTATTAATCTCGTGACAATGTGCAGGTTCATCCATTCGCTCGATGGTTATTTGGGGAGCCTCGTTATCCCAATTGAGTTTAAACATGGAGGACATTGTAGCCAGAGCATCCGCTAGCTGATTCTCTTCTCGCGGGAAATGCTCGAAGGTAATTTGCTCGAAGTGAGGCAGCAATGTCAAGACATGTTCTTTGTATGGGATAAGATTAGGATGTTTGGTATCCCACTCTCCTTTGATTTGACTGATAACCAAAGCCGAGCCCCAAATACGATCAAAGATTTGATCCCCAAGTCTATAGCAGCCTTGAGACCAAAGATGCAAGCTTCATACTCAGCCATGTTGTTTGTGCAGCTGAAGCAAAGTCGGGCCGTGAAAGGTGTGTGACAACCTTCCGGGGAAATGAGTACCGCACCGATACCGTTTCCAAGTGCATTTGAAGCACCATCAAAGTACAGGATCCATCGGGATCCCTTTTCGGGTCCGTCATATGGTCTGTTACCTTCAATGTTGTCCAAATTCATGATGTCCTCGTCTGGAAAGTCGAATCTCATGGGTTGATAATCTTCGATAGTTTGATGAGCCAGATGGTCAGCTAGTACACTCCCTTTTATAGCTTTTTGGGTGGTGTACTGGATGTCATACTCAGTTAGGATCATTTTCCATCTAGCTATCCTTCCAGATAAGGCGGGCTTTTCGAAGATATACTTGATAGGATCCATTTTGGAAATCAACAGGGTAGTATGAGTCAACATATACTGCCTTAGTCGGCGAGCAGCCCATACCAAAGCGCAGCAAGTTTTCTCGAGCAGTGAGTAGCGAGTCTCACAGTTGGTAAACTTTTTGCTAAGGTAATAAATAGCATGCTCTTTTCGACCAGACTCGTCATGCTGGCCCAAAACACACCCCATTGAGTTATCCAAGACGGTCAGATACATGATCAATGGTCTTCCTTCGATAGGTGGCATCAGAATAGGAGGTTCTGGCAAATACTCCTTGATCTTATCAAAAGCAGCTTGGCAATCGTCGTTCCATTCGACTACCTGATCTTTCTTCAAGAGTTTGAAAATTGGCTCACAGGTAGAAGTCAGATGAGAGATGAATCTGGAAATATAGTTCAAGCGCCCCAAGAACCCTCTAACCTCCTTTTCAGTACGGGGAGCAGGCATCTCTTGTATTGCTTTCACTTTTGCTGGATCGACTTCAATGCCTTTGTTGCTTACAATGAATCCTAGAAGTTTACCAGACCTAACTCCAAAAGTGCACTTACTTGGATTCAGCCTGAGTTTGTATTCTTTCAACCTGGAAAACAACTTTTCTAGATGTTCAAGGTGCTCCTTCTCTGTTTGCGACCGAGCTATCATATCGTCTACGTAAACTTCAATCTCATGATGTATCATATCATGAAACAAAGCTACCATGGCGCGTTGATAAGTTGCCCCTGTGTTCTTCAGCCCGAACGGCATCACCTTGTAACAGA
Organism: Vicia faba; assembly: GCA_948472305.1. Classification (NCBI taxonomy): domain Eukaryota; kingdom Viridiplantae; phylum Streptophyta; class Magnoliopsida; order Fabales; family Fabaceae; genus Vicia; species Vicia faba. The sequence goes on along the minus strand of CATIWC010001813.1, from coordinate 225,532 downwards.
AAGTGCCCCATTGCGTGACAAAAGTTGTTTTCTCCATATCCTCGGGGGCCATTTTGATTTGATTGTAGCCCGAGAATCCATCCATGAAGGAAAACACTTTATGCTGAGCTGTGTTGTCGATCAAAATGTCAATGTGTGGAAGTGGAAAATCATCTTTGGGGCTGGCCCTATTCAAATCCCGGTAGTCCACACACATCCTGACTTTGCCATCTTTTTTAGGTACTGGCACGATGTTAGCGACCCATTGAGGATAAGATGTAACAGCCAGAAAGCCAGCGTCGAACTGCTTCATCACTTATGCTTTGATCTTTTCAGACATGTCAGGCCTTATTCGGAGGACTTTTTGCTTGATCGGTGGATAATCCTCTCTTGTGGGGAGACGGTGAACCACGATGTCTGTGTCTAAACCCGGCATGTCTTCATAAGACCAAGCGAAGATTTCAACATACTCATTTAACAACTGTATCAGGCGCTCCTTGACACTTGGTTCCAGATTGGCACCCACTTGCACCTCCTTCCGGTCTTCCTTGGTTCCTAAGTTGACAGTCTCCAACAACTCTTCATGAGGTAAGATGGCCCTTTCCTCTTGCTGTAGAAGTCTGGCTAGTTCCCCCGGTACTTCATAACCTTCGTCATCTTCATACTCGGCTTGATTGACCAGATCTTCAGAGTTATTGAAGGATGTAGCAGAATAGTCACCCATGGAATCCAGAGTGGATGGGTACCTGCATTTGTGAGTGTGGGTGTGTGTAAGGGATAGCCATCCTTAAACAAAAAATGCAAAAGGAAAGAAAATGAACACAGCAGTTTATCAAATGAAAAACGTCCAATGAATCATTAAACATGGCATATGGATATGAAAATAATCAAAACCCTTACAAATGGACCTACATGCCCCGGGCAAGGCATGAGGTAAAAAGATAGTGTATGGATTGTTCGGAAATAAATATTACAGACCAATAGGAAATGTTTGACAGATAAATTAATGATGAATAAAAGTGATGGGGAAAAAATCTTTTGCCTCCCAGTTGCATAATCCTCCTTTGATAGTTGGGTAAATCCACTCTTCGATGCTGCTTTCTTTGTCTTCATCCTCCAAAGCGTTGATTCCGTAGGGAGAAATTTTGATTGGCGCTCTTTCAATCTTCGAACGGCGCATAGCTTTCTGGCCCGCGACAGTGAACCCTAATCCAAATTTGTCTGTTTTATGTGGAATATCGGGCAACTGCCCCCATGCTGAATTCTTCCCCTCCTTTATTGCGGCCTTTGCGTCTTCCAGAGATGCCATCCTGGCCATCTACTTTGGTACTTCAGCTACCAACTTTGCTACTGTTATCTCAGGAGGGACCTCTTCGAAATGCTGGAAAGGCGTCTCAATGAACTCACCCTCTACCTCCACATACCGGAAGGAGTTCAGGTGGCTGATCATATACTCCTCTTCGCCATGGGCGGTTATGATCTTCCCCTTGACAAGGTACTCCAACATTTGATGCAAGGAAGAGGTGACTGCCCCAGCATTGTGCATCCAAGGCCTACCCAACAAGCAAGAGTATGACGGACGGATGTCCATCACATAGAAAGTAGATTTAAACACCTCAGTGCCCACCTTGATGGGAATATCAACCTCCCCATGGACCATCCTCTTCGAACCATCGAAAGCTCTGACAACAATATCACTCGGCTTCAGCTCTAACCCTTCACAATCTAGTCGGTCCAAAGCCTTCTTAGGCAGTACATTCAGCAACGAACCAGTGTCGACCAAGACATGTGCGAGAGTAGTTCCTCGGCACTCGACTGAAATGTGCAAAGCATCATTGTGGTTTCTACCTTTAGGAGTTAGGTCGGAATCAGAGAAACCTAATCCATTGTCTGCAGTAAGGCTAGCCACGCAATTTTGGAACTGGTCTGCAGAGGTTTTCTGGGGCACATGGGCTGCCTTTAGGAATTTTATCAAAGCTCTGGCGTGCGCTTCTGAGCAAAGTAGTAGTGCCAACATGGAGATCTTTGAGGGGGTTTGCCCCAGTTGTTCTACCACATCGTAATCACTCCTTTTGATTATCTTCAAGATCTCTTCCATTTCTTTCTTGGAGGTTTCCGGGATGACCAAGGGTTGAGCCCTCGTCCTGACGAGCTCATCTTGGGTTCCCTTACCTTTATCAGCAGCGGTAGGAGGGACAATACTAGGAACAACAACACCTTCAATCAATGGGGTTCTAGCGGAGAGTTTTATTGGTGCAGGAATAACCTTGTCAGCAGATGAGGGTCCAAAGATTGCTCTTGGAGGGGCAATCTCTGGAGAAAATATTCTCCCGCTCCGGGTGATTTTGCTTGTGCCCGCAATGTTACCAATGCTGGCTTCTTCTTCATCTAAACTTTCTTCAGTTATTTCAATTTTTTTAATACCATGGTAGTAGACGTCACCGCTGTAGTTCCATGGTATCGACTTCTTAGAAATGTAGGGGACAGGCCCTGGCATTGTTATCTTCAAAGGAACAGACTTCGTAGTTGGTGTAATCTTAACAGGCTTTCTGACGGCCTTGGAAAGATTGGCGTGAATGGTTATAATTGAGACATCTTCAGTATGGATTGGAATAGCAGAAACTTTTTCAAACAAAATTTGTCGACTGTCCATTAGGCCTTGGATGCCTTTCTTCAGTAACGGACAATCAAACGGCAGAGAGTAACAGCAGTAGCAATCTTCTTTACATCCCGGGAAAATCCCGGCCTTTAACAGATTCAACTTGATGGTTAACAATGGAGTTATCAAATCATTGACATCAGCAACATACAAATCTTCTTCAATGGCATTGACATTTCGGCCGTGCTTCGTCATTGGAGCAGATATCACGTTCGGCTTCTCTGGAGCGTCGAACTCCACCTCCTTCGCCTCTATCAGGTCTTGGATTTTATGCTTGAGTGCCCAACAATCATTGGTGTCGTGCCCGACACTGTCAGAATGGTAGGCGCATTTAGCATTAGAATGATAATGCGGAGATGACGTATTCACATTTTTTGGTGCCTCTTTGATAGTGGCGAGATTCAACTTTAACAGATGGGGAAGCACTTGCGCTGGCGTCATATTAATGCGGGTGAACTGCCGTTGTGGCCGTTCCACCCGTTGTTGATTTGGTCTGGACTGGTTATAGCGAGGCTGCTCACTTGAAGGGTTTTGGATCATTACGGCCCCCACAGTTGGCCGGTGTTCAGTCTTCCCTGCTCTTCTCTGAGAGTATACCACAACCGTTTCCTTCTTGAAAGGCTTCTTCTCAACACTTGCAGCGGCACCCTTCTGAATCTTCCCTGACTTGATGCCAGCTTCTATTCTCTCGCTTGTTAAGATTAAATCGGTAAACCCCGCGGAAGAGTTACCAATTAGATGGTTGAAAAATGGACCAGACAGGGTCCCTAGAAACATGTCAACAAGTTCACGGTCGGTTAAAGGAGGCTGCACCCTGCCAGCCAAATCCCTCCATTTTTGTGCATATTCTTTGAATCCTTCGCCTGTTCCCAGTGACATACCCTGAAGTTGGGTACGCGTGGGAGCAAGGTCAGAATTATACTGATATTGTTTGTAAAAGGCGGTGGCCAAGTCTTCCCAGTTTCGGACGCTGGTTCCCTCTAGCTGATAGAACCACTCCAGTTGAGCCCCAGAAAGGCTGTCTTGAAAGAAATGGATCCAAAGGTTCTTATCTGCCGTATAAGGTTGGATCTTCCTTACGTAGGACCTGAGATGCATTTTTGGATAGGACAACCCGTCATACCTCACAAAAACTGGCACTTTGAACTTTGGGGGAATCATAATCCCGGCAACTAAACCCAAGTCTTCGAAATCCAAACCCGGCACTCTCTATAGCTCCATGGCTGCCAACCTGTCTTCTAAACCTTTGTATTTATCATCAGCCAGAGGGTATTGTTGATCAGAGTAGTCTTCATCCTCTTCAGCCTCCTCTTCTTCCATGTCGGACTCGGAAGGTACCGCAGCCGCACCCCCTTTACTGGTTCCCTCCTCAGAAGTAGGAGGAAATTCAAGCACTCTTCTGGCCTCTCCTTCAAATCTTCTCCCTAAAGTAGCCACCCCGAGTCTCTTTTTCTTCTTTTTCACTGGGTCTTTATTCCCCAGCAAGGTCTTTAGATCCTCCTGACCCTTAGCCAAGGTCATTAGGAGTTGCTGAAACTGTGCATTTTGAGCCTGTAGGTCCTTGACTGTTTGCTCGAGATCCATCCTACTGAAATAAACAGCAGACATATAAGGAAACCTGGCGTGAGACCTGCTTATGCACATGATGAATGGTATGCTTATGTATGCAATGCATTCAAGGATTTAGAATATTCAAACTTGTTGCAGACAAAAAAGAACGCACGTCATATTAATAAGAAGAAATTTGTTAGTACATAAATGCCCCATGGGCCAAATATTACAAAAACAACTTCTCAAGGTAAAAAGACATTGCGCATCCTCTTTGGTGCGATGTAGGTGTTGAGAGTCTCTTCCTCATGGAGTCGGCGGGTAAGCTCCAGAACCTTCTTCTCACTAGCATAGAGGCTGGCTTCAAAAATGTTTCGTTCCTCCTTGAGTTGGATCCAACTCTTTTGCATTTCCTCCCACGATGTAGGCATGTCAGGATATAGGATGGTGTAGGGTACCTCTCCTTCCTTAACAGGCTCTTTAATCACAGGGAGAACATGAGGATAAGGCATCATTAGACTATGGGCTCGGGCTCGTACCCACTTGAGATAAGGCTCAAGAGGGATGGAGTTCTTGTGCCCCAGTGTCTTGCTATCAACCTTGTTGGGCATCCTCCAAGCTCTGATGAATCTTTGGCGAAGTCCTTGCGCATCGTTGTCGAAGTCAAAAACTAGGTCAGGAATCAACATGTCGTGAGGGCCATCCCTCCGTGCATATCCAAATTGCCTCAAAGCTAGGCAAGGGTTGTAGGTAATGCCCCCTCTAATGCCAAGTAATGGAACATTAGGGAATTCTCCACAACGATCAGCGATGATGACATTTTCTCTGGACCGAGAACACCAATGTACATCAGAGTGAGTAAGAGTCATCAATCGTTGGGACCACCTTGAACCTTGGTCATTCTTCAAGTCAGATTGTGGAAGGTGCGAAATAAACCACCTTGCAAGGAGAGGAGTACAACACATGAGAACACCCCTCTTTCTCATTGTTCGTGTGTAAAATGAGTGAAGAATGTCCCCAAGCAATGTTAGTATTGGATTTCTGGATAAGAAGATTTTAACGGCATTGACATCTACCAGCTGGTCAGGATTTGGGAACAAGACCAACCCATAGATAAGGAGTGCCATAATTTCTTCAAAGGCTTGTAGGTCCAATGAATTCCAACATTCTTGTGCCTTCTCAAACAAGAATTTTGCTAAGAATCCTTTGACGCCGCTTCTGGTTTCCCAATGCCCCTTGATGTCAGAAGGCTGTAGATGTAATGCTCGAGCAACCTCTTCAGGCTTTGGTTCCTTTTCCGTACCGTTGAAGGGTAGTTGATTAAGGATAGGGATTCTTAGGAGTTGAGAAAACTCCTCCAAAGTGGGCACCAACTGGTAATCGGGGAAAGTGAAGTAGTGATGAAGAGGGTCAAAGAAATGGAATAGCACTTTCAACATGTCCTCTTCAATGTTGGTGTTAACTAAGCTGAGCAGTCTACCATGTCTTTCATTGAAGGGCGAGCTTTCCGGAATCCTTGATGTGAGCTCCTTGAGTTGAGGAGGGATTCTCACAAGGTTGACTTGGATGGTTTTTCTTCGAAGAATTTCCATGACCTACAAAACAAGAACAAAGATGAAGATCTAAACCCTTGAAATGGTTAGTGAATGCATATGATGTTTATGATGTATGCACAAAACATATGTACAAGCAATTCACACCAAACCCTAGTTTCAGGCTTGCATGAGGTTTCATAGATAAGTACCCTCTTGAGTGTAGTTGGCTTAAAAACCTGTCCTATAAATAGTAACCGGGTTCTAAGGAGCTCAATATCATTGGATTGTTTTCAGCGTTCATGGTTTTGGTTTAGCCACTTAACTAGCGACCAAAATATTCCAAGAAAACAACCCTCAATGAGTGTAGTGTCGAGTATCTACCAACTTCGGACTGCACCAAAGCCGGTCATCTCACTACCCCTAATAAAAGGCCAAGATGGTCAAGTAAGGTTCTAGGTCATTAGTGCTTAGTGACATCACTCAGCGGCCCCGTACTCTCCTTGATTGAACTCAAGGGTTACCGGTACTCACAAATATGTCGCACTAATATAGCTATTGCTTCGACCGTGTCGGTATACCCCGCACAGTTTCCACAACGTATTGCTATCTATGAATGTTTCCCAAAATCCGGGTGTAGGATTGCAAACCCAAACAAAAGAGCCGAGATATAAAGCAATCAAAACAAACAATTAGTCATGCAAGAGGGTGATCTAAGCCCTAAGGTTACTCCACTTTTAAATTTGTCCCCAGCAGAGTCGCCAGTTCTGTGGTACGGTGGGAGAACTGACTAGGGTTTTGCGTTTATTTTCGCAAATGTTTTGGTTGAGCAAGAGTCGCCACCGACTTTTTATTTTATCCTAAGGAAAGGTTTAAAAAGCACAGCAAAAACCTTTGAGATATTTCGTGGGTTCGGGGAGTAGATTATAGAAAGGGAAGGTATTAGCACCCTTTCTATCCATGGTTATCCATGGGCTCTTAGTTACTTGCTTAGATCAACTTGCCTTGATTTTCAATTGTTTGAATTGGTGCTTTGTGCATGGTTTTGAAAAATGTTTTGTAAAAGATGCCTTATCTAGGCTACCCTCGTAACAATTCTTTACTCGAATGTTTTACAAAAGGTGTTTGTCTTTTTGAAAAGATGTTTCAAGGTTTTTTTTGAAAGTTTGTTTTGAAAGTGTTTGTGAAGTGTGGTTTGAAAAATGGGCAAGTGTTTTTGTTTTGCAAGTTGACAAGTACTTAAGAGCTATCTACCCTAAAGTTCTCAAAGATTTTTGCTATGTTTTAACCCTTTTAACAATTTTGTTCCACCATTGCATTTGGTGGACAATCTTGTGTTAGGATGTGAAAGGGACGGGCGCGGGTCATCGTTTAGACCATAATTGCAATGGTGCCAAGTATCTTTGGGCAATTTTCCTTTAAGGGACTTGATCATTTTTTAGGCAACTTTCGAAAGCGTCATCAAGGGACTATGATCATTTGAATTGTTTTGTTTTGCCCAAAGAGACCTAACATGCAATATGGCCCATTATTGAAGGCAACAAGTGGAATACCCTAGGGGTGCAAGTGTGATTAGTGTTGTCCATTTTCATGCTTGTTTATCTTAAATTTAGGTCAAACTATTTTTGTTGTTTTTGATTCGCATACAAACCCTAACTCTAACATGGTATATTTAGAAAACTTTAAAGTGCGAAAAATAAAGTTCCTAAGTTATTACAACACAATATATAGGAAGGGGGGGTACAAATGTCCAAATGGGGGGTATTTTGACAAGGAATTTAAACCTAGACTATTACATCAAATTGTGAATTTACAAGGTATTTAATTGCACAAATTAAATAAAAATAAAATAAATATGTAAGATGCAAAAAGGTTTTTTATATGTATGAAAAAAAAGTAATTTTTTTATATGTCAAATAAACAAAATAAAAGTATTAATTTTTTTGGAGTTTTTATGTATTTAGGGCAAAACCCTAATTTATTAAATAAAAGGTATTAATTATTTAATATATACAACATTTATTAGTTATATACAAAAATAAAATAAAAATGAAGTATATTTGTAAAAAAAGGTATTTTTAATGTTAAATATTAATAAGAATAAAAATGTATATATTTTGTATTTTTTTTTCTAAATATGCTAATAAATATGTATGTATTTATATTATATGATAAATATATTAAACATGTATAAAAATAAAATATTTAATATTTACAAGAAAAGTATATTTTCATAAAATATTTTCACAAGATAAAATAAAATAAAAATCAGAAAAATAAAATGTATTGGTATTAATTTTAGTATTTTTAAATAATAGTATATAAGTATTTATTTATGTACAAATATCAATTTAAACAAATAAAAGCCTAATAAATATAAAAATGGTGTAAAAATATTTTTTTTATATTTTTAATATTGTGAGGAAAAATAAATAAGTCAGAACAAAAAAGAAAAGGTCAAAAAATCATGAAAATAAGCATAATGGGCCAAGGGGGTTAAAAAGTAACAAAAGGGTGCAAATAGGAAACTAAAACAAAGCCCAGCCCAAAAAGTCCTTCTTCAACCTCTGAACCTGTATGAACAACAATCAACACGCGTTTTCTATCTCCCAATTCCTGGACTTTCAAGCAAAACTCACAACATAAAAAATGTAGAGCATTAAGAGACGAATCCAGACATATAAAGAACTTGACTTAACTCTCTAAGATGAGAGAGAATTTCTTCTCCCCCAATTCCTGACCTAGTTTTTGTTCCATGTTCAGACATTAAATTCTCACAGCACACATAATATAAATGAAAACTAATTACATGGGCATGTTCAGGGCTATGAATGTGACATATTTTCTTCACAAACCTAAAGCTAACAATGCTTGGATAGAGAGATATGAGTTCATGAACTTACCTGTTCAGTTGGAATCGTATCTGGTGATGGAGGTACTTTCAGTGCAAGATGATGATTGGTATAACTTCCTTGATGTCCAGGGATGCTATTCCAAGTTTTACTTTGCTTTGAAACTAGCTGAATCGAGTTATAGAACTCCACCTGCAAAACAGAAAAATGAAAATGATGATGTTGAATGGGAGTGTTACAGGTCGTGTTTGAGGTTTGGAATAGCTTCAAGGGATGTTGTGGGATGTGTTTGAAGTGTTTTTAGCAAGAATGCACGAATGGGATGAGTTATGGAACTCAATCTGCAACAGGTCCCCTGTTTTGGCAGTTTGAGGGTGATTCTGTGAATGGGGAGGTATTGGAGATGATAGGCTCGTGTCTCAGGTCAGGATGGATGTTTAGAATGTGTTTGACAAGTTTTCTTAAGCCTGTGTTAGCTGAGATGAGAGTTGTGTATGGTTATGCTATGTTTCTTCCACTTTAAGCAACAAATGTCCACTTGAGTTTTTAGACTGATAGAGGCCCCCCTAATGTGCTGCATACCTTGGCCTTGATCAATGTAATTAGCTCATAAACTTGTGCCAAAGAGATTTGCACTGTACTTGCTTGGATTGCTAATTGACATAAAGCTTACTTTTGCAAAAATGGACATTATGCTTTTTCTATTTTGGGACTAAACCTTTATGTAATGCTTGAACACATAAAATATGGTCTTGGCACAATGAGTTTGCATTAAATTTATGAGTGCAAAAGGGACATAGGACCTGTAATCAAGTTGTGCAAGCTGATTTCAAAATGACCTAGATGTATGAACATGTAACTTGGCCAAATCAAAAGTGAGTTTTTCCCAACTTGCCAAATTCGATTCTCTCTAACCATGAGGTTGTTTGATGAGTTCTTGGACATTTTGGAAAGCTTGGAATGTGTAATATAATCCATCTTTGAAGTGCAAATTGAAATGCCAAGTGGAAGTATGTGAAAAATGGTCTTGAAGTTAGGCAAAAATCCTGCCTAAAATGGTTCAAAATTTCTCTAAGTTAAGAATGGTTTGGTACCCTTGTTCCAAAAATTGTAACTTGAGATACAAGCTTCTTTTGGGAAAACTTTGTGAATCAAAGTTGTATATTTTTCAATTTACTACAACATTCATGTTTTGACTTTTCCTTGAATCCAAATGAATCTTGGTGAGAAAGTGGGACAAAGTTAGGAAAAAATTAGGGTTTTTTCATAACTTAGAAAAATTCTAATTTATAAAAAATCTTCATTTCAAACCCTAATTTACAATTCTTGATTTCTTTATGAAAAAGTTTCATGATTTGGAATGTTTTGATGGAAAATGAATCTTGACACTTGATTTTGACCAAAAAGTCAAAGTTTGACTTTTCAGTATACAGTCAAAATTGATCAATTGACTGGGAAATTCAACTGTCAATTTGATGCATTTGGGATCTTTTGAACTTGTTGAGTATGTCAAGACAATTCCATGGGGTCCTTGAGTCCATATGTGAGCTTGGTTTGCCATTGGCTAGGTCAAATAGTCAAAAATTGCCTTTGTGCAGTTAAAACCCTAAAAATGACCATTTTGCCCTTTTGGTGATCTGATCAAATTTCTTGTGGAATTGTGATCCAAACTTGATCAAATGGTCCATGTGAGTTCATAAGGTTGATGTGGGTGAATTTTCATGAGATTTGACTGTCAATTGGCCACAGTTGACTTTTTCCCCAATACAGTTGATTTCTAGGTCAACTGTCCAATTGACTGGGCAAAATTTGGAATCAAGACTTGAAACTTGGTATGGATAACCTTGGGAGTCCAACATGAAGCATGAAAGTCATCTTAGGCATTTTAGGTCAAAATATCATTGTTCAAACACAAACCCTAATTTGGGTCAACAGTGCAAGGAGAAGTCTTGAGCAGAGGAAACCCTAACTGGATCTTGAGCTTCAAGGGTCTTGTGATGAGAAAATGTTGAGAAAAAGGGAGGGCAAATTTTGGGGTACAACAGTAACCCCACTTTTAGATTTTCCCCCAGCAGAGTCGCCAGTTCTGTGATACGGTGGGAGAACCGACTTGAGGTTTTACGTTTGTGTTCGCAAATGTTTCGGTTTAGCAAGAGTCACCATCGACATTTTATTTTATCCAAAGGAAAGGTCAAAAAGCATAGGAAAGACCTTTGAGATGTTTTCTTGGGTTCGGGGGTAGATTATGAAAAGGGAAGGTGCTAGCACCCTTTTCATCCATGGTTATCCATGGTCTCTTAGTTACTTGTTTAGATCACTTGCTTTTGCTTTTCAATTGTTTGAAATGGTGCTTTGTGTGTGGTTTTTTTGAAAATATTTTGAAAAGAGGCCTTTGTCTAGGAAACCTTTGTAATGATTCTTGTTTGAATATATACAAAGGTGTTTGTCTTTTGAAAAGATGTTTCAATGTTTGAAAGTTTGTTTTGGGAAATGTTTTGAAATTGTGTGTATGTTTGTTTGAAAATAGCAAGGATGTTTGCAAGTTTGATCAAGTAACTAGGAGTTGTCTACCCTACTCAAAGATCTTTCCTACAAATTTTTAACCCTTTGCCATTGTTGTTTTACCATTGTATTTGGTAAACAACCTTGTGTTTGGATGTTAAACGGGACGGGCGTGGGTCATCGTATGGCCATGATAACAATGTTGCTAAGTATCTTAGCAAGTTTTTTGAGGGTCTAGATCATTTTTGTATAGGCAACCAAGATAGCATCATCGAGGGACTATGATCTTTTTGTTTTTGTTTTGTTTTGCCAAGATACCTAGCATGCATACCATGGCCTTTTTAAGGCAAAAGTGGATGAAACCCTAGGGGTGCTTGTGTGCATTGTGTTGTCATTTTTCATGCATTTTTGTCTTGTATTAGTCAAACTATTTTGTTTTGATTTTTGGTTATCATACAAACCCTAGTTTTACTAATCATGCATATTTGAAAGCGATAAAATGCGTAAAAGTAAATCTACAACTATTACAACATTGATATGGGGAGGGGGATACAAGTTTGAATAGGGCGATATTTGCAAGAAATAGAACCCTAAAATCATTACAACCATATTGAATTTATTTGTACAAATAAATAAATAGACAATATTTAAATATGCAATTAAATATAAATATGCAAAAATATTTTTGTATTTATTTTATGTATGTAAAATAAATTATTTAATATCCTACAAAAGAGGGAAAATAAAAGATTATTTTTGAAAGGGTAGAAACCCTAGTTTTGTTTTAAGAAAATATTTATTCTAAATATTTATTTATTCATTTTTTATGTACCAGAAAATAAAATAAAATATATACAAAAATGTTAAAAATAAAATATGTATGACAATATTATTTTATATGTATAAATAAATAAAAATAATAATAAATAATATTTTTGTATTAATTATAAGTTTTTATTTAAGAAAATAAATATATTAAACCTAATAAACTAAATATTATGCCAAAAATAAAATTTAAAAAAATAGGTGAAAATTTAAGAAAATATTTTTAGTATTTTTTAATATTCAAGAAAAATAAATAAAGTCAGCAATGTAAAAGAAAATAAAAAAATATACTAAAATAAAGAAATGGGCCAAGGGGGTGTAAACAACAAGCTAAGGGGTGCAAATAGCAAGCCAAACCAAGGCCCAGCCCATATCCTCTTCATCCCTGTCCTCCAGAACAAGAAATACGCGCGCCATGGTTCAAATCTCTATCTCCTGCATACGTGCTTAAAAACAAAAACTTGCAACATGAAAGTTATAGTTCTTGATCACACGATTCTAACCATGTAAAAAACTTAATCTAACTCTCAAAGACCAGAGAGAATTTCTTTGTCCCTAAATCTTGACCTAGTTTTTTCAGAAAGTTCAACTATCAAATACTCCTAGCTCAGTTAACATAAATGAACTCTATGCATATGTACAGCTCAAGGACAATGAGGACTACATTTTTACTTCACAAACCTAAGCCTAATGATTCCTAAATAAGGAGATAGAAGTTTGAGAAATACCTGTCTCAGTCAAGCTCGAGTATGGCAATGTAGGGGTTGTGAGTGAGGCCTGAGATACTTGTGAGCTTGCTTGATGTTCCCTTGACCTTCCTCAATGCTTAGTTTGCTTTGAAATGGCCTAGATGTCTCTATAGAACTCAAGCTGCAAAGCTTCAAAGCAAGAATGGTGAAGTGTGTAAATGGACTTACAGTGACTTGGGAATGGTTGGGATAGTTTAGGTATGTTGTATGGAGTGTGTTGGAACTGGTTTGGGACAAAACGCACGAGGCAATGTGAAGATGGAAGTGATTCTGCAGGGCCTGCCCTGTTTTTGCAAGAATTTGTGTTTTGGTGTTTTGGAGGGTTTGAGAACTTGCTAGCTCGTGTTTATGGCTTTAGGCAATGTAAAAAACTTGTTTCAAATGAATACAACACTTGGTTATATCAAATTACAAATTTGTTGACCTTTTGCATGATTCCTTGGTTTTGAAGTAAAAGGTGATTTTGACAATGCTATGGCCTGTACAGGCTAGCTCCAAGCATGCACATAGTTGGTGCACTTTTCCTGATATTATGGAACTTTTTTTCCAGCAAAAGGCTTAGTCCAATGCTCAAGAGAAACAAATTTGCAAAAGGTGTGCTTTATGTAAATGGCATTGTTAACTTTTTGCCAAAAATGGATTAAACCTTTGTGTAATCTTCCATAGATCAGAACAATGCCTCTAACCAATGTGTTTGCATTTAATTTATGAGCGTGGAAGGGTTTAAGGACCTGTAAACAAAGTACAAGCATGGTTGGACAAAATTTGCAACTTGTAGCATGGTGTAAAATGACTTGGCCAAAAGTGATAATTTGCCATTTTCAAACTTTCGATTCTCCCTAACCTTGAATGATCTTGGAGAGTTCTTGGACATTTTTTAAAGCTTGTAAAATGTTATACAATCCATATTTGAAATGAATTTTGAGATTCCATTTGGAACTATGTGAAAAATTGCCATGAAGATAGGTCAAAATCCTGCCTAAACTAGGGCAAAATTTCACTGTGTTAAAAGTTTCATGGACCCTTGTTCACAAAATCATAACTTGAGATACAAGCATCTTTTGGGAAAACTTTGTGAATAAAAGTTGTACAATTTGTGGAGGACTACAACTTTCATGTTGGAAGTTTTCTTTGAATCCAATTTCATCATGGTGAAAAAGTTGGGAAAAGTTGGGGAAAAATAAGAAATTTTCATAACTTCGAAAATTTCAAAGTTATGAAAATTTTCCATTTTAAACCCTAATTTTCAAAATTAGGTTTCTTGGTGAACAAGTTTCATGTTTTGACACATCTTGATGAAAAATGACCCTTGGCACTTGATTTTGACCAAAAAGTCAAAGTTTGACTTTTCAGTGTACAGTTGATTTTTGATCAGTTGACTGGAAAATTCATCTATCAATCTAATGCATTTGAGATCTTTTGAACCTTGTGATTAGGTCAAGATGATTCCATTGAGTCCTTGAATCCATGCTTGAAACCAATTTTCCATTGGCTAGGTGAAAAATCAGAAATTGCCCTTCTGCAGTCAAAACCCTAAAAATGACCATTTTGCCCTTTTGATGATCTGATCAACTTTCTTGAGGAGTTGTGGTCCAAAGTCAATCAAATGGTTCATATGAGTCTATAATGTTGATGTGGATAAAAAATTGTGAGGTTTGACTGTAAATTGGCCACAGTTGACTTTTTCCCCAATACAGCTGATTTCTAGGTCAACTGTCCAATTGACTGGGCAAAAATTTGATTCAAGGCTTGAAACTTGGTATGAGAAATCTTAGGAATCCAAAATGAAGTATGAAAATCACATGGGGCATTAGAAGTCCAAAATTCCTTGTGCAAACTCAAACCCTAATTTCAGGTCAACAGTGCAAGGAGATGTCTTGAGCAGAGCAAACCCTAGCTTGGTCTTGAGTTTAAAGAGTCTAGTGGGGAAAATCTTGATAAAATGAGAGGGAAAATTTTGGGGTACAACAAGTGTCTTTGAATAAGTAAAGTACTATCTGGTCGGATTCCAGGCTTGCAACACCTAATATTGTTATCTGGTCGAAATCCAGGCTTCATAGTTTCTTCAATTGGAATGGAAATCAGAGAGATCTTAGTGTCGATCTAACTGAACCAGAGAAGGTCTTGGATTAAATTTGACTAGAATGGAAATCAGAAGAATCTTAGCATCGATTCAACTGAACCAGACAAAAGTGTTGGAATATCTTCAATTGGAATAGAAATCAGAGAGATCTTAGTGTTGATCTGACTGAACTAGAGAAGGTCTTGTGAGGGCATCTTTCTGAGGAAGATCCTGAGATAACCCTTTGTTATACGTGGCTTTTGAGAAGACTACCAGGTCACATAAGTAGTCAATGGTGTTTATTGATTTTATCTTTCCCTGAAAAAGGTAAAGAATTAGTCATATGCAATGTCATGATGTATGAAATGCATTGTGATGATGTTCTTAAAATAAATGAAATTATGTTGTATGCGATATGTATACGCATGCCACGATGTATGAATAGAGATGCTATTGAGATGTTTCCCCTTCTAGGAAAATAAATCCCAGACTAC
This sequence comes from Vicia faba, assembly GCA_948472305.1. Lineage (NCBI taxonomy): Eukaryota > Viridiplantae > Streptophyta > Magnoliopsida > Fabales > Fabaceae > Vicia > Vicia faba. The sequence goes on along the minus strand of CATIWC010001813.1, from coordinate 210,330 downwards.
TGCTGGAGAGTATTGGGAAGCTGAATCCTCCATTTCCGTTGGGATGATGAGTAGAGATGATTCGCTGGGGATTTCCTCTTCTTGAGAATAACTCCATGGAGGGAGTGTTTTATTGGAAGATTTCGCGGATATAGAGAAATAAACTCTGTTAGGGAATGAATTTCCTCAGTTTGAGAAATACACCCTACCGGGGAGGAGGTTTTATAAACTGTTCGCAGTTATAAAACTCGAATGGGGAAGGCAGATTTCAGCTCTCTGAAGGAACTTTGTTGGAGAAAGTAATTCCTGCTTGGGGAAGAAGAGACCAAAACTTTGGTTATTTTTACTTTGTGGGGAACATAGACGTCACTAGGACGTATGCTAAGGATACGACGAGGACTTCGCATCAGAACGTTTCTGCCCATGTACCTGCTGGAGATTTTGGTGGATGGATCTATGTCATGATTGTACTTGATCATGTATTGAATGAAGTTCAAAATGACATCCGTGTTTGGATCGTATCTACACTGTACTTGAAACATGTGTTGAATGAGTTTCAGAATGGCATCCGTCTCTGGATCGTATATGAACTGAACTGTTGCTAGAAGATAATCTGGAATAAGTATCAGGATGACATCCATCTTTGGATCGTACCTGAACCGTTTCTATATGAGAATCTGGAGTAAGTGTCTGGATGACATCCGTTCTTGGATCGTACCTGAACCGTTTCTAGATGAGAATCTGGAGAAGGTGTCAGGATGACATCCGTTCTTGGATCGTACCTGAATCGTATTTGAAGAGAATCTGAATAAGTATTAGGATGACATCCGTTCTTAGATTGTCCCTGAACTGTTTCTAGATGATGACCTAAAGTAGGTGTCAGGATGATATCCTTTCTTGGGTCGTACCTGAACCGTTTTTAGATGAGAATCTGGAGTAAGTGTCAGGATGACATCTGTTCTTGGATCGTACCTGAACCGTTTCTAGATGAGAATCTGGATTAGGTGTCAGGATGACATTCGTTCTTGGATCGTACCTGAACCGTATTTGAAGAGAATCTGAATAAGTATCAGGATGACATCTGTCTCTGGATCGTACCTGAACTGTTTCTAGATGATGATCTGGAGTAGGTGTCAGGATGACATCCATTCTTGGATCGTACCTGAACTGTTTCTATATGAGAATCTGGAGTAAGTTTCAGGATGACATCCGTTCTTGGATCGTACCTGAACCATTTCTAGATGAGAATCTGGAGTATGTGTCAGGATGACATCCGTTCTTGGATCGTACCTGAACCGTTTCTAGATGAGAATCTGGAGTAAGTGTCAGGATGACATCTGTTTCTAGATCGTACTTGAACTGTTTCTAGATGAGAATCTGGAGTAGGTGTCAGGATGACATCCGTTCTTGGATCGTACCTGAACTGTTTCTAGATGAGAATCTGGAGTAAGTGTCAGGATGACATCCGTTTCTGGATCGTACCTGAACCATTTCTAGACGAGAATCTGGAGTAAGTGTCAGGATGACATCCGTTTCTAGATCGTACCCGAACCGTTTCTAGATGATGTGTTGAAATAAGTGTCAGAATGACATCCGTCTCTGGGTCGTATTTGCATTGTTTCTAGATAGAATCTGCTTTATTCAGAATGTTTCCGTTGGGGAAGGGAAATTCTGTAATCCGCTTAGGGAATCCCGAGAAGCTTGGCGACTTCATTGGGGAACTTTCGTTGGAGCAGTAATTTGGAGAGATTACTCTGCCGAGGGTATGATAACACCTGGCCTCAATAGGATGCACGCTAAAAACATGGCAGTGACCTTGTAGTGGAATGCCCCTGTCTCGATACCTGTTGTAGAAAATATCAACCGAGAATTTTGTAGATGGTTTGACTATTATCCCAACTCTCGGAGTCCTTGGTGAATGCAAATCCGGGTAATAAACATTCTACTGATTAGACAAGTGACAAGATGACAAGACATAGTTGTACGCTTTAATCCCTAACTTTTTCCTGGACTGCCCTTTCGGTTTTTCAGTCCACCGGGATATCCCTTTTTTTTGCCCAAACCGCCTTTTCAGGTTTTCGACTTGTCGGGTGTACATTTTTTTTTATCCCTAATTTTTGCTCGAACCCCTTTGGTTCACCGGGATGCCCTTATTTTTGCCTAGGCCAGTCAATCTAGCAGGTCTTTTTCATGCATAGTCTTTTCTGACTATGTCCACATTCACTGGGTACGGGGAATTGTCACTGTCCATAGTAGTAAGTGTTACCACACTGCCAGAAGATGTTTGTTTGATCGCACGTGATTCGTAGTTGGAATTCATGTCTAGTGCCCCAAGTGATTCAGATGGAGATCTGCCCCTGGCTATTTGGCATCTTTGAGAGATTCCTTGAATCTTGACTTGACTGCCCCAGATGATGGACAATGGTCATGCCGTGCCCCATGGTTATGAAAGGCCTATAACTGGAATGTCTTTCCATCTGAGGTGATTCTATCCACTGAGAAGATTTTTGTTCATCGAATATTCATCGTACGAATTTCTCTGCTGTTGAAAAAATAGTCATATGCAAACAATAGTATTTTAAGAATGCAAAGCTTATGTCTGTCTTGAAGTTTGAAAATTCATTTTTTTAGTAAAACAAACAAACTTTGTAAAAGAGTGATATCAACTCAGGATTTATAGCAAGTTCTACAGGAGTCAGGATACCTTTTGTAACAGTATGCTTACGAACAAACATATGCTTTAGTTAGGACTTTTAAGGGTTATAACGTGGCCTGGTTTACGGTTCAAGAAACAAAGGATAAAGGCTCAAATTTTATTTGTACCCAACCCGCTCTTCGTGATGTTCTTCAGTCATATACCCAGTTAATTGTGCATCCAGATCCCAATTGAGTCTGGCATCTTGTCCTTGATGTTCCGGTGATGGTTCAGATACTGAAAGTTTTTTGAAAGAGACAGTCATTTTGTGATCTTCTTTTTTCCGAGGATTTGTAGTAACCTCCTTTTTTTTGGTTTTCGTTATCCCTTATTTTTCCTGAACTATTTCTTTTGCGATTACAGTCAGCAGGATGCCCCTGTTTTTTCTTAAGTCTCCTTCATAGGTTTTGACTTAGCGGGCTTTTCTTTTGAAAAATAAAGATTGTCTGCTTTGATGATTATGCGGAACCAACACCATCTTTTAATTTGGAAGGATGTCTTCGATGCCATTCATTATGTACGAAGCGGAAGATTGCGACTGAATGCGCGTCTGAATTAACTGAGAAACTACCCTGCCCCGAGTTATGATTAAGGGTTTTAATTTGTGTGAAAAGAAAAACTCCTACTTCTTTGGCTCAAAGGGGTTGACTAGGGATTATCTTCTTTATAACTCCACTGTTTGAGATTTGAAACAACGCCTGTACATCGTCAGCAAGGTCTGTTTAAAATAATATTGTAGAGATTGTGGTATCATTTTCGTCATCCTCCCTCTAAAGTCTCAGAGCTTTTGATCGAGAGTTGAATATCACAAAAGGAAAGCAGTTTAAATATAGTGAATACAAATGACTTGATTCAAAACAGACATATAACATGCATTGGTAAAGTAACAAAGTTTGATATGAATAAATGTTTGAACAATCAAAAGAAAATTACAAATTGAAAATTCTAATGAACAAAAGCTTCTTCGTCTGATCATGTCACTTCAGATGGCGCGCCTTGGAAGGATGGCAGAAGAACTCATCTTGACCGTCTTGTGTAAACTCCAACACTCCTTCATCAATCAAGTTTTGAATTTTATATTTTAACATCCAACAATCATCAGTATCATGCACGGGACTGTTGGAGTGATATGCACACCTTGCATCAGGATTGTAGTTAGACGAAGAAGTCTTAGGATTCAGATGAGGCCCTATCAACGTAACCAGATTCATCCTTAACATGTGTTATAAAGCTTGAGACAACGACATATTGAGTTTGGTAAACTGCCTCTTGGGTGTATCCGACTTACTATGATTAACCCGTTGTTTTTGGCGAGGTTGTTGTTGGACCCGTGATGTAGTAGCAATTTGGAAAGGTCCAACCTCTTGTCTTGTCGGAGGTTGATCAATGACTTTGTCCCCAACCTCGACTATTTGCTTCTTACGGTTGCATTCATATTGATGAAGTTTGGTGATAATGGCCCTCAACTCTTCTTGTCCCCGGGCTAGGCCTTGGATAAGAGCCATCTGCCCTAGCATTTGGGTTCTCATTACTTCAACCTCAGCTTGCAGTTGTTCCAACCGTTCGTCCTTATTGTCTTTAGGATTTTTCTTGGCCAGGTTCCCAGCGAGGAGTGCTTTCAGCTCTTCCTGCCCCTTGGATAGGTTCAGGAACATTTTCATGAACTGAGCTTCTTGAGTTTGGAGATCTCTGTTGTTTTGTTTGAGAGCCATTGCTGAAATAAACAGTGAGAACATGAGAGACCTGCTTTGAAACCTGCTTATGCAATGATATGTATGATATATTTATGCAATGTTTTCAAGGACTCGTGGGGTAAACAAGAAGATGTCTGCAGTTTAAATTTGTAGCTTTGATTGAAGAACTCTGTATCATTGAGTGTCCTTCTACGAGAGTCAAGCTCACCATATCAAGTGAGTCATAACCCCTGACTCAAGTTGTCGTGTTTTGGTCTTTTGACAGTATTGGCTAGAGGAAAATAAATCCCCTTGCCCCTTTCCAGATGTCTGATTTATCATAACCTGCATCATGAACCCTTGAGATCCTTGAAATGGTTAAGGAAATGTTGTGGCATGATGTTATGATGTGTACGTTATGCGTTAAGCAAGAGTGTAAGGTGATGAAGACAAGTGAGTCTAAGAAATCCAGGTTACTGGATAATGACTGCAAACAAATCCTGCAAGGAGATCATGTTGAAAGAAAACAAATCACACAAGCAGCCTTAGATTTAGGCTTGTATGGATTCCATAGGTAAGTACCCTCTTGAAGTTTAGTTGGCTCAACCTGTCTTAGAAATAGTAATCAGGTTCTAAGGAGTCTCAATATCATTGATCTTTCTTTATCGATATTATTTCAGCTTAGCAATCTTTTCTTGCGGCCGAAACATCCCGAAAGTCCGATCTCAATGAGTGTAGTATCGAGTATCAACAAATTCTCAGCTTTACACTGAGACCGGTTATCTCAATACTTTCTAATGGCCAAGTTTCTTCAACTAAGTTTCTAAGGTATGATAGTGCTTCACGACACCACGCAGCGGCCCCGTATTCTCCTCGATTCAACACAAGAGATACTGGTACCAACCAAAGTGTCACACCAACACAGCCATTGCTTCAACCATATCGATCTACACCATACAGTCTCCATGATCTATTGTTGTTTACCTAAAAGTGTGCCCCAGATCCGGGTGTAGGATCTATAAACCCAAATAAAACCCTCAAAACTAAAGCAATCAAAGCATACAAAGCAGTTAAATAATGAAATAACTCTAAGCTAACCCCACTTTTTATTTTAATCCCCAGCAAAGTCGCCAGTTCTGTGATACAGTGGCAGAACCGACTGTTATATACTGGTTTTGCGTTTTTTGTTCGCAAATATGCGGTAAGCAAGAGTCGCCACCGTCTTTTCTTTTATCCAACAAAGGAAAGGGTGAAAAGAACAGAAAAAGACCTTTTCGAGATGTTTTCTGAGTAAGGGGTAGATTATGGAAAGGGAAGGTGTTAACACCCTTTCTATCAGTGGTTTTCCACGGGCTCTTAGAGGTTTTCTCATTTTGAAATGCCTTTGTGCTTTGTGTTTGAAAATGTTTTGAAAACGCCTTAGTACGGAGAACTTTGTAATGTTTCTCGGGAAAGTGGAGAAAATATACAAAGTGTTTTGAAATTTCTTTTGAAAAGTAGTTTTTGTGTAAGTGCAAAATATTTGAGCAAACTTTTAACAACTATCTACTTTGTTACTCGAAAAGAGTCATTTTTTTCCTCTTTTCCTTTAGACAGTGCTATCCTACTATTAGTGAGTAGGTAGCCTTGTTGTTGGATGTTGAGGGACAATCGAAGGGACGTTACATTCACAAAGGCAATTTATGGAGATGCTTTAGCAATTCTGTTTTATGGACTAGATCATTTACCGAGAAGGAAACTGTAGGGTCATCGAGGGACTATGATCTTTTGTTTTTACGAGTCTTTGCTAAAGCATTCCTGCCTCATGAGTGTTTTATTTAAAGGCAACCAAAGTGGGAGATACCTTAGAGGTGTGCATGTGCAAGTGTGTTCAATTCAGTTATTTTATCTTTAAACATTTAGCTGTTCTACCGTTTGTTTTCAGATCTTGTCATGCAATCCTAGTTAGCATACATCTAAGTAGTTAATATATGTACATGAATTTAAAGTGCGAGAATTGTAAATCCTACGCTATTACAATGCTTTGGGGAGGGGATTTACATTATACAAGGATAAAGGGAGATAAAGCAGTAAATGTCCTAGTTTTAATCTATTACATCCAGTGGGAAGATACACTAATAGTAAAAATACGGGATTAAATAAACACGCATGAAATAGTAAAGACGTCTAAAAATCCTAAAGAAAAGAAATTTTTTTGTTGTTTTTGGTATAAAATAAAATAAAAATCCCAAGTCTATTTAATTTTAATTTTAAGAAAAAAGATGTTAAAATAATTAATTAATTTGTTTACAAAATTAACTTAATTAGAAAAAATACTAGCCTAATGTCTTTTTTGTGATTTTTGATTTAAGGTTAATTTAAATAAATAAAAAAGGTCAATAAAGAAATGAAAAAAATACAAAGGGGGGCACCCCTTCGATTGTAGGGAAAGATGGATATCCTTCGATCCAGGAAGGAAACACCTCCTTCAATCCATAAGGGAGCTGCCTTCTTAGATTCAGGAGGACCATAGGCAAACTTCGATCTAGAAGTCTAATGCTTTCGATCCAGGAAGGATGTGTCCCTTTCGATCCATAAGGGAGCTGCCTTCTTTGATTCAGGAGGACAATGGGAAGCTTCGGTCCAGAAGGCTATGGCTCCTTCAACCTGGAAGACTACGTATTTTGATCCAGGAAGGCAAAGGCTCCTTCAATCTGGGGTGCTGGATCTGCAAAAGTACGTTAGTGAAATAAAATGCAGGACCTGGGTATCGAAATCCAGGTCCTTCAATCCTGCGTGCGCTGGGTCTTTTCAGGCTATATCTGCAACAAGTGTTAGCAAATGAAAAACATGACTTGGGTGCCAAACCCAAGCCCTTTGATTTTGTCTAGGATGACAAATCAAATGGAACAAAAAATATGGATGTGTTATGCAAATATAAAGTTGGACAATTTACCCTCTCTTACCAGTAGATTGAACCTTCGATTTGGGCACTTTCTAGATGTGGGCATCTTTGATCTGGAACTTCTGGGTGTGGATACTTTTATTGAAGGGTGGCTTTGGCTTGGAAAATTTTGACAACCTTTGGTGGATTTTGTGGGCAGCGTCTCTCCAATGTTTTTCGTCCTCTTTTTTTCTTACAAGCATGTTGCTTATATAGAGTATGAGGGATGGGACAAGAGAAGTAATGTTGGTAACGGCCATTTGAATGCCATGAATACCAAAATGTAACCTTGGCCAAAGTTAAGGGATCTTGTCTATTTTTTGAATTTGGCATAATATGTAACTGTCTTTCAAATGCTCTCTTTCGAATGGGATGATGGATTCCTTCGAATGGCCTTGATTCAGCTCATTCGAACGATTCTGATGGAGCTCTTTCAAATGACTCTGATTCAAATACCAATCGAAGGGTATTTATTGAAATGTCAATCGAAGAGTCCTTTGCTACGCCAATCGAAAGATCTTGTCCATGCCAATCGTAGGACACGGTTAACATGCCTGTCAAAGCTGCCTTGACACAATGCCAAATCGAAGGATCCCTTGCCATATCAATCGAAAGGCTTGGCCCATGGTGCCAAATGAAAGGGTCTTTTAGAATGTCAATCAAAGGCCTTGACACAATGCCAATCGAAAGGCTTGTCATGAGGCCAATCGAAAGGCCTTATATCCATGCCAGTCGAAGGGCTTGGCCATAATGCCAAATAAAGCATTTGGAATGTCAATCGAAAGGTACCACTTAAAAAGTTTATGTTTTCTTAGGCAAGGGTTTGTGACCAATCATGTAGGGGAAGACCTTGGAAAACATGAGAGGGAAAATTTTTGGGTACAACATATCTCAATATAAATTCTTTCTTCCTTGTTTTTCGAGTGGCCTTGTGTGTCATCTACGACTGAAATTCTTTCAGATACTACGAGTGGTTTAAATATTATTTGAAGGTGTATTTCTTTGGACGATTCATCACAGTGCAAGTGATAATCGTAATCCTTTTGTGAATGAGCTATTTTATCCTGGAGGCATCATGGTTAAGAGTTGCTTTGCATAATTTTGGCAGTACCACGGAACGTCTTAAAGAAAGTGTATTGTTCCACGACTCAGCCGATAACTTCCTTCGTGGAAATTTTGTTTCAAAAATCGAAAACAATAATTTTAAGACGTTTCTTTAATTGCCATGGCTAATATGGAAATTATTGGTACTACTGTGGCCGCTACTGTTTCTGACAAACCATTTAAGTTTGAGGGTTCTAATTTCAAACGTTGGAAAGCTAAGATGAAAATTTTCTTACCTTTAAAGAAGGTTTCCCATGTTATGAGGATATCCTTGTTTCTCCTTTTGGATCAATTGAACTAACTAATGGTGGATGAAAAATCCGTGGAAGCTCAAAGCCACAAAATTCAGAAGATTTCTCATGAAATCATTACATAAGGTACGCCCCTCAATGAAAAATTTCAAATTTCTGTTATCATTGACAAACTGTCCATGGTTGGAAAGATTTCAAAAATGTTCTTCACCATAAAACAAAAGAGGTTTCAATTGAGAGTTTGATAACTCACCTTAGAATTGAAGAGGAAGTTAGAAAACAAGATCAGGAGGATAAATTCTTAGTTGCTTCTAATAACAAACAAAGATTCAATTCAGTTCTGAAGCCTACAGAAAAACCATTAAAGAATCAGAATCGCAATATTGTGAACCAAATTAAGAATGAGAATCCCTCAAGGGGCCCATCTGCTCTGATTTCTAGACAACAACCATCAACTCAAAGAAATGACGCTTTGATTTTCACTTGATATAATTATGAAAAACTGAGTCATATGGCTAAGAGATGTAAGAGTATGCCCAAACATGTTGGCTCTAATATACAGGTTAACCTGACTGATGAACACTTCATTGTTATGATCATTGAAACCAACATGGTTAGTGGAACTGATGGTTGGTAGGTAGACACTGGCGCCTCTCGTCATGTCTGCTATGATCGTGCCATGTTCAAGATATACACAAATGCTGAAAATAATAAAGTGTTGTTGAGAGATGCTCACTGTAACGCACAATATTTAATTAATTATTTAATTAAATATTTTTCGAATATTTTTTTTGATTTAATTGTCGAAGTTGTGGAATATTTATTTAGTTTGTGTTGTTGTTATTTGAATTAATTTATTTGATTAAGTTGTAGAAACAGTATTAGAATAATATTATTACTAATCAAGTGGGCTTTCAATAGTTAGAAGTAGGAATAGTGGGGGTGTAGAAATGAGGCCCAAAAGATTAAATAAGACAAATATAGTCTGCTTGTGATACCAATATTACTACATCATCATTTCCAAGTGTTTCAAATTTCAATTAAATGTATTGTGAGTAAATTGAGAAACCAATTTTGAGAACAACAACATTGATATCCTGTAGCAGTAGAAGTATTGTGAGTAAAGTGAGAAATCAATTTTCTAATGTTTCAACTTTCAAACTACTAATATATAATAATAATAATAATAATAATAATAATAATAATAATAATAATAATAATAATAATAATAATAATAATAATAATAATAATAATAATAATATTAATAATAATGATGATGTAGTATTATAGTATTATAGTATACTAATTTGAATATCTTTTGTAATTAGAAAAAAAACATAGATAATTAATTCACCGGAGATAGTCATAATAGTCCGAATAATTACGCAGTTTATTTGTAGTAAATTTTGGTTGACTCGTTGTATTATGTTCTTTGTTAAAAAATGTGAATTAGCAGGTGATATTATTGCCTCTATTTATGGGCAAAATATTAAGTTGTAGGCTTATGGCCAATGTTGGTTTGTTATTGCGTTGCTATAAAATTATATTGTTGTTATTCTGGAATTCATATTGTGTCGCATACATAGCATATCAAGTTGGAGCTGATGCTCAGTAAGTTGGTATGGATTGGAAAATTAATTTGAAGGCTTATGCCTTGTTGACGCCTCTATTAATTGACAGATTTCTAAGTTGGGAGTTTTGATCCGATGGTACCACATGTGTGTGCATCGTATAAGTCGCATTTCATGTTGTATAATTATGTTGTTGTGTAGCTGACTTGTGATGATTGATGTTGGTTGAAAGTTGTGAAGTGGTGATTTTATATAATCTGATCTAATATATTGTTTATCATACATTCAATTATATAGTTCGATATCTCACCCCTTCTGTTTGAATGTTGCCCTCTGTTGGTAACGTGCAGGTAATCAAGAAAGATAGATGTTACCTCCATTAGTTTGAGTCGGTGTTGTCACTCTGATATGTAGCACTCGAGGGGATGAACGCATGTTTTATTTATTGTTGGTTTCCATATGTTGCTGAATTTTTAAGTTGTTTTCATTAAAGACTTATTGTCTTAAAGTTGTTTTGAGTTGGACAAGATATTATGATGTTTTCAGTTGAATTTGTGAATCCACTGCGTAGAAATGAAAGTTGTTTTATTTTTTTAAAGACTAAACAATTTGTTATCTATTCATTCGAATTTTATGTGTTATGTATCTGAACTATAGGTGATTGAATATCGTTGTTTCCAAGTTGAAAGTGTACCATTCCATTTGTTTGTTAGAAAACTTTTTAACTCTGATTTTATATAATTCATTGGGTAGAAATGGAGTGTTATACTCACACCACTGGTGTTGCTAGAATTGGAGACATTGAGTTGAACTTCACCTCATGAAAGACTTTAATCTTGAAGGACGCCATGTATGTCCCTAAACTTAGAAAGAATCTTGTTCCTGGGTTTCTTTTGAATAAGACAGTGTTTAGTCAGTCTATATGGCCGATTTGTACACCATCACTAAGAATTGTATTTTTGTTGGAAAAGGGCACACCACTGATGGAATGTTTAAGTTGAATGTCAATGATTTTAATATTTGTGTGATTTTAATATTTGGCATGCTAGACTTTGTCATGTTAATAAGTGAATTATTTCTAATGCAAGCAACTTAGGCGTAATCCCTAAATTAAATGTCAATGATTTAAATGAATGTGAATATTATAATCAAGCTAAAATAAATAATACTTTGCATAAATCAATTATTAAAGAATTTGATCCCCTAGATCTTATACACTTTGATATATGTGAATTAGATAGAAATTGAACTATAAATAATAAACATTATTTTATCATTTTTATTGACGATTATTCTGATTATACTTATATATACTTAATGAAAAATAAAAATGAAGCGCTTGACATGTGTAGATGTACGTAACTGAAATTGAGAATCAACTTAGTAAGAAGATTAAGAGACTTCGTAGTCATAGGGGAACTGAATATGATTCTGGTTTATTTAATGATTTTTATATAGAACATGGAAATGTACATGAAACGACTGCTCTATATTCTCCTGAAATGAATGGTAAAGCAGAAAGAAAGAATAAAACTCTTACTGAACTTGTTATTGCAATTATGATGAATTCTGGTGTTGCACCTCCATGGTGGGGGGAAATTTTGTTGATTGTTTGATATGTCATGAATCGAGCCCCCAAGTCAAAAAGTAAGATATCTCCTTATGAAGTATTAAATAAAAGACAATCAAACTTGTCTTATTTGAGAACTTGAGGTTGTCTGGCTTATGTCAGAATTCCGGATCTGAAACGAGTTAAACTCGCTAGTAGAGTATATGAATGTGTATTCATTGGGTATGCAGCAAATAGTAAAGCGTACAAGTTTTATGACCTAAAGGAAAAAGTGATCATAGAATCGAATAATGTTGAATTCTATGAAGACAAATTTACTTTCAAATTGAGAAATAGTAGGGGCACACAATCGAGTCACATTCATGTGATAAGAAGCACAGAAAGCAACGACATTGTAGAAATAGAACTTCGACGAAGTAAAAGAGTAAGAGTTTATAAAGACTATGGGCCAGAGTATGCGGCTTATAATGTAGAAGAAGATCCAATAAATATTTAAGAAGCCTTGTCATCTCTGGATGCTGATTTATGGTAAGAAGCTATTAATTATGAGATAAAATCTCTAGAGTCTAACAAGACCTGGCACTTGGTAGACTTGCCTTCTGGGTGCAAACTGATCGATTGTAAATGGGTTTTGAAAAAGAAACTAAAACCTGATGGAACTATTGATAAATATAAGGCTCTCCTTGTAGCCAAGAGTTTTAGACAAGGAGAAAATATAGATTTCTTCTACATCTTCTCTCCAGTCACTAGAATTACATCCATTAGGGTACTTATTTCAATAGCTTCTATTTATAACTTAATAGTACACCAAATGGATGTTAAAATAGTTTTTTAAACGATGACCTAGAAGAAGAAATCTATATGGAACAACCAGAAGGGTTTGTGATCCATGGACAAGAAAACAAGGTCTGTTAGTTAGACAAGTCTCTGTATGGACTAAAACAGGCTCCTAAGTAATGACACGAAAAGTTTAATACTTAATGATATCGAATGGGTACAAATTGAATTAAAGTGACAAATGCGTTTAATACAAATATGAGAATCGCATATGCATTATCATATGTCTATATGTAGACAATCTACTCATATTTGGATCAAACATTCAGGCTATTAATGATATGAAATCATTGTTGTGCAACAACTTTGATATGAAAGCCTCGGAGAAGCGAGTGTGATTCTTGGAATCAAGATCACGATATCTAAGCAAGGAATTTATTTGGATCAATCACACTATGTGGAAAAGATCTTAAAGAAATATAATTACTTTGATTGTAAACCTGGGAGCACACCATATGATCCAAGCATAAAACTATTTAAGAACACTGGTGAAAGTATTAGACAGACAGAATATGCGAGCATCATTGGTAGTCTTAGGTATGCCACTAATTGTACTAGACCCGACATTGTATATGACATAGGATTTTTGTGCGAGTTTACTAGTAGACCTAGTAATGAACATTGGCAAGCTATTGAGCTAGTCATGCAATACCTTAAAAATATCATGAATCTCGATTTGCATTATCAGAGATTTCCTGATGTACTTGAAGGATACAATGACGTAGATTGGAATACCTTATCAGATGATTCCAGAGATACTAGTGGCTATATTGTATCTTGGAAATCAAAGACATAGATAATCTTGGCTTAGTCCACAATGGAGTCTGAGATGATAGCACTAGCCACAACTAGTGAAGAAGCAAGTTGGTTAAGATGCTTGCTAACTGAGATCCCTTTATGGGAAAAACTTATGCCAGTTATGTTGATCCATTGTGATAGTACCACGACTATTGCAAAAATTGAGAACCCTTATTATAATGGTAAAAGACATCCAATAAGAAGAAAGCACAACACCATCAAATATTGTATCTCTAAAGGAGCTGTAAAAGTGGATCATGTACGCACTGATGAAAACTTAGCAGATCCTTTGACGAAAGGATTAGCTAGAGATAAAGTCTATAATACATCATATAAGATGAGACTAATGCCTACAGAAACATGAGTTGCTAATGATGGTAACCGACCTAAATCACTGGAGATTCCAAAAAATATGTTCAATGCGTAATAACAAGTTGTGAATAATATGAGGCGATCATGCTAGAGTAAATAAGAGAAGCATGAATCCTGAAGCGATAAGAGGATAAGATGATAGAAACTCTAAATGAGATCTATACTCTGTATGATGGAGTACATAGGCTAAAAGAGTACTCTTGATAGACTTACATATGTGATTGTGGAACTGAGGCCGGTTCCTATGGAATTTCGAGGCAGAATTCCTAGAGCCTTCACTAAACCGAGATACACATGCATGGCCATTAAAGCACGGGCTATTAGAAAACATCTTAAGAAAAGATTGTGTGTGGGTCTGATGTCTGAGATAGAGTTCAAGACAATAGTGTCACTCTTGTTGAATTAGAATCCTACTTGCTACGCAAAGGTTCAAGTCGTAGACACCTTAGAAATGTTTGACGTTACTTTTAATATCACCTTTAAATTCAAGTAGGGGGATCTTAATATGAATGAAAGAGTTATCCTATTTTAATGGAAGTTAATTATAGTGAAATTAATTATTAATATTAATTAATTAATAATTAATAATGAGTCTGTGATATGGTGGGAGAACTGACTTGAGGTTTTGCGTTTGTGTTCGCAAATGTTTCGGTTTAGCAAGAGTCGCCACCGACTTTTTATTTTATCCTAAGGAAAGGTCAAAAAGCACAGGAAATACCTTTGAGATGTTTTCTTGGGTTCGGGGAGTAGATTATGAACAGGGAAGGTGCAAGCACCCTTTTCATCCATGGTTATCCATGGGCTCTTAGTTACTTGTTTAGATCATTTGCTTTTGCTTTTCAATTGTTTGAAATGGTGCTTTGTGTGTGGTTTTGAAAATGTTTTGAAAAGAGGCCATTGTTGTGGAAACCTTTGTAATGATTCTTATTTGAATGTATACAAAGGTTTATTGTCTTTTGAAAAGATTTCAATGTTTGAAAGTTTGATTTGGGAAAATGTTTTAAAATTGTTTTGTGAAGTGTGTTTGAAAATAGCAAGGATGTTTTGCAAGTTTTGATCAAGTAACTAAGAGTTATCTACCCTATTTTACTCAAAGATCTTTCCTATATGTTTTTAACCCTTTTGACAGTGTTGTTTTACCATTGCATTTGGTAAACAACCTTGTATTAGGATGTTAAACGGGACAGGCGTGGGTCATCATATAGACCATGATAGCAATTGTGTCAAGCATTTTTAGCAAATTTTTGAGGGACTAGATCATTTTGTATGGGCAACCAAGATAGCGTCATCGAGGGACTATGATCTTTTGTTTTGTTTTTGTTTTTCCAAAGTACCCAACATGCATAACATGGCCTATTTTTAAGGCAACAGGTGGATGTAACCCTAGGGGTGCAAGTGTGCATTGTGTATTGATTTTCATGCATTTTTGTCTTTGTATTAGTCAAGCTATTTGTTAATTTTGGATTTTTGCATACAAACCCTAATTTCTAATCATGGCATAATTGAAAGCGTAAAAATGCGTAAAAATAAATCTACCACTATTACAACAAGATTATGGGGATGGGGGTACAATTTTTGAATGGGGATTATTTGACAAGAAAATAAAAACCCTAATTTTTACTATTACATCCAAATTGAATCAAATGGTATAAATAAATGAATAATATTTAAATAAACAAATTAAATAAATATATAAAATAATATGAATATGCAAAGGTTTTTTTGTTTATTTTTATGTATGTAAAAATATTTAATGCAAAAAAGGAAGAAATAAATGAAAAGATTATTTTTTTGGTTAAGGGTAAATCCCTAATTTTCTTTAAGAAAATAAATATATTAATTATATTATTTATATACAATGAGATAAAATAATGTGCATAATAAAATATATTTAGAAAAAGTATTATTTAAGTATAAATAATTATAATAAATAAAATTATATTTTTCATGTTTTTATTCTCAAGTATCTATTAAATAAAATAAAAGTATGTATATATATTAATTATATTAAATATGTACAATAAAAATAAAAATATATACAAGACTAAAAATATATTTAGAAAAATATTTTTTTAGTGTAAATAAAATAAAGAATAAAAATAAAAAAAATAAAAAAAAGTATAATTTATATATCATTTTTAAGTTTTCAATAAATAACATATATACTAATTAAATTGTTTTCATGCTAAAAAATAAAAATAAAATACAAAATAAATGTAAAAATTTATAAAAAAAATATTTTTGGATATTTTTGTATTTAGAAAATATAAAATAGAAATCAGAAAATGAAAATAAATAAAAAAATATCAAAGTATAAAGAAATTGGGCCAGGGGGTGAATTCAGCAAAAGGAGGGAGCAAATAGTGAGAGGACCAAAGCCCAGCCCAAGCCACTTCATCTTCAACCTCTGACTTCAAATTTTGCGTGCGCCCTGTACAAATGCTAGATCCTGCATACGAGCTCTATTGCAAAAACACATAACATCAAAGTTGTAGAGCTTTTCAAGACGAATCCAATCATATAAAAAACTTGTCCTAACTCTCAAAGACCAGAGAGAATTTCTCTGGCCCTAAAATCTAACCTAATTTTTTCAAGATGTTCATGGACCAAATTCTCTTAGCATGCTTAATAAAAATGAAAACTGAGCATATGTACAGCTTCATGGCTATGAATACTACATTTCTTATTCACAAACCTAAGGCTAAATGTTCCTAAATAGAGAGATAGGAAGTTGATAAAAACTTGTTTCAACTGACTTCGTGTATGGCAATGTGGAGCTTTTTAACAAGGCCTGAGATGTCTGGGAGCTTGCTTGAACTTCACTTGACCTTCTCCAATGTCTAGCTTGCCTTGAATGCACTTGAACAAGGCTACAGAACTCAACCTGCACAAGCTCAAATTGAAAATGGCAAACCATGTAAATGGAGTTACAGTTAGTGTTTAAGGTTTGGGATAGCTTGGATGGATTGAATGGAAGGTGTTTGAACAGGTTTGGAGCAAAACGCACGAGCAAATTGTGCTATGGAAGTCAAGATGTAGATGCTGCCCTGTTTTGCCAATGGAAGGTGTTTTGCCAATGGAAGGTGATTTTGAGCTATGGGATGTTTGAGGGCTCAAAGGGTTATGTTTCTGGCTCAAAGGGGTGTGAGAAATATGTTTCAAAAGCTTGCACAAGTTGGTTTTTGTTGAGGTTCTAGTTCTAGTGTTTTGGATATCTTTCTTGTATATGAAGCAAAAGTGGACAAGTGATGTGAAAACAGGCCTGTATAGTCTATCTATCACCTTCCATATTATCCTCTTGGGCCCTATAATTTGTGGATTTTATTTGCTGCATAAGATATGGACCAATGCTCAAGGGATTCAGTTTTGACATAAAGCACATTTTGGCAAAAATGGTAATGTTGCTTTTTCTATTTAGGGATTAATCTAATGTACAATGCTCTAATGACCAAAACAATGCCTTAGACCAATGGTTTTGCACTTAATTATTGAGTGTGGAATGGTTTTGAGGCCTGTAATCTAGTGTAAAGCAAGCTGATTTGAATTTGCAACTTGTATCACAATGAACATGCCATGGATGAAAAGTGAGTTTTTACCAACTTCAAGCCTTCGATTCTCCCAAACCACAAATGAGTTTAGAGAGTTATTGGACATTTTAGAAAGCTTTCAACATTCTATACAATCCATCTTTCAAATGAAATTTGAGATTCCAAGTGGAACTATGTGAAAAATGGCCATGAAGATAGGTCAAAATCCTGCCTAAACTAGGGCAAAATTTCACTAAGTTAAAAGTTTTAGGGACCCTTGTTCCAAAAATCATAACTTGAGATCCAAGCTTCTTTTGGGAAAACTTTGTGAATCAAAGTTATATACTTTGTGGAGGACTACAACTTTCATGTTGGAAGTTTTGTTTGAATCCAATTGCATCATGGTGAAACTGTTCGGCAAAGTTAGGAAAAATTAAAAAAATTTCATAACTCAGAAAAATTCTAAGTTCTGAAAATTTTCAACTTTAAACCCTAATTTGCAAAAATGGGTTTCTTGATGAACAAGTTTCATGTTTTTACATATCTTGATGAAAAATGACCCTTGGCACTTGATTTTGACCAAAAAGTTAAAGTTTGACTTTTCAGTGTATAGTCAAATTTTGATCAGTTGACTGAAAAATTCATTTGTCAATCCAATGCAATTGAGATCTTTTGAATCTTGTGAATAGGTCAAGATGATGCCATTGAGTCCTTTAATCCATGCTTGAGCCGAATTTTCCATTGGCTAGGTCAAAAATCAGAAATTGCCTTTGTGCAGTCAAAACCCTAAAAATGACCATTTTGCCCTTTTGGTGGTCTGATCAAATTTCTTGTGGAGTTGTGGTCCAAACTTGATCAAATGGTTCATATGAGTTTATAATGTTGATGTGGGTCAAAATTCATGAGGTTTGACTGTAAATTGGCCATAGTTGACTTTTTCCCCAATATAGTTGATTTCCAGGTCAACTGTCAAATTGACTGGGTAAAAATTTGATTCAAGGCTTGAAACTTGGTATGGACAAACTTATAAGTCCAACATGAAGTATGAAAGTCATTTTGAGCATTGTAAGTTAAAAAATCCATGTGCAAACTCAAACCCTAATTTAGGTCAACAGTGCTAGGAGATGTCTTGAGCAGTGCAAACCCTAACTTGGTCTTGAGTTCAAGGAGCCTTGTGATGAGAAATGTTGCTAAAATGAGAGGGCAAATTTTGGGGTACAACAGTTGCCCCTGTTCAATCTTCTTGGACCTGAAGAGTTAGATTGGCGAGT
This sequence comes from Vicia faba, assembly GCA_948472305.1. NCBI lineage: Eukaryota > Viridiplantae > Streptophyta > Magnoliopsida > Fabales > Fabaceae > Vicia > Vicia faba. The sequence continues at coordinate 191,759 of CATIWC010001813.1, read as the reverse complement.
TTGGCCTTTCGTGACTCGAAGGTAAAAGAGGATTGGACATTAGAGTGCCCGTAAATTTGCACTCGTCAAAATGTAACTAAGGGAATGGGATTAAAGATGCCATTTGGAGATGGTAAAATCTTGCTGGAGATGGGCTTAAAAGATGCCATCCATGATTTGTTTGTTGAAAATTAGGAGAATGAATGTCAGAATGGTATCCGTGTTTAGAACGTATCTGAGTTGTATCTGGAGATTGGATCTGTATGAGCAAGGGAATGGCGTCTGTGTCTGGAACGTATCCAAGTTGTAACTGTATTTGATTCTTGAATGAATATCAGAATGACTGCCGTGTCTGGAGTGTATCTATATTGTATCTGAATTCTGAATGGGCGATAGAGAAACATTTGTATATGGAGCATCTTCGGGATGGGGATAAATTCCGAATGAGTGACAGAATGGAAACCGTGTCTGGCACGTATCTGGACTGTATCTGAAGTTGAGATCTATATGAGTAGCAGAATGACTTTCGTGTCTGGAGTGTATCTGAACTGTAACTGAGATCTTGAACAAGTGACAGAATGACTTTCGCGTCTAGAGTGTATCTGGACCTGAAATTGATAGTTGAATCTGAATGAGAAATAGAATGGCTTCCGTGTATGGAGCGTATCTAATCTGTATATGATTGTTGAGGTCATAATGAGTAACAGAATGGCATCCGTGTCTAGAGCGTATCTGGGTTGTATCTTGACTTTGACTTCTGAATGACTGATAGAATGACCTTCGTGTCTGGGGTGTATCCATATTGTACCTGAAATCTTTGAACATTTGTTAAAGACAGCTTTTAATCTTATCCTGAAAAGGGTAAAATGTTGGCTAAAACACAAAGTTATGTTGCATGACATGTATGATGCAATAAAATGTGTTCTATCAATATTTATGATATATGAATGTAATGGATGTGCATGTAAGCTGATTAGCTGTCTTGCTGAGGAAAATAAATCCTTGATAACTGGAGATAATGAAATCTTTGACTGCTGCTGGGGAAAATTAACCCTTGGCTGCTATTGGAGATTCAAAACCTTTGATTGTTGAGATTGAGAATGTCCCTTGGACTACTGCTGAGGATTGAAAATCCTTGGTGACTTATGGGGAATTGAGAATCCTTCACAACCTTCCTGGGGAATTAAAACCTGGGAGGCTTCAACTGGAGAAATGAGAACAAGAATCTTCGTTATGTTGGGAAATAACTCTGTGGGGGGGAATGTTTATCTTGTTGGAGAATTTTCGAAAGCTTGGGTTGCATGCCAATCTACTGGGGAATCGGAGGAAGTTGGATAGTACTCCACTGGGGTTTAAAGGTTGAAGTTTTTGGACTCCGTTGAGGAAGAAAGTTTTATCTTCGCTGGGGATTTGTAGTTCAAAGTATTCTGGCTCCGCTGGGGATCGGGAGTTTAGAAACTTAACCCTGATGGGAATTTTGAAACTTAACTCCTCCAGGGATATGTATTTCAAGGTTTTAGCTCTGTTGAGGATCTGAATGACCTACTGTAGGGGATTTCTTCTAGAATAGCCTAAAGATGTTTTCCTATACTTTCAACCTATCAGTAATTATCCTTTCTCATTCCGCTTTATTTGTAAGCAGTGATTATATTCAAATGCGTATGCTCATTTAATAAATCATTGGACGTTTTAAAATAAAACACAAATGTAAAAAAGAAAGAACAAACAAATTTCTGCACTTTGAAATATCTTTGTATTAACTTTGTGTAAGTATTTTGTACAAAGGAGACAGACATCCTAGTAAGAGAATGTTGTCATAAAAATGAGAAAAATTTATACAAAGAAAGATGGCTATGTGTAACAATTCCATGGGGTTCCCATTCTGCTATAGTCTTCACAACTTTGAATATCTTGTCCATTTGTTGCTTCGTCCGCATATGATTGGATTGATCAGAAACTTGGAGCTTGTCTGTGAAGAGATTGTTCTTAAAGTGATCCGACGAGACATAGTCACACGCTTTAATTCCCTAACTTTTGCCTGGACCTCCCTTTCGGGTTTTCGATCCACCGGGAAACCCTTTTTGCCCAAGTCTCCCTTTCGGGTTTTCAACTTGCCGGGTGTACAGATTTTTTTATTTATCCCTAATTTTTGCTTGAACCACCCTTTCGGGTTTTCGATTCACCGGGATGCCCATTTTTTCCCAAGTCGCCCTTTCGGGTTTTCAACTTGTCGGGTCGTTTTATGCGTAGTATCTTTTGACTATGTCTGCGTTCGCAGGGTGCGGCAGGTCATCGTCGTCCATGGTGGTCAGAATTATTGCCCCACCAGAAAAGATGTTTTTGATCATAAATGGTCCTTCGTAAGTAGGAGTCCACTTTCCCCTGGGATCACTTTGCGGTAAGATGATCTGCTTGATTACAAGGTCTCTGAATTGATATACTTGTCTCTTGACTTTCTTGTTGAAGGCCTTGATCATACGTTTCTGATACGTCTGACCATGGCAAACAGCAGTAAGTCGTTTTTCGTCAATCAAGTTAAGTTGATCAAGCCGGGTCTGAATCCAATCGTCTTCACTCAAACCAGCATCCTTCATGATTCTTAAGGAAGGAATCTGAACTTCCATAGGTAAAACAACCTACATGCTGTATACCAAAGAAAAGGGTGTTGCCCCAGTTGAAGTGCGTGCCGTGGTACGGTACCCGTGCAGAGAAAACGGTAACATCTCATGCCAGTCCTTGTAGGTGACTGTCATCTTTTGAATGATTTTCTTGATATTTTTGTTTGCAGCTTCAACAGCACCGTTCATCTTTGGCCGATAGGGAGATGAATTGTGATGTTGAATCTTGAACTGTTCGTACAGAGCGATAATCATAGTATTGTTCAAATTTGTACCGTTGTCCGTAATGATCATGTCGGGGATACCATACTAGCATATGAGGTTCTGCTTGATGAAGCAGGCAACCACATTCTTTGTAACAGAAGCGAAAGAAGCTGCTTCGACCCACTTGGTAAAGTAATTAATGGCCACCAGGATGAAATTGTGTCCATTGGATGTTGTAGGCTTGATCTCTCCAATCATGTCGATTCCCCACATCACGAATGGCCAAGGAGCTGTTAGGACATTGAGAGGCACTGGAGGAATATGTACCTTGTCAGCATAGATTTTGCATTTGTGACAAGCACGGGAATATTGATGACAATCAGCTTCCATGGTAGACCAGTAGTAGCCTGCCCATAGAATCTTCTTAGCCATCGTATGACCGCTTGAGTGGGTGCCAAAGGTGCCATTATGCAGTTCAGCCATGATCTGCTCAGCTTCAACCTTGTCCACACAACGGAGTAGGACACAATCAAGATTGCGCTTGTATAGGATACCATTGCTCAGAAAGAATTTGGCAGCGAACCTCCTTAAGAACTTTTTTCGTTGACTGAAGCTCCTTCAGGGTATTCCCGAGTCTTGAGATACCTTTTGATTTCATGAAACTAGGGTTATTCCACTACTTCTTCGGTATTAATCTCATGACAGTGCGCAGGTTCGTCCATCTGCTCGATGGTGATTTGGGGAGCCTCATTATCCCAGTTGAGTTTAAACATGGAAGACATTGTAGCTAGAGCATCCGCTAGCTGATTTTCTTCTCAGGGAAAGTGCTCGAAGGTAATCTGCTCGAAATGAGGTAACAATGTCAGGACATGTTCTTTGTATGGGATAAGATTAGGATGTTTAGTGTCCCACTCTCCTTTGATTTGACTGATAACCAAAGTTGAGTCCCCAAATACAACCAAAGATTTGATTCCTAGGTCAATCGCAGCTTTGAGACCAAATATACAAGCTTCGTACTCGGCCATGTTGTTGGTGCAGTTGAAGCAGAGTCTAGCAGTGAAAGGTGTATGGAAACCTTCTGGAGAGATAAGTACCGCACCGATACCGTTGCCAAGTACATTTGAAGCACCATCAAAGTACAGGGTCCATCAGGATCCTTGTTCAGGTCCGTCATACGGTATGTTACCTTTAATGTTGTCTAATGTCATAATGTCCTCGTCAGGGAAGTCGAACCTCATGGATTGGTAATCTTCGACGGCTTGATGAACTAGATGGTCAGCTAGTACACTCCCATTTATAGCTTTTTGGGTTGTGTACTGGATATCATATTCAATCAGGATCATCTGCCATCTAGCGATTCTTCCGGATAAAGCAGGCTTCTCGAAGATGTACTTGATCGGGTCCATTTTGGAAATCAACAAAGTGGTATGTGTCAACATATACTGCCTTAGCCGGCGAGCAGCCCATACCAAAGCGCAGCAAGTTTTCTCGAGCAGTGAGTAGCGAGTCTCCCAATCGGTAAGCTTTTTGCTAAGGTAATAAATGGAATGCTCTTTTCAACCAGACTCGTCATGTTGGCCCAGTACGCACCCCATTGAATTATCTAAAATAGTCAGATACATGATTAAAGGCCTTCCTTCGACGGGCGGCATCAAGATAGGAGGTTCTAGCAAATACTCCTTAATTTTATCGAAAGCAACTTGACAATCATTGTTCCATTCAACCACCTGATCTTTCTTCAATAGCTTAAAGATTGGCTCACGGGTAGATGTTAGGTGAGAGATGAAACTTGCAATATAGTTTAGGCGTCCCAAGAAACCTCTGACCTCCTTTTCAGTGCGGGGGCAGGCATTTCTCGTATAGCTTTGACTTTAGCAGGATCAACCTCAATACCTTTGTTGCTGATGATGAATCCCAAGAGTTTACCAGACCTGACTCCGAAAGTGCACTTGCTAGGGTTCAGTCTGAGCTTATACTCCTTCAATCTGACAAACAGCTTTTGCAAATGGTTGAGGTGTTCTTCTTCTGTCTGTGAACGGGCTATCATGTCGTCTACGTAGACTTCAATCTCATGATGTATCATGTCATGAAACAAAGCTACCATGGCTCGCTGATAGGTTGCCCTGGAATTCTTCAGTCCGAATGGCATCACCTTATAGCAGAAGGTACCCCACTGCGTAACAAAAGTAGTCTTCTCCATGTCTTCGGGGGCCATTTTGATCTGGTTGTACCCTGAAAATCCGTCCATGAAAGAGAATACCTTATGTTGAGTTGTGTTGTCAACCAAGATGTCAATGTGTGGTAGTGGAAAATCATCTTTAGGGCTAACCCTGTTTAAGTATCTGTAGTCCACACACATTCTGACTTTGCCGTCCTTCCTAGGCATGGGCACAATGTTAGCAATCCATTGTGGATAGGAAGTAACAGCCAGAAAGCCAGCATTGAACTGCTTCATCACTTCGGCTTTGATCTTTTCGGACATGTCGGGTCTCATTCGGTGGACTTTTTGTTTGATTGGTGGACAGTCTTCTCTTGTAGGGAGACGGTGAACCATAATATCTGTATCCAGTCCCGGCATATCTTCATAGGACCAGGCGAAGATCTCAACAAACTCATTCAACAGCTGAACTAAGCGCTCTTTGACACTTGGCTCCAGGTTGGCACCCACTTTAATTTCTTTTCTGTCTTCGGCAGTACCCAAATTGATAGTCTCTAACAAATCTTCATGGGGCAGAATAGCCCTTTCTTCTTGTTGCAAAAGTCTAGCCAGCTCTCCAGGCACTTCACAGTCTTCATCACCTTCGTACTCGGCATGATTGACCAGATCTTCAGAGTCACTGAAGGCCATAGCAGAATTGTTACCCATGGAATCCGGAGTGGATGGGGACCTACATTTTGTGAGTGTGGGTGTGTGTAAGGGATGGCCATCTTTTAAACAAAATAAAATGTAAAAAGAAAGAAAATGAAGACAAACGTTTATAGATGAAAACGTCCATGATTCATTAAAAATGGCATATGAAAATGAAGAATCAAAACCCTTACAAATGGACCTATATGCCCCGGGTAAGGCATAAGGCAAAAAGAGTGTACGAATTGTTTAATAATTATTACAGACCAAATAGGAAATGTTCAAAAGATAAATTACTGATTGATGAAAGTAATGGGAACGAAGTCTTTCGCCTCCCAGTTGTTCAGTCCTCCTTCAATGGTTGGAAAGATCCAGTCTTCAAAATTACTTCCTTCTTCATCGTCCTCTAAAGCATGAACTCCATGATGAGTGATTTTCAGTGGTGTTCCTACAGCCCGGGAGCGACGCACAACTTTCTGGATAGCAGCAGTGAAACCCAATATGTACTTATCTGTCTTGTAAGGAAAATCTGGCAGTTGACCCCATATTTTACTTCCTCCTTCCTTGATTACAGCCTCCGCATCTTTAAGGGATGACATTCGGAACACAGGCTTGGTAATGATGGGCACACCAGTCATTGTCTTGGCTACCGCGACTTTAGGAGAGACCTCTTCAAAGTGTTGGAAAGGTGTTTCTATGAATTCACCATCTAACTCCACGTAACGGAAAGAGTTAAGGTGGCTTATCATATACTCCTCCTCACCATGAACTGTTATGATTTTACCCTGGAATGGGTATTTGAGCATCTGGTGTAGAGAAGAAGTGACTGCCCCAACGTTGTGGATCCATGTCCTTCCCAACAAGCATGAATATGAAGGACGGATGTCCATCACATAAAATGTAGAGTTGAAAATTTATGTTCCCACCTTAATTGGGATGTCTACTTCTCCGTGAACCATCCTCTTAGAACCGTCGAAGGCTCTAACAATGATATTATTGGGCTTTAATGTCAAACCTTCATAGTCTAGCCTGTCCAATGCTTTCTTTGGTAGAACATTTAAAGATGAACCGGTATCAACCAGAACATGAGCAAGTGTGGTCCCTCTGCACTCTACCGAAACATGCAGCGCATCATTATGCTTTCTTCCCTTAGACGTCAGATCGACATCAGAGAAACCAAGACCATTATCGGCTGTAAGGCTAGCCACGCACTCTTGAAACTGGACCGCATAAGTTTCTTGAGGCACATGTGCCGTCTTCAGAAATTTGATCAAGGCTTTGGCATGAGCCTCGGAGCAAAGTAATAGAGCCAACATAGAGATTTTTGAAGGGGTTTGCCCCAGCTGCTCTACGACATCATAGTCGCTCTTCTTAATTATCTTTAAAATCTCCTCCATCTCCTTTTGGGTGGTCTCGGGGATAACCAAAGTCTGAGCCCTCGTCCTGACGGGCACTTCTTGGATCCCCTTACCTTTATCAGCAGTAACAGCAAAGGGTACAACCTCGGGAGTAACAATTTCTTTAATCACTGGACTTTGCACAGATATCTTGGCAGGCACAGGAGCACTTGAGGGTCCGAAGACTGTCCGTGGAGGAGCAATCTCCGGAGAGAAGATTCTTCTGCTACGAGTGATCTTACTCGTCCCCGCAATATTTCCTACATCAGGAGTTTCTTCATCGAAATTCTCTTCGGCCAATTCGATCTGCTTGACACCATGGTAGAAGATCTCTCCTCTATAATTCCACGGTATCGTCCTGTTGGACTTATATGGGATAGGCCCCGGCATGGTAATGTTCAGCGGTACAAACTTTGGATCAGGCGTAATCTTAACAGGCCTTTTGCAGGTCTTGGAAAGATTGTCGGAAATGGTGATTATAGCAATGTCATTGATTGGAGTAACAGGAGTAACAGGAGTAACATGAGTAATAGTATCAACAGGAGTTTTCTGAAAGAGGATCTCTTGAGTATCCATCAGGCGTTGAATGCCTGACTTCAACAGCGGACAGTCGGATTGCAAGTCTGAACAAAAGTAACAATCTTTTTTATAGCCCGGGAAAATCCCGGCTTTCAACAGATTCATCTTGATCATTGGCAACGAAGTCATTAAGTCATCAACAACGGTAACATGAAAATCTTCCACAATAGCATGGACATTATGACCATGTTTCGGCATAGGAGCGGATATCACATTAGGTTTTTCGGGGGCATCAAACTCTACCTCCTTGGCATTTATTAAATCTTGGATCTTGTTTTTAAGGGCCCAACAGTTGTTGGTGTCGTGCCCCACACTATCCGAATGATATGCACATTTTGCATTTGAATGATAATAGGGAGAAGAGGTGTTTGGGTTTTTCGACGCTTCTTTCAAGTTGGTAAGGTTTAACTTTAAAATATGAGGGAGGACCTGAGCCGGTGTCATATTGATCCGGGTGAATTGCCTTTGTGGCCTTTCTACCCTCTGCTGGTTAGCTCTGGGTTGACTGCTTCGAGATTGGTCGGCTGAGGAGTTCTAAATCATCACAGCCCCCACCGCTGGTCGGCGCTCTATTCTCCCTTGATTTCTCTGGGTGTGAACAGCAGAAACTTCCTTCTTGGCTGGGAAGGTCTTCTTGATAGCAGTGGAAGCGGAGGCATCCTTCTGAATTTTACCACTCTTAATGCCAGCTTCGACCCTTTCACCGGTCAGAATTAAGTCGGTGAATCCTGCAGATGAGCTCCCAATCAAGTGATTGAAGAACTGACCTGACAGAATCCCTAAAAACATGTCAACCAGCTCTCTATCTGACAATGGTGGCTGCACCCTTCCAGCCAAATCCCACCACTTCTGGGCATACTCCTTAAATCCCTCATTAGAGGCCATACCCATACTCTGTAGTTGAGTACGAGTAGGCGCTAAATCTGCGTTATATTGGTATTGTCGATAGAAATCAGCAGCCAAATCCTCCCAGTTATGAACATCAGATCTCTCAAGTTGATAGAACCAGTCCAATTGCGTACCCGAAAAACTATCTTGAAAAAAGTGGACCCATAGATCCTTATCAGAAGAGTAAGGTTAGATCTTTCTGATGTAGGACCGCAGATGCATCTTCGGACAGGATAAACCATCGTATTTAGCAAATGTAGGCACTTTGAACTTGGGAGGAATGACGATCCCAGCAACCAACCCTAGTTCTTCGAAATCCAGCCCAGGTACCCTTTGTACCTCCATGGCTGCCAACCAATCCTCAAGATTCTTATATTTATCGTTTTCCAGAGGGTACTGCTGTTCGGAGTAACCTTCATCCTCTTCCTCTTCTTCTTCTTCAGCTTCAGACTCAGAGGGCATTGCAACTCCCTTTCCTTTACCAACCCCTTCATCAGACGTCGAGGGGAATTCCAGAACTCTCCTAGCCTGATTCTCAAATCTTCTTCCCATAGTGGCCACACCAATTCTTTTCTTTTTCTTCTTTTCCTTTTCCTTCTCTTTCTCTAACAGTGTTTTAAGATCCTCTTGACCCTTTTCCAAGGTTATGAGGAGTTGTTGGAATTGCGAATTCTGTGCTTGCAGATCTTTGACCGTCTGCTCTATATCCATCTTGCTGAAATAAACAACAGAAAGATAAGGAAACCTGGTGTGAAGACCTGTTAATGCATATGATGAATGATGTGTACTCATGTAATGCATTCAAGGATTCAGAAATTCAAATTTGTTGCAAACAAAAAGAACACACGTCATATTAATAAGAAGAAATTTGTTAGTACATAAATGCCCCATGGGCAGAATATTACAAAATTCTTAATGTAAAAAGACATTACGCATCCTCTTTGGCGCGATGTAAGTGTTAAGAGTCTCCTCTTCATGAAGTCGACGGGTAAGCTCCAAAACCTTCTTCTCACTGGCATAGAAGTTGGCTTCAAAAGTGTTCCTCTCTTCCTTGATCTATATCCAACTCTTTTGCAATTCTTCCAATGATGTTGGCATGTATGGATGTAGGAGGGTGTATGGAACCTCTCCTTCCATAACAGGCTGTTTGATCACGGGGAGAATGTGGGGGTAAGGCATCATAAGACTCTGGGCGCGGGTTCATACCCACTTGAGATAAGGCTCAAGGGGGATGGAATTCTTGTGTCCTAGTGTCTTACTATCCACTTTGTTGGGCATCCTCCAAGCTCGGATAAACCTTTGTCGAAGTCCTTGAGCATCATTGTCGAAGTCAAAAACCAAGTCAGGAATCAGCATATCATGAGGGCCATCCCTCCGGGCATACCCAAATTTCTTCAGAGCTAAACAGGGGTTGTAGGTAATGCCTCCCCTAATGCCAAGTAGTGGGACATTAGGGAATTCTCTGCAACGATCAATGATGATGACATTTCCTCTGGACCGAGAACACCAATGAACATCAGAATGTGTGAGGGTCATCAACCGTTGTGACCACCTTAAAACCTGCTCATTCTTCACAACTGATTGGGGAAGGTGAGAAATAAACCACCTTGCTAGAAGAGGAGTACAGCACATGAGAACACCTCTTTTCCTCATTGTTCGTGTGTGAAATGAGTGTAGGATGTCCCTAAGCAATGTAGGTACAGGATTCCGAGATATGAAAATCTTGACAGCATTCATATCTATAAGTTGATCAGGGTTTGGGAAGAAGACCAACCCATAGATGAGAAGTGCTACAATCTCTTCAAAAGCTTGTAGATCTAGAGAATTCCAGCAGTCTTGTGCCTTCTCAAACAGAAACTTTGCCAAGAAACCCTTGACACCACTTCTGGTTTCCCAATGACCTTTGATATCAGATGGTTGCAAGTGTAAGGCTTGAGCAACATCTTCAGGCTTTGGTTCTCTTTCCGTACCGTTGTAGGGTAGTTGATGAAGAATAGGAATCCTCAAGAGTTGAGAAAATTCCTCCAAAGTAGGTACTAGTTGGTAATCAGGGAATGTGAAACAGTGGTGTAGGGGTCAAAGAACTATAAGAGAACTTTCACCATGTCTTCTTCAATGTTGGAGTAGACCAAGTTGAGAAGTCTACCATGTCTTTCACTGAAGAGAGAATTCTCTGGAATCTTGGAAGTAAGCTCCTTGAGTTAAGGAGGGATCCTTACAAGGTTGACTTGGATTGTTTTCCTGCAAAGAGATTCCATGACCTACAAAACAAGAACAAAGATGAAGATCCAAACCCTTGAAATGGTTAGTGGATGCATATGATGCTTTATGATGTTCATGATGTATGCACAAGTATATGTACAAACAAGTCACACAAGTTCCTAGTTTTAGGCTTGCATGGGGTTTCATAGGTAAGTACCCTCTTGAAGTTAGTTAGCTCAACCTGTCCTATAAATAGTAACCGGGTTCTAAGGAGCTCAATATCACTGGATTATTTTCTGTGTCCATTGTTTCAGTTTAGCCACTTAACTGGCGACCGAAATATTCCAAGAAAACAACCCTCAATGAGTGTAGTATCGAGTATCTACCAACTTCGGACTGCACTAAAGCCGGTCATCTCACTACCCCTAATAAGGCCAATATGGTCAAGTAAAGGTTCTAAGAGTTCGTTAGTGCTTCATGACATCACTCAGCGGCCCCGTATTCTCTTTGATTGACTCAAAGGCTACCGGTACCCACAAATATGTCGCACTAATATAGTTATTGCTTCAACCATGTCGGTATACCCCGCACAGTTTCCACAACATATTGTTATTTACCTATGAATGTTTCCCAAAAATCCGGGTAGAGGATTCAAACCCAAACAAGAGAACCAAATGTAAAGCAATCAAAGCAAACAAGATAAGCATGTAAAGGTGATCTAAACCCTAAGGTTACTCCACTTTAAGAGAATTCCCCAGCAGAGTCGTCAGTTCTGTGATACGGTGGGAGAACTGACTTGAGGTTTTGCGTTTGTGTTCGCAAATGTTTCAGTTTAGCAAGAGTCACCACCGACTTTTTATTTTATCCTAAGGAAAGGTCAAAAAGCACAGGAAAGACCTTTGAGATGTTTTCTTGGGTTCAGGGAGTAGATTATGAAAATGGAAGGTGTAAGCACCCTTTTCATCCATGGTTATCCATGGGCTCTTAGTTACTTGTTTATATCACTTGCTTTTGCTTTTCAATTGTTTGAAATGGTGCTTTGTGTGTGGTTTGGAAAATGTTTTGAAAAGAGGCCATTGTTGTGGCAACCTTTTTAATGATTCTTATTTGAATGTATACAAAGGTGTATTGTCTTTTGAAAAGATTTCAATGTTTGAAAGTTTGATTTGGGAAAATGTTTTGAAATTGTTTTATGGAGTGTGTTTGAAAATAGCAAGGATGTTTTGCAAGTTTTGATCAAGTAACTAAGAGTTATCTACCTTATTTTACTCAAAGATCTTTCCTATTTGTTTTAACCCTTTTGATAGTGTTGTTTTACCATTGCATTTGGTAAACAACCTTGTATTAGGATGTTAAACGAGACAGACGCGGGACATCGTAAAGACCATGATAGCAATTGTGTCAAGTATTTTTAGCAAATTTTTGAGGGACTAGATCATTTTGTATGGGCAACCAAGATAGCGTCATCGAGGTACTATGATCTTTTGTTTTGTTTTTGTTTTGCCAAAGTACCCAACATGCATAACATGGCCCATTTTTAAGGCAACAGGTGGATGTAACCCTAGGGGTGCAAGTGTGCATTGTGTATTGATTTTCATGCATTTTTGTCTTTGTATTAGTCAAGCTATTTGTTAATTTTGGATTTTTGCATACAAACCCTAATTTCTAATCATGGCATAATTGAAAGCGTAAAAATGCGTAAAAATAAATCTACCACTATTACAACAAGATTATGGGGATGGGGGTACAATTTTTGAATGGGGATTATTTGACAAGAAAATAAAAATCCTAATTTTTACTATTACATCCAAATGGAATCAAATGGTATAAATAAATGAATAATATTTAAATAAATAAATTAAATAAATATACAAAATAATATGAATATGCAAAAGGTTTTTTTGTTTATTTTTATGTATGTAAAAATATTTAATTCAAAAAAGGAAGAAATAAATGAAAAGATTATTTTTTTGGTTAAGGGTAAAACCCTAATTTTCTTTAAGAAAATAAATATATTAATTATATTATTTATATACAATAAGATAAAATAATGTGTATAATAAAATATATTTAGAAAAAGTATTATTTAAGTATAAATAATAATAATAAATAAAATTATATTTTTCATGTTTTTATTCTCAAGTATCTATTAAATAAAATAAAAGCATGTATATATATTAATTATATTAAATATGTACAATAAAAATAAAAATATATACAAGACTAAAAATATATTTAGAACAATATTTTTTTAGTGTAAATAAAATAAAGAATAAAAATAAAAAAATAAAAAAAAGTATAATTTATATATCATTTTTAAGTTTTCAATAAATAACATATATACTAATTAAATTGTTTTCATGCTAAAAAATAAAAATAAAATACAAAATAAATGTAAAAATTTATAAAAAAAATATTTTTGGATATTTTTGTATTTAGAAAATATAAAATAGAAATCAGAAAATGAAAATAAATAAAAAAATATCAAAGTATAAAGAAATTGGGCCAGGGGTGCATTCAGCAAAAGGAGGGTGCAAATAGTGAGAGGACCAAAGCCCAGCCCAAGCCACTTCATCTTCAACCTCTGACTTCAAATTTCGCGTGCGCCCTGTACAAATGCTAGATCCTGCATACGAGCTCTATTGCAAAAACACATAACATCAAAGTTGTAGAGCTTTTCAAGACGAATCCAATCATATAAAAAACTTGTCCTAACTCTCAAAGACCAGAGAGAATTTCTCTGGCCCTAAAATCTAACCTAATTTTTTCAGGATGTTCATGGACCAAATTCTCTTAGCATGCTTAATAAAAATGAAAACTGAGCATATATACAACTTCATGGCTATGAATACTACATTTCTTATTCAAAAACCTAAGGCTAAATGTTCCTAAATAGAGAGATAGGAAGTTGATAAAAACTTGTTTCAGCTGACTTCGTGTATGGCAATGTGGAGCTTTTTAACAAGGCCTGAGATGTCTGGGAGCTTGCTTGAACTTCACTTGACCTTCTCCAATGTCTAGCTTGCCTTGAATGCATTTGAACAAGCCTACAGAACTCAACCTGCACAAGCTCAAACTGAAAATGGAAAACCCTGTTAATGAAGTTACAGTTAGTGTTTAAGGTTTGGGATAGCTTGGATGGATTGAATGGAAGGTGTTTGAACAGGTTTGGGGCAAAACGCACGAGCAAATTGTGCTATGGAACTCAAGATGTAGATGCTGCCATGTTTTGTCAATGGAAGGTGATTTTGAGATATGGGATGTTTAAGGGCTCAAAGGGTCGTGTTTCTGGCTCAAAGGGGTGTGAGAAAGATGTTTCAAAAGCTTGCACAAGTTGGTTTTTGCTGAGGTTCTAGTTCCAGTGTTTGGATATCTTTCTTGTATATGAAGTAAAAATGGACAAGTGATGTGAAAACAGGCCTGTATAGGCTATCTATCACATTGCATACTATCCTCTTGGGCCCTCTAATTTGTGGATTTTATTTTCTGCATAAGATATGGACCAATGCTCAAGGGATTTAGTTTTGACATAAAGCACATTTTGGCAAAAATGGTAATGTTGCTTTTTCTATTTAGGGATTAATCTAATGTGCAATGCTATAATGACCAAAACAATGTCTTAGACCAATAGTTTTGCACTTAATTATTGAGTGTGGAATGGTTTTGAGGCCTGTAATCTAGTGCAAAGCAAGCTGATTTGAATTTGCAACTTGTATCACAATGAACATGCCATGGATGAAAAGTGAGTTTTTGCCAACTTCAAGCCTTCGATTCTCCCTAACCACAAATGAGTTTGGAGAGTTCTTGGACATTTTGGAAAGCTTGCAACATGCTATACAATACATCTTTGAAATTCAATTTGAGATTCCAAGTGGAACTATGTGAAAAATGGCCATGAAGATAGGTCAAAATCCTGCCTAAACTAGGGCAAAATTTCACTAAGTTAAAAGTTTTAGGGACCCTTGTTCCAAAACTCATAACTTGAGATCCAAGCGTCTTTTGGGAAAACTTTGTGAATCAAAGTTATAGACTTTGTGGAGGACTACAACTTTCATGTTGGAAGTTTTGTTTGAATCCAATTTCATCATGGTGAAAATGTTGGGCAAAGTTAGGAAAAATTAAGAAAATTTCATAACTTAGAAAAATTCTAAGTTATGAAATTTTTCAACTTTAAACCCTAATTTGCAAAAATGGGTTTCTTGATGAACAAGTTTCATGTTTTGACATATCTTGATGAAAAATGACCCTTGGCACTTGATTTTGACCAAAAAAGTCAAAGTTTGACTTTTCAGTGTACAGTCAAATTTTGATCAGTTGACTGAAAAATTCATCTGTCAATCCAATGCAATTGAGATCTTTTGAATCTTGTGAATAGATTAAGATGATTCCATTGAGTCCTTGAATCCATGCTTGAGCCCAATTTTCCATCGGCTAGGTCAAAAATCAGAAATTGCCTTTGTGCAGTCAAAACCCTAAAAATGACCATTTTGCCCTTTTGGTGGTCTGATCAAATTTCTTGTGGAGTTGTGGTCCAAACTTGATCAAATGGTTCATATGAGTTTATAATGTTGATGTGGGTCAAAATTCATGAGGTTTGACTGTAAATTGGCCATAGTTGACTTTTTCCCCAATACAGTTGAAATACAGGTCAACTGTCCAATTGACTGGGTA
Source organism: Vicia faba (assembly GCA_948472305.1). Classification (NCBI taxonomy): domain Eukaryota; kingdom Viridiplantae; phylum Streptophyta; class Magnoliopsida; order Fabales; family Fabaceae; genus Vicia; species Vicia faba. The sequence goes on along the minus strand of CATIWC010001813.1, from coordinate 176,373 downwards.
AAAATTTGATTCAAGGCTTGAAACTTGGTATGGACAAACTTATAAGTCCAACATGAAGTATGAAAGTCATTTTGAGCATTTTAAGTTAAAAAATACCTGTGCAAACTCAAACCCTAATTTAGGTCAACAGTGCAAGGAGATGTCTTGAGCAGTGCAAACCCTAACTTGGTCTTGAGTTCAAGGAGCCTTGTGATGAGAAATGTTGCTAAAATGAGAGGGCAAATTTTGGGGTACAACAGAGTCATACATCAAAATCTAGTTTTGATTAAGTAACTCCTTCCCACTATTTTTTGTCCACTCTCCCACTATTTTCTCTCCACTTAGTTGAATCATTTATCTATTAATACAATTTCTAAGTTCATTAGAAATATATGTCAGATTTCTAAATTTTTAGAATCTCTCGTCTCCATCTTTATTCTCTTCATCTCAATACAAATTCTTTCTTCTTTGTTTTTCGAGTGACTTTGTGTGCCATCTACGACTGAAATTCTTTCATATACTACGAGTGATTTAAACACCATTTGAAAGTGTATTTCTTTGAATGATTCATCACAGTGCAAATGATAATCGTAATCCTTTTGTGAACGAGTTGTTTTATCTTGGAGGCGTTGTGGTTATTAAGAGTTGCTTTGCATAATTTTGACAGTACCGCAAAACGTCTTAAAGAAAGCGTATTGTCCACGACTCAACCAATAACTTCTTTCGTGACAATTTTATTTCAAAAACAGAAAACAATAATTGCAAATCATAAAAATGAAAGAAAAAAACTTTTATAATAACAACGTGGATAAAGGGTTTGGGTGAATGAGTAGAGCTTCATAAACATACTTCTAACTTTATAGATATTTTAAAATATTCATAGACAAATAACTAATTTTCGATGACAAGAAACGTTGCTCAAGACTTTACCCTTAGAAATATGAGGTATAATAGATATGGTATATCACACTTTTGACAATTAAAAAGTTTTACAAGACCAAATGTTAAATTCAGAAAGGTAACCTTTAAATATTTTTCAAGGACTTTTACATGACTAAATATGTCAGAAGTCTCTATAAATATGACAATTTTTTATTTTTGTTCCTACAAGTTTTTTTTAAAATAATAAACATCGTAATATTTTCTGTCTCTATTTTTAGTCTCTCTCATTAAATTCTATTAACGGAGACTTACGTGTCATGACACGTCATTTAAAATAATACTAAAGAAAAAGAGATCCATCGTAGGGTTTTAATTCTATTAAATAACTTAAAAAGAATAATTTTCCACAATCATAAGCTTTTTTCCATTATCCAAATTTGCCAAACAAATTAACCATGCATCCATATTGTTTCAAACTAGGCTCGATCTCATACTTTTCTGCTTAATATCAAAACATTTTTGGCCCTCAACAATTAAACCCGAAAGGCTATAAGCTGACAACAAAGATATAAAGGTAATATGATCTATGGCTCAGAAAGTTAAGCTACCCCTCTGCAAGTTGTGATAGATACCTCCGTCGGGATGGTCAACTTAGCAACTGGGGGTTACTTGAGATTCTTCAGGAATTCTTCGTCTACGATAAAGTTTATGAACCTTTGAAAGGAAGTCATCCAGTTTTCGATAGCTTAATTTACCGTGCATATTAGACGATTAAATAACGGTTTCAGTTGGAGTTATGCAGTGCCTCAAAAAAGATAAGTTTGTTATTCTTCATTAACATGAATATTGAATGTTTGAATAAGCGTTTTGCATGCAATATTAACCGTATGTTTAGTTTTCGATTAAAAACACCGGTTTCATGAAAGCTTGTTAGGGTATGCTAGTTCAAGTCTTAGCTGCAAATTAGAGCGTTCATGTATATATTTTCACGATTATGTACATGCTTTCATGAAAAGCCAATGGTGATATTGTGGTTGTCTTATGCCGGTAGGTTTTATTAAAGACAATGTCAGTAGGATAGATGGTGTTGTGAGTAATGTTGGAATTAGATTGAATCATTCATCTATCAGTTAAAAAGATGTACAGTAACAATATCATGGCTGCATATGTATCTTTGTTTCAATGGTTGTAGGAATATGTTTCGTCATATGTGCTGTTTGCATCGGAATCATATAGTTAAAAAGTTTATTTAAGTTACCTTGTTGGCGTTCATTTATGTTTCCAAATAGAAATAATAGTTGTTTGTCTTTTATCCACACTCTAAGGGGGCTCACTCTTGTTAGTCTAATGATCTCAATTCTGACCACCAGTGCAAATGCTTCTTCAAAGTATATATTTTCTCTTTTCAAAAATCTATTTGCAATTAATCAAGTTTTATGTTTGATTATATGATCATTGAGATTTTTCTTTATTTTGTACACCCATCTTCCACCAATTGACTTCTCTTTTTCTAATAAATTAACTAGTTTTTATGTATTATTTTTCTCAATTGACTCCAACTCCTCCTTCATAGAATATATCCACTTTGGATCACTCAAGGTCTCCTCCGTTTTCACGGGTTTGGGTTCATCCATGAGCGCAAACTAAATGAGATCACCATTGTCGTTTACTTTGTTGTGTAATAACCCGTTTTGAAATGAGAGTCGTCACTATAAATTTTTATCCTAAGAAAAAAAATATAACGGATAACTCTAATTTTGTCAGAGATTCTAAGTTGTTTGACTCATTTTTAGACAAAAGGAAGGTGTTATGCATCCCTCATCTACCTTGTTCACAAGGATATTAAGGTTTAGAATTACGACTTAGGAAATAAGGTTTTAATTTTTTATTAGGGAAACTCGCCACGATTTTTAAGTCGATGCATACGTATCCTCTAATCAGGAACCATAGTCCCAATTCGTAGTTGTTAGTTGGTATTTTTTATGGATTACAGGAATATCTCGAATTAATCTGTAAATCAAGTCTAAGTTTGTAAGTTGCAGAGTTGTTAGACAAAGTTCGCAGTTAATGAGAAATATCTTCATAATCCTTTTTGAAAATAGATATATGGTTTGAATTAGGTTAGTGAAAATTGTTAGTAATTTAATTGGTTAGATATTTTTTAAATATATTAATATATAAAAAAATCTTTTTAATGCATGAGGAAAAATGATTTTAATGCAATTAAAAAAGATATTTGAGTGGGTTGGTAAAAAAGATTTGAATTAGTAAATAGATAAATTTAGAATTTATTATAAAAATAAATTTTAATTATGAAAATATAAATAAATAAGTGCAAGTCCATCATTAAATGTGTGGAGGGGGTGTGGATTAAAAGAGGAGGGTTCAAGCCCATCATTAATCCTAATTCTAATAAATAATTAAATTAGTAACAATAACTAATTAGTAAAAATAAATAAATAAATAAAAAGAAACAGAAGAAAGATAGGAGAGACGTACCGCCACTTACTTCTAAGTAGCAACACAATTTGATTTACAAATGCCACCAATTATAATAACAACCAATATTATAATATCAACACATATTATAATAACAATATATATTATAATAAAAACATAAACAACTTATATTAGAAGAACAACCAAACATAGATTCTCTTTCATCAAAGGAAAAAAGAGAGGTTGCACCTGACGGGAAGCATTCAGAGAGAGGTTGAATGTGATAGTGTTAGAAAACTCGCCCTTTAATTGTGAGGAAAATTTTTATGTGTTCTGTTCAGAATCCTAAAATAATTGTTGATAAGATTGTTGATCACCAAAAGATTATTGATGGAGACTTCAGAGTTTCTTTGTTGTTGTTCTTCGGTGTGAAGAGCAATAACTTTTAGGAGAACTCTAGTGAGTTGTTGATCTGCAAATGATTATTTATTCTCCAAATAGTTGCTGATGAAAAATTTAGGGTGAAGAGAGCCTTATTTATAGATTTGAAATTAGGTTAAAGACACCTCAAAAAGGAAATAATCCACACCAAGAAAAGCCCAAAGTTTATGATTTTATCTTAGTCAGCAAGCTAACCAATTATAATAACAACCAATATTATAATATCAACACATATTATAATAATAATATATATTATAATAAAAACATAAACAACTTATATTAGAAGAACAACCAAATATAGATTCTCTTTCATCAAAGGAAAAAAGAGAGGTTGCACCTGACGGGAAGCATTCAGAGAGAAAGGTTGAATGTGATAGTGTTAGAAAACTCACCCTTTAATTGTGAGGAAAATTTTTATGTGTTCTGTTCAGAATCCTAAAATAATTATTGATAAGATTGTTTATCACCAAAAGATTATTGATGAAGACTTCAGGGTTTCTTTGTTGTTGTTCTTCGATGTGAAGAGCAATAACTTTTAGGAGAACTCTAGTGAGTTGTTGATCCACAAATGATTATTTATTCTCCAAATAGTTGTTGATGAAAAATTTATGGTGAAGAGAGCCTTATTTATATATTTGAAATTAGGTTAAAGACACCTCAAAAAGGAAATAATCCACACCAAGAAAAGCCCAAAGTTTATGATTTTATCTTAGTCAGCAAGCTAACCAATCAGAAGTGAGTTATGACACAAATTGACACACATTGACCAATAAGAAACAATTAATAATTTTTTGATAATTATTATAATTTTTGCACTCAATTTCAATAAAAAGTGCATCAAATCAATAAATAATTATTTTTTAAAAATGCATTAATTAAAAATATGAAAATAATATTTAAATAATAAAAAAATATGATTTTTGTGATTTTGAAAATAATTAAAAAATATAAATAGTTAGTAACAAAAAATTCAAAGTGCACCAAGTGAGATTGATCTATTTTTGGCATGATTTTGAAAATTGGAAATTGATTGAAATTTGATCCATAATTTGGTGAACAATATTATGAATCTAGCATTGTTTATGACTATTCCAAATATTGAGATTGATTTGAATTTATTTTATTTTATTTTTTCAAATTTAACTATTAAATGCATAAAAATTAAATATTTGAAAAATAAAAAATAAATTTAAAATAGTCTTAAAAAAATATATAAAAATGACTTTTTATCCTTTTTAAATAAAAAACACAAAAGAACAATAAAATATAAAAGGTAACGCAATGAGAATCGAACCCACAACCTTACGCTAAATATTCTTACCAATGCTCTCTTACCAACTGTGTTATCTTAATTATTTGAAATAAAAGTAGCATTTAAAATTTAAAAAGATGGTATAATGTTTGCTATTTTAAAATAAATATATAAATAATTTTAAAATAAATTATTTTATACCTTTTAAATAAGTAAAACTAAATAAATCAACTTTAGAAAAAACTAAGCATAAATATAAAGTGAACAAAGATGATAAATAAATAAATTTATTATTTTTTTAAATAATAATTTTATTTATTATATCAAAGAGATATTTTAAATTTCTAGATCTAATGACTTTTAAATGACTGAATATTCAGCTATAGATAACGAGAAAAATAGGGGGTAAATTTGGGGTATGACAATTGCCCCTATTTAATTACTCTTCGATTGAAGTGTGCAAGAGGGCGCAGTTCTCGTACGTTCGAATCGGAGGGTTATTAAATAATGGAAGACCCCAAAATTTGGACCAAAGATTATTAAATAAGAATATACTAATATATCATACCCAAGAGCTCAAAAAAATAAGCAAAGACGATGATGTATCATCCTACCAGATTTTGGATAAAGTTTTGATTTGACTTAGATACGACGACGAGAATAACTCATCAATACCTAAAAGAGATTGAATATTTTTCGTATGTTTATCATAACCTAGGAGGTAAATAATACGAGTTTGAGAAGTTGACTTACTAGTGCTTTGAGACTAATATATTAATTTTATAATACAAGTTTTGTCTATTCATCGCAACTCAGGGGATGAATAAAACAGAGTTTTGATAATGCAATGCTGCATGGAGACTGACGCAATAAATTATGCAGGTTTCGTTATGTTTACTACGACCTAGAGAGTAGACAACACGAGGATGAATATGTATGTTGTACCCCAAAATTTGTCCTCCCATTTTACTCAACAAATGTCAATAGAGGTCCCCAAGTTGCCCAAGGAAGTCCAAGAGTTGACCAGACAAACTCTCTCCTAAAGCAGTATACCTCAAATTAGGGTTTCCACTTTCATCAATATGTGTGAACCACAAAGGGCTCAAATGCTTTCTAAGGTTTTAATATGTTCTCAAGACCCTACATGTCAAGTTTCATGCCTTGCACAATAAGTTTGCTCAGTCAACTGCTCAGATGCTTGAGAATCAACTGCACTAGGTCAAAAGTCAATTATGGCCACATACAGTCAAACCTCAATATTTTTGGTCAACATCAACATTTTGAAGTTATATCCATCATTTGATCAAGGGTTGATCATCATTCCTCAAGGAATGCTCCAAATTCATCAAAACCCAAAAGTTACTAAATTAGGGTTTCTTAGTAAAAGTCAACTCAACTTTGACCAGACATCACTTCTTCATACTTCATCAGAAATTTTCCATCCAAGGCTCATTTTGAAGAGGATACAATTTCCTACAATTCATCTTCATCTCACAAGTTCAAAATATGCACTCACAAAAAGATATGAATTTTGACATTATAGGTCCTTTTGAAAAGTCAACAAAAACACCTTTTGGGTCAAAGCTTCATACATGAACATGGAAGATCCAATGGAGATGAGACCAAAAGGGTTGGTTAGGGGACATCCTAATATTTCTAAAAAGTCCAAGAACACCCTCCTATGGTCAAAATTGAGAAAGTTGTGCATTGTCAAAGTTGGCAATGTTTGGAAAATTGTCAAAAGTCAACATTGATCAAATTTGCATTTTTTTCCAAAGGGGACCGTGTTTTCTTGCTTGAAACATGTTTCTAATAGGACCCACGACCCCCTGAGCTTTTCCACCTATTTTTTTATTACTTTTATCATTTATTTTGATTTTTTATTCAATTAAATCAAAATAAATCAAATTAAATGGTAAAATAATGAAAACAAATCAAATCTTGGGATTTTTATGCACATTTTGAGTCCATATACAGTTAACATGCCAGCCTATTCGTGCAAAGTGGATTTGGATTGAAAAAGATTGGATTGAAGCAAGTTTTGGAAAGAAATCATACATGAAGCAAATCAAATCCAATTTTCATAATTCTCAAAGATATGATACAATTTTGTTAACCTAATTCAGTCTACTATAAGTGCATAATAATTCCAGATAAAAAACAAGAGGATTGTAGGCGTGAAACGAAAAGAAAGAAACTCAAAAATTTGGACAAAAGTGGGAGATTAAAATCCATCTTAAAGCCATCCTCAAGGAGTTTCAAGCCTAGCAATTGATTCCTGGACATCCCAGGAAGCTAACAACATCATTTGCAAGCCTCAAAGCATCCAGAAATCGTCCCCAAAAGCATCACGATTTGCACTAAGAACTCAAATTCGATTTCTATGATTTACACAGTATAAATGTATTTTGCCCATATATTTGTGTTCATCATCATGTTTGCAATGTTTCTGGATAGTTTGATTTAAGTTACAGTGCATGAATAAGCTTTTGCCATTGCTAGGGTTTCGTGCTCCAATTTGGGGTTTTGTGATTTAAGCAAAATTAGGCCTAATGATGGGTACCATGATGATTAGGGCTTCAAGCCCAGTTGATTCATGGTCACCAATTTAATTTATCTTGCCTGTACATGATTTTTGAGATGCACAGGGTTATAGCCATGGCCAAAATCCATAGGTAAAAGTTGTTACCTAAGACAACAGTCCCAGCAAAGAAGACAATGGCGTGGCAAGGCGTGACTGGTCCATTCAAACTTCGTGCGTTTTTTCTGGCAGGACACTTGATTTGGATTTTATTTTTATTTATGTATTATGTTTACAACTAATAATTCCAGCGCAATTGGTCAGAGGAAGGAAGTATGAAGCTCATGCCCTGGGTTCGATCCCATGCGTGAGCTTTTGGCATTTTCTCCATTATTTTCGCCAGATCCAGCACACCTCACCTTCTGAGGATCAACACGTGCCCTCTGATCTCATCCTCTGGATCCATCTCTAGCCATATCCAACACACCTCACCTTTTGAGGATCACCACGTGCCTTCTGATCTCATCCTCTGGATCCATCTCCAGCCAGATCCAGCACACCTCACATTATGAGGATCATCACGCGCCCTCTGATCTCATCCTCTGGATCCATCTCCAGCCAGATCCAACGCCAGCATACGCAGGTCCACCATGAGTCCTCAGAAGATGGTCTCATTGGATGAGGCGCCAGACTCTGGGCCATCCTTCTGGGGTTCAGAAGTTCAGCATACACCCCCAGATTTGCTAACAGTAGGCCCATTTGTTTATTTTTACTATTTTTCTTTAATTTCTTTTCTTTAATTATTTTGTTTTTTTTAATCAATACAAAAATTATTTTATTAAATTAACAAATCAAAAAATCACAAAAAGAATTACTTTCTTAATAAATTTTATTTTTAATTAATTAATTTAATTAATTTAGGGCAACTTTAATTTCTTTCATAATTTAAAAATAATTAAACTTAGGATTTTATTTGTACATAATTTAATTAATCTTTCTCAAAAAATACACAAAAATCATTTTTCTCATAAAATACTTTTTTAATTTAATTAGTGAATTAGGTTAATTAACTTCTTTTATAATTAAAAATAATTAGAAATTAGGTTTAATTAATTTGTGATTTAATTGTTTTCTCAAATAAAAATCCATAAAAATTTCTTTCTCTCAATTAGGGTTTTAAGTTATTAATTACCATCCTCGAATTTAATTTTTCGCGCGCTTGTTAATTATTTTTTCCATTATTTTGTAACTGTTCAGGGTTTGTAATAGTTAAATTAGGGTTTTGTTTTTTGCTTTAAATCCCCAATTTTTTGGTTATGTAATTAATCCCCCTCCCCGAAGCTTTGTAATAGCTAGGTTTTACTTCCTTGCACTTTTAATTTCTGCAATCTTTAATTGTTAGATGTATGGCTAATAGGATTGTATGGCAAGAATGCATGAAAAATTAAAACAGTTAGAAAACCCTAATGCGCAAAGATTAAAATAACTAAAACAAATCACTCGCACATGTTCACTCCTAGGGTTTACCTCACTTTGGTTGCCTTCGGTAAACAATCATTAAGCATAGAAGATTTTAGTGGTTTCCCTCCAGTCTAAAGAGATCAAATTGTCCCATTCAAATGTTGCCTCGGAAATGTTGCCTCGGAAATGATCTTAAGACTCTAGGGTTACTGTGATGCGGTGGGAGAACTGACTTGAGGTTTTGCGTTTTATCGCAAATGTCACGGTTAGCAAGAGTCGCCACCGACTTTTCTTTTATCCAAAAGGAAAGGTAAAAAAGCACAGGAAAGACCTTTGAGATGTTTTCTTGAGTTCGGGGGGTAGATTATGAAAAGGGAAGGTGCTAGCACCCTTTTCATCCATGGTTTTCCATGGGCTCTTAGTTACTTGTTTAGATCACTTGCTTTGTTTTGTTTGAAATGGTGTTTGGTGTGATTTTTGAAAGTATTTTGTAAAAGAGGCCATTTGTTTAGGCAATCTTTGTAATGATTCTCGTTCGTAAGAATGTATACAAAGATGTTTGTCTTTTGAAAATGTTTTCAATGTTTGTAAGATGTTTTGAAATGTGTGTGTGTTTGTTTTTGAAAATAGCAAGGATTGTTTTGAAATGGATCAAGTAACTTAGAAGCTATCTACCTACTCAAATGTCTTTCTTGTGCATTTTTATTCCTTTGACATTGTTGACTTACCATTGATTTGGTAAGCAACCCTATCTTTGGATGTAAACGGGACGGGCGCGGGTCATCGTATAACCATGATAGCAATGTTGTCAAGTATCTTAGCATTTTTTAAGGACCAAGATCATTTTGTTTTAGGCAACCTTTGAATAGCGTCATCGAGGGACTATGATCTTATACTTGTTTTATTTTGCCGAGATACTTCGCATGCGTAACATGGCCATTTTATTTTAGGCAACCAAGTGGGAGAAACCCTAAGGGTGCTTGTGTGCAAAGTGTATCATTTTCATGCTTTTGTCTTGCATTTAGGGTTTTCTATTTTTACTTTGTTTTTGTTCTCGTCATGCAAACCCTAATTACTAATCATAGTATATAAAGCGATAAATTGCGTAAAATAAACTAAGCTATTACAACAATTTTTATGGGAGGGGGGAATACAAATTTGAATGGGGTTTTTGCACAAATATAAACCTAAATATATTATTACAACCAAATCGAATATTGCGCGAATTAAATAAATATAAGACAAATATTTAAAATGCAATGCAATGTTTATGTTAAAAAAATGTTTTATGTTTGGTTTTTGTATGAGAAAAATAATTAATTCAAACCCTAGAAAAAATAATATTATTTTTGGAGGGGTTTAAAACCCTATTTTTTTTAAATTAAAAGAAAATAATATTCTATATTTACTAACTTGTATATTTTTGTATAAAAAATAATAAATAATATTATATTTAAATATTAAAAATTAAATATGTATAGAAAATAAATATTTATGAGTATAAATAGTATAATAAAAATATTAAGTGTTTTTAAATATATTTACAAGTTATTTAAGAAAATAAAATCTATTTATCAAAATAAACTAATTTTTATGTAAATAAAATAATTAAAAATAAAATAAAATAAAATTGAAAAAATAAAGAAATTATTTTTAGGATTTTTTATTATTCATAAAAAATAATCAAAAGCAATAAATATAAAAATATGAAAAAATATGAATAATATAAAAATCATCCAGGGGGTGTAATAGTAAGTCAAGGGGTGTGATTAGTGAAAACAAAAAGGCCAAAGCACAAAAATCCCAGAACATCATCGTCCATGTCCTTCGTCCAAGCTTTTGCGCGCGTTTTCCAGTTCAAACTGTATCTCTCTTATGCTTGCACAAAAACAAAAACCCATAACATGAAAAATGTGGCATTTGAGCTCACGATTCTAACCATATAAATTATGTAATCTAACTCTTAAAGATCAAAGAGAATTTTTGAATCCCTAATTCGTGACCTAACTTTTTCAGAATTTTCATTCTTCAAATTCTCTGAGCACAAGTAATATAAATGAAAAGTAATGATATGTATAGCTTCGTTATGATGAGAGCTACATTTTTTCTTCACAAATCGTGGCTTGAAGTTGCCTATTCAGAGAGATAGAGTTTGAAAAAATACCTCCTTCAATTGAAATCGTGCAGAACAATGTAGGGACTTTAATGGAGGCCTGGTGATTGTTTAACCTTCCTTGAACTTCCATAAACCTATTCTAATGTTTATCTGGCTCTGAGGATGGCTGGAACTCTCTGACCAAGTCCAACTGCAAGCTTCCAAAGTGAAAATGGAAAATTCTGAAACAGGGGTTACAGAACCAGGGTGATGGCTTGGATTGATTAGGTAGCAAGTGTATGAGATGCTTGAAGTGATTAAACACAAAACGCACGAGCCAAATGAGAGTTGGTTGTGCTTTTGCAGAAAACTGTATACTTAGGCAAAATTTTGGGGTTTTTGAGTTTCAGAGTGTTTTAGATGCAAGACAATCGTGCTATGCCTTGTAACAAGTTTGTATATTTGTATAGAAATGATACAAAGTCAGCCCTTACTAGCTGTGCAAGCTTTGGACCTTTTTGCAACTTTTCTTGCATTTGAAGTAAAGTGACAAGACCAATGCTACATGCTTGTACTTGCTTGCTTGAGGGATGAAATGAGCTTGTACCAATTGCTTGAGATCTGCAGAGTTTGCTTGTACCAAAGGGACAGGTTCAATGCTCAAGATTGACAAAGTTGCAAAAGTTCCTCTTTATAAAAATGGCATTGTAACCTCTTGGCCAAAAATGGAAATACATCTTGTGTAAAGCTTCAAAAGCAAAGATAAATCCTTTGTCAACTGAGTTTGCATTTAATTATGGAGTGTATAACAAGCTTAGGACCTGTAAAGCAAGATACAACCAACATATATTTGATTTGCAACTTGATGCTATGTGAAAATGGCTTGAACAAAAGTGAGAAAATGCCAACTTCCCCTCTTCGATTCTCTCTACTCAAAAATGATCTTGGAGAGTTCTTGGACATTTTGGAAAGCTTGAAATGTGCTCTATAATCCATATTTGAAATGAAATTTGAGATACCTCTTGTAACTAGGTGAAAAGTTTCCATGAAGTTGGGTCCAAAACCTGCCTAAATTAGGGCAAAATTTCACTAAGTTATTTAGTTCATGGGCCTATATTCACAAATTCATAACTTGAGATCCAAGCATCTTTAGGGAAAATTTTGTGAAGAAAATTTGTAGATTTCATGGAGGAATACAACTTTCATGTTGGAAGTTTTCTTTGAATCAAAATGCATCATGGTGAAAAAGTGGTGCAAAGTTGAGAAAAAATAAGAAAAATTTTATACTTAGAAAAATTCTAAGTTATGAAAATTTTCAAATTAAAACCCTAATTTTCAATTTTGAGTTTCTTGGTGAACAAGTTTCATATTTTGACATATCTTAATGAATTATGACCCTTGGCACTTGATTTTGACCAAAAAGTCAAAGTTTGACTTTTCAGTGTATAGTTGACTTTTGATCAGTTGACTGCAAATTTCATCTGTCAACCCAATGAACTTGAGATCTTTTGAACCATGTAATTAGGTCAAGATGATGCCATTGAGCCCTTGAAATCATGCTTGAACTCAATTGGTCATTGGCTAGGCTAAAAATCAGAAATTGCCCTTTCTCAATCAAAACCCTAATTTTGACCATTTTGCCCTTTTGATAATTTGATCAAATTTCTTGAGGAGTTGTGATCCAAACTTGATCAAATGGTACATATGAGTCTAAAATATTGATGTGGATCAAAAATCATGAAGTTTGACTGTAAATTGGTCAATGTTGACTTTTTCCCCAATACAGTTGATTTTTAGGTCAACTGTCCAATTGACTGATCAAAAATGTGGTTCAAAGCTTGAAACTTAACATGAGCAGTCTTAGGGGCCCAAAATGATGTATGAAAGTCACATGAAGCATTAGTGGTCCAAAAATCCTTGTGCAAACTCAAACCCTAATTTTGGGTTATCAGTGCAAGATGAGGTGTCTTGAGCTGACCAAACCCTAATCTTGTCTTGAGTCAAAGAAGTTTTGTGAGAAAAATCTTGATAAATGAGAGGGAAAATTTTGGGGTACAAGAGCTGCCCCTGTTCAATCTTCTTGAACCTAGAGAGTTAGATTGGCGAGCTTTGTCGTTCGTGACTCAAAGGTAAAAGATGATTGGACACTAGAGTGCCCATAAATTTGCACTCGACAAAGTGTAGTTGAGGGAATGGGCTTAAAAATGACATTTGGAGAGGTGATAGAATCTTGTTGGAGATGGGCTTGTAGATTCCATCCAAGAATGTTTGCTGAATTGTAAGTTGCAAGTCAGAAGAATAACTATCAGAATGGTGTCTGTATCTGGAACGTATCTGAGCTTTATTTGGAGACTTGAAATCTGAATGAGAAGCATAATAGCATCCGCGTATGGAGCGTATTCGTACTGTAATAAGAGTGTGAAATCTGAGTGAGTATCAGAATGGCTTCCGTGTCTGGAGCGTATCTGGACTGTATCTGATAGTTGAAAACTGAATGAGTATCAGAATGGCATCTGTATCTGGAGCGTATCTGAACTGTATATGAATGTTGAAGTCTGAATAAGTAACATAATGGCTTCCATGTCTGGAGCGTATCCGTACTGTATCTTGAAGTTGAGGTCTGAATGAGTAATAGAATAGCTTCTGTGTCTGGAGCGTATCTGAACTGTATCTAGAATCTTTGAACATTGTTAATGGTAGATGTTAATCTTATCCTGAAAAGGGTACAATGTTAGCTGAAGCACAAATTTATGATGCATGTATGATGCAATATATATGTTTTATCAATTTTTATGACATGTGGATGTAATGTATGCGCATGTAAGCTGATTTGCAGTTTTGATGAGGAAAATAAATCCTTGACCGCTAAGGAAAATAAATCCTTGATTGCTGAGGATATGTGGATTCTTCATGTCTTGAAGTTGGAGTATTGACAAAAAAATTGTTGCGAGCAATGCCATATACTGCTTGAGTAATCTGCTTGGGGAATCCCGAGAATTTTGATGACTTCTGCTGGGAACTAATAAGGAGAATCTTCATTCTGCTGGGGAGCAATGAAAACTCTGTGGGGAAAAAGATTATTCATGTTTGGAAAAAGTTCAGGAGTTTCGGTCGTCTGCCACTCTACTGGGGAATTAACCTAGGTTAAGGATAAACAAAAGTTAACTGTTATTCGGTTGATTTTCGGGCTTCAAGATAACTTGCTGGGGAATTTGAAGAAACTGAATGGTTTCCGCTGGGGATTGGTAGTTGGAAGTTTCAGCTCCACTGAGGATCTTAATGATGTACTGTAGGGATTGCTCATGGAATAGCCTAAAGACGTTTTCCTATTCTTTCAACTTGTCAGTAATTGTTCTCTTCCATTTTGTTTATTTGTAAACAGTAATTATGTTCAAACGCATATGTTCATTAATGAATCATTGGACGTTTTTGCAAATAAAAACACAAGTGTAAAGAAAAAGGCAAATAGTTTTCTGTACTTTGAAAGAGATATCTTTGTATTTACTTTGAATAAGTATTTTGTACAAAGGAGACAGACATCCTAGTAAGAGGATGGTGTCATAAAAGTAAGAAAAATTTATACAAAGAAAGATAGCCATATGTGATAATCCCATGGGGTTCCCATTCTGCTATAGCCTTCGTATCTCCGAGTATCTTGTCCATTTGTTGCTTCATCCGAAGATGATTGAATTGATCAGAAGCTCTGGGTTTGTTAGTGAAGAGATTGTCTTTAAAGTGATCCGATGAGACATAGGCATACGCTTTAATTCCCTAACTTTTTCTTGGACCGCCCTTTCGGGTTTTCAGTCCACCGGGAAACCCTTTTTTGCCCAAGTCGCCCTTTCGGGTTTTCAACTTACCGGGTGTACAGATTTTTTTTATTTTATCCCTAATTTTTGCCCGAACCTTTTGGTTCACCAGGATGCCCTTGTTTTACCTAGGTGTGTCAACCTAGCGGGTCTCTTATGCATAGTATCTTTTGGCTATGTATGCGTTCGCAGGGTGTGGCAGGTCATCACCGTCTATGGTGGTTAAGATCATTGCCCCACCAGAAAAGATGTTCTTACTTACAAATGGTCCTTCATGGGTAGGAGTCCATTTTCCCCTGGGATCACTTTTGTGGCAAGATGATGCGCTTGATCACTAGATCTCCAACTTGATATACTCGACGTCTTACTTTCTTGTTGAAGGCCTTAATCATCCACTTTTGATACATCTGACCATGGCAAACAGCAGTAAGTCTCTTTTCATCAATTAAGTTAAGTTGATCAAGTTGGGTCTGGATCCAATCATCTTCACTCAAACCTGCATCTTTCATGATTATTAAAGAGGGGATCTGGACCTCAATAGGCAAGACAGCCTCCATGCCATAAACCAAAGAATAGGGTGTTGCCCCAGTTGATGTGCGAGTCGTGGTACGGTATCCGTGGAGAGCAAACTGTAGCATCTCATGCCAGTCCTTGTAGGTTACTGTCATTTTTTGTATGATCTTTTTAATGTTTTTATTAGCAGCTTCGATTGCACCATTCATCTTTGGCCGATAGGGGATGAATTATGATGTTGAATCTTGAACTGCTCGCACAAGGCAGTGATCATAGTATTGTTAAGGTTTGTACCGTTATCAGTGATGATCCTTTCTGGGATACCGTGTCGGCAAATAAGATTATGCTTGATGAAGCGGGCAACAACATTCTTAGTAACGGATGCGAAGGAAGCTGCTTCGACCCATTTGGTGAAATAGTCAATGGCCACTAGAATGAAGTGGTGTCTATTGGAGGCTGTAGGCTTGATCTCCCCAATCATATCGATTCCCCACATAGCGAAGGGCCAAGGAGCTGTTAAGACATTTAGAGGAACCGGAGGCACGTGCACCTTGTCTGCATAGATTTGACACTTATGACAGGTCCGGGAGTGTTGATAGCAGTTTGCTTCCATGGTAGACCAATAATAGCCTGCCCATA
The DNA here is from genome assembly GCA_948472305.1 of Vicia faba. NCBI lineage: Eukaryota > Viridiplantae > Streptophyta > Magnoliopsida > Fabales > Fabaceae > Vicia > Vicia faba. Next base: position 160,342 of record CATIWC010001813.1, on the reverse strand, counting down.
AAATTTTCTTCGCCATCGTATGCCCACTAGAGTGAGTGCCAAAGGTACCTTCATGCAATTCAGCCATGATCTTTTCAGCTTCAATCTTATCCACACAACGGAGCAGAATAGAATCATGATTACGTTTGTACAAGATGCCATTACTTAGGAAGAACTTAGCAGAGAATCTCCTTAGGAACTTTTTGTTATTGATTGAAGCTTCTTCTGGATATTCTTGAGCATCGAGATACCTTTTGACTTCATGGAACCAAGGTTGGTCCACTACTTCTTCAGTATTAATCTCGTGACAGTGTGCTGGTTCGTCCATTCGTTCAATGGTGATTTGGGGAGCCTCGTTATCCCAATTAAGTTTAAACATAGATGACATTGTGGCTAGAGCATCTGCTAGCTGATTTTCTTCTCGCGGGAAGTGCTCGAAGGTAATCTGCTCGAAATGTGGTAACAATGTCAAAACATGTTCTTTGTAAGGAATAAGGTTTGGATGCTTAGTGTCCCATTCTCCTTTGATCTGAATGATGACCAAAGTTGAATCCCCAAACACATCTAAAGATTTGATTCCCAAGTCTATGGCAGCCTTGAGACCAAAGATGCATGCTTCGTATTCTGCCATGTTGTTCGTACAGTTGAAGCAAAGTCTGGAAGTGAAAGGAGTATGGCATCCTTCTGGAGATATGAGTACAGCGTTGATACCATTACCAAGTGCATTGGATGCCCCATCAAAGAACAGGGTCCATCGGGATCCTTGTCCAGGTCTGTCATATGGTATGTTTTCTTCACAGTTGTCTAATGTCATGATGTCTTCGTCAGGGAAGTCGAACTTCATGGATTGATAATCCTTTATAGCTTGATGAGCAAGATGATCAGCTAGTACGCTGCCCTTTATAGCTTTTTGGGTAGTGTACTGTATATCATATTCTGTTAGGATCATCTACCATCTAGCTATCCTTCCAGACAGAGCAGGCTTCTCAAAGATGTACTTTATCGGATCCATCTTAGATATCAGCAAAGTGGTATGAGTCAATATATACTGTCTTAGCCGGCGAGCAGCCCATACCAGAGCGCAGCAAGTTTTCTCGAGCAGTGAATATCTGGTTTCACAGTCGGTAAACTTTTTGCTCAGGTAGTAAATGGCGTGCTCTTTTCGGCCAGACTCGTCATGTTGCCCCAATACACACCCCATTGAGTTCTCTAAAACGGTCAGATACATGATTAGTGGTCTTCCCTCGACTGGTGGCATCAAGACAGGAGGCTCTAGTAAATACTCCTTGATTTTATCGAAAGCAATCTGACATTCATCATTCCATCTGACTACTTGATCTTTCTTCAACAGCTTGAAGATTGGTTCACAAGTAGATGTTAGGTGAGAAATGAATATGGCAATATAGTTCAGGCGTCCCAAGAATCCTCTGACCTCCTTCTCAGTGCGAGGAGCAGGCATTTCTTGTATCACTTTAACCTTGGCAGGATTAACCTCGATGTCTTTGTTGCTGGCAATGAAACCTAAAAGTTTACCGGACCGGACTCCGAATGTGCACTTGTTTGGATTCAATCTTAACATGTACTCCTTCAATCTGACAAACAGCTTTTGCAAGTGATCAAGGTGTTCTTCTTCAGTTTGTGATCGGGCTATCATGTCATCTACGTAGACCTCTATCTCATGATGTATCATATCATGAAACAAAGCTACCATAGCGCGTTGATAGGTTGCCCCGGCATTCTTCAGTCCGAATGGCATCACTTTGTAGCAGAACGTACCCACTGTATGACAAATGTAGTTTTCTCCATGTCCTCAGGTGCCATTTTGATCTAGTTATAGCCTGAGAATCCGTCCATGAAAGAAAATACTTTGTGTTGGGCTGTATTGTCAACCAGAATGTCAATGTGTGGAAGTGGAAAATCATCTTTAGGGATGGCCCTGTTTAAATCTCTATAATCCACACACATTCTTACTTTGCCATCCTTTTTAGGTACGGGAACAATGTTGGCCACCCATTGAGGATAAGAAGTAACATCCAGAAATCCAGCATTGAACTGTTTCATAACTTCTGCTTTGATCTTCTCTGACATGTCAGGTCTCATGCGGCGTACTTTTTGTTTTACTGGTGGACAGTCTTCTCTTGTGGGTAGACGATGTACCATAATGTTTGTATCGAGTCCCGGCATGTCTTCGTATGACCAGGCAAAGATCTCAACATAATCATGTAATAGCTGAATTAGGCGCTCTTTGACACTCGGCTCTAGATTGGCACCCACTTTAATTTCATTTTTATCTTCCTCGGTACCCAAATTGATTGTATCCAACAGCTCCTCATGAGGCTGAATAGCTCTTTCCTCTTGTTGTAGTAGTCTGGCCAATTCCCCTGGCACCTCACGATATTCCTCACCTTCATATTCGGCTTGGTAGATCAGATCTTCAGAGTCACTGAAGGCTATAGTAGTATCGTTACCCATGGGATCCGGAATGGAAGGGTACCTGCATTTGTGAGTGTGGGTGTGTGTAAGGATATATCCATCTTAAAACAATAAAATGTAAAAGAAAGACAATGAGAACAAAAGGTTTATATATGAAAAAGCGTCCATGATTCATTGAATGTCATATGAAGATGAAATAAAAACCCTTACAAATGGACCATTGTGCCTCGGGTAAGACACAAGGTTTTTTTAAAGTGTGAATTGTTTGTGAATATTACAAGTCCAACAGAAATGTAAAAGATAAATTACTGAGAGATGAAAGTCATCGGAACAAAGTCTTTGGCTTCCCAATTGCGAAGTCCTCCGCCGATAGTAGGAAATATCCAATCTTCCAAGTTGACATCCTCTTCATTGTCTTCTACTTCATTTACGCCTTGGTTGTTAATCTTCACAGGTGGCCCCCCAGCACGGGCACGGCACACAACCTTCTGAGTAGTCGAAGTAAACCCCAAGCCAAACTTTTCTGATTTGTACGGAATGTCTGGAAGCTGCCCCCAGATGGTGCATCCCCCTTCTTCCACTACTGCCTTTGCATCCTTTAGAGATGACATCCGAGGTGGAGGTCCTGTGATCTTAGGAATCTAGGATACCGCCTTGGTCGCCGCCACTTTTGGAGAGACTTCTTCAAAATGTTGGAGAGGGGTTTCAATGAATTCGCCATCTAACTCCACATATCGGAAAGAATTCAGATGACTAATCATGTACTCCTCCTCCCCGTGGACAGTTATGATCTTTCCTTAGACCGGGTACTTCAACATCTGATGCAAGGTGGAGGTGACAACATCGGCATTGTGGATCCAAGGGCGTCCTAACAGACAGGAATAAGAAGGATGGATGTCCATCACATAGAAGGTGGAGTTGAAGACCTGAGTTCCCACTTTTATTGGGATGTCCACCTCCCCGTGGACCATCCTCTTCGAACCATCAAAAGCTCTCACCATTATATTACTGGGTTTTAAAGTCAGCCCCTTGCAATCCAACCTGTCAAGGGCTTTCTTCGGCAATACGTTCAAATATGATCATGTGTCCACCAAGACATGGGATAGGGTTGTTCCTCTACACTCCACTGAGACATGTAATGCCTCGTTGTGTTTTCTCCCTCTGGGTGTCAAGTCAGCATCAGAGAAACCCAGGCCATTATCAGCTGTCAAATTGGCCACACAGTCCTGGAACTGGTCAGCAGACGTCTCTTGTGGCACATGAGCTGTCTTCAGAAATTTTACCAGAGCTTTGGCATGTGCTTCAGAGCACAGCAGCAGGGCTAACATAGAGATCTTGGAAGGGGTTTTCCCCAACTGTTCAACCACATCATAATCACTCTTTTTTATTATCCTCGGGATTTCTTCCATCTCCTTCTTGGATGTTTCAGGAATAGCTAGTGATTGAGCCTTCGTCCGGATAGGCTCTTCTTGAACGTTCTTTCCTTTATTCTCAGCAGTAGAAGTAGGGATAGGAATTGTATTGTCTTTGTCGGTAAGTACACTTGCAGGTATAATCACTGGTGCAGAGGTAATCTTCGGAATGACCACGGGTCCAAAGACTACCCTTGGAGGAGCAATCTCTGAAGAGAAGATTCTACCACTGTGGGTAATCTTGCTAGTTCCGGCAATATTGCTAATGTCGGAAATGTCCTCTTCGGAGCTTTCTTCTTCGGCAGTCAGTTCATCATGTTTAATACCATGGTAGTAGATTTCCCCATCGTAATTCAATGGTACTGTTTTATCTGATTTATATGGGGCTGGCCCGGGCATTGTAATCTTAAGTGGAGTAGTCTTTGAAGCAGGTGTAATCCTAACAGGTCTTTTAGGGGCCCTGGAAGGATTGGCGTAGATGGTTATAATTGAAACTTCTTTCACTGGAATGGGTGAAACAGGAGCATTCTCAATCAAAATTTCTCGGTTATCAATCAGTCGTTAGATACCTTTCTTCAATAGAGGGCAGTCAAATGATGAGGACATGAAAGCATGGCAGTCTTTGTCACAACCTGGGAAAATACCAGTTTTCAACAAATTCAACTTAATAATCGGGAGCAGAGTCAACAATTCATCCACGGTAGCGACAAACAAATCTTCTTCAATAGCGTTGGAATTGTGACCATGCCTAGGCATTGGAGTGGAAATAACATTTGGTTTCTCAGGTGCTTCAAACTCAACTTCCTTCGCGTCTATCAGGTCTTGGATTTTGTTCTTCAGAGCCCAACAGTTGTTGGTTTCGTGCCCTGGACTTTCAAAATGGTATGTGCACCTGGCATTCGGATGGTAATATGGAGACGCAATATTGGGATTTTTTGGGGCCTCTTTTAAAGTGGCCAGGTTCAACTTCAGAAGATGTGGTAGAACTTGGGCTGGAGTCATGTTAATCTTGGTGAATTGCCGAACTGGCCTCTCCACCCTTTGTTGGTTATTTCTTGGCTGGTCTGATGCAGGCTTTGGAATCATAAAGGCCCCCATCATTGGTCGGCGCTCAGTTCTTCCCTGATTCCTCTGTGAATAAACAGAAGATACTTCCTTTCTTCCAATGAAGGGTTTTTTCACAACTGTAGAGGCAGACGCGTCCTTCTGAATTTTCCCACTTCTTATACCAGCCTCCACCCTTTCGCGGTTAATATCAATTCAGTAAACCCTGCAGAGGAACTCCCAATCAGATGATTGAAGAAAGGACCTGATAGAGTTCCTAAGAACATGTCCACCAACTCCCTTTCGGACAGAGGGGGTTGCACTCTTCCGGCTAGATCTCTCCACTTTTGCGCGTAATCTTTGAAGCCCTCATTGGAAACCATGGCCATACTCTGAAGTTGAGTACGGGTAGGCGCCAAATCGGTGTTGTACTAATATTGTTTATAGAAAGCTGCTGCCAGGTCTTCCCAATTATGGACGTCAGCCATTTCTAATTGGTAGAACCAATTAAGTTGCGTTCCTGATAAACTGTCTTGGAAAAAGTGGACCCACAAGTCTTTGTCATCAGAGTGTGGTTGAATCTTCCTGACATATGATCTGAGGTGCATTTTAGGGCAAGACACCCCATCATACTTGGCAAATAGTGGCACTTTAAACTTTGGTGGGATCACAATTCCTGACACCAGCCCCAACTCTTCAAAATGTAGCCCTGGTACTCTCTGGATTTCCATAGCGCTTAGTCGCTCTTCAAGGTGTTTGTACTTGTCATCAGCCGGAGGGTATTGTTGTTCAGAGTAGTCCTCCTCTTCCTCTTCTTCTTCTTTAGAATCTGATGGTGCTGCTGTCTCCTTTCCTTTTCTTTCCCCTTCATCAGATGTTGTTGGAAACTCTAAGGCCCTTCTGGCTTGTCCCTGAAATCTTCTGCCCATGATAACCACACCAGTTGGCTTCTTCTTATTTTTATCTTTCTCTTTCTCTAGCAGATTCTTCAGCTCCTCTTGCCCCTTGGCTAAGGTCATAAGAAACTGTTGAAATTGTGATTTCTGAGCTTGCATATCTTTGACCATTTGTTCGAGATCCATCTTACTGAAATAAACAGTAGAGAGATGAGGAAACTTGTTGCAAAGACTTGTTTATGTTTATGATGAATGATATGTATTCATGCAATGCTTTCAAGGATTTAAAAATTCAAATTTGTTTTAAACAAAAAAGAAACACACGTCATATTAATAAGATAGAATTTGAGTACATCAATTCCCCTTGGGCAAAATAAAAAAAAATTCTAAGGTAAAAAGACATTGCGCATCCTCTTTGGTACAATGTAAGTATTGAGAGTCTGCTCTTCATGAAGTATCCGAGTGAGTTCCAAAACCTTCTTCTTGCTTGCGTAGAATTGGGCTTCGAAAGTATCGCGCTCTCTTTTGAGCTGTATCCAATCCCTTTGTAGGTCTTCGAGTGATGTCGGCATGTCAGGATGTAGGATAGTGTATGGAACTTCTCCTTCCTTAACAGGCTCTATAATCACTGGGAGAATGGAGGGGTAAGGCATCATAAGACTTTGAGCGCGGGTTCGTATCCACTTGAGGTAAGGCTCAAGAGGGATGGAATTCTTGTGTCCCAAAGTCTTGCTATCCACCTTGTTTAGCATCCTCCAAGCTCGGATGAATCTCTGGCGGAGTCCTTGGTCGTCGTTGTCGTTGTCAAATACCAGGCCTTGAATCAGCATATCATGTGGTCCATCCCTTCGGGCATAACCAAACTGTCTTAGAGCTAAGCATGGGTTGTAGGTGATGCCTCCCCTAATGCCAAGTAGAGGGACATTAGGGAATTCCCCACAACGGTCAACGATAATAACATTCTCTTTGGATCGAGAACACCGATGAATGTCTGAATGTTTAAGTGTCATCAACCTTTGTGACCACCTCAAACCTTTCTCATTCTTCAAGACTGATTGGGGAAGATGAGAAATAACCCATCTTGCCAGGAGAGGAGTGCAACACATAAGAACACCTCTTTTCCTCATTGTGCGAGTGTGAAAAGAGTGTAGGATATCCCCTAGTAATGTAGGCACCAGGTTGCGAGACATGAAGATTTTGACAGCACTTACATCTATGAGTTGGTCATGATTAGGGAACAAGACCATCCCATATATGAGAAGAGCTACAATCTCCTCAAAAGCTTGCAAGTCTAGGGAATTCCAACAGCTTTGGGCCTTCTCAAACAGAAACTTTGCCAAGAAGCCTTTGACACCACTTCTAGTTTCCCAATGAGTTATGACATCAGATGAGTGCAAGTGCAGGGCTTGAGCAATCTCTTCTGGATTTGGATCTATTTCCGTACCGTTGAAGGGTAGTTTATTGAGAATAGGAATCCTCAAAAGTTGAGAGAATTCCTCCAAAGTGGGCACAAGTTGATAGTCAGGAAATGTGAAGCAATGATGCAAAGGATGAAAGAACTGGAAGAGAACCTTCATCATATCCTCCTCTGTGTTGGTAGTGACCAAGCTGAGTAGACGACCATGTCTCTCGGTGAACGGAGAATTCTCAGGGATCCTTGAAGCTAGCTCCTTGAGTTGTGGAGGAATTCTTACAAGGTTAATTTGGATAGTTTTCCTGCGAAGTGAATCCATAACCTACAAAACAAGAACAAAGATGAATCTCCAAAATCCTTGAAATGGTTAGTGAATGCATATGATGTCCATGATGTTATGCACAAGTATATATGTACAAGCAAATCAAGCAAGTTCTTAGTTTAGGCTTGCATGGGGTTTCATAGGTAAGTACCCTCTTAAAATTTAGTTGGCTCAACCTGTCCTAACAATAGTAACCGGGTTCTAAGGAGCTCAATATCACTGGATTGTTTCCTTTGTTCATTGTTTCAGTTCAAGCCTCTTTACTGGCGACCGAAATATCCCAAGAAAACAACCCTCAATGAGTGTAGTATCGAGTATCTACCAAATTCGGACTGCACCAAAGTCGGTCATCTCACTACATCCTAAAAGGCCAAGTTGGTAAAGTAAAGGTTCTAGAAGTTCATTAGTGCTTCATGACATTACTCAGCGGCCCCGTATTCTCTTTGATTGACTCAAAGGCTACCGGTACCCACAAATATGTCACACTAACATAGCTATTACTTAGACCATGTTGGTATACCCCGCACAATTTCCACAATGTATTGCTATTTACCTATAATGTTTCCCAAATTCGGGTGGAGGATTTAAACCCAAACAAAGAACCATAATTGTAAATCAAACAAGTCAAACAATGTAAGCAAATAAATGTGATCTAAAACCCTAAGGTAACCCCATTTTTAAAAATTCCCCAGCAGAGTCGCCAGTTCTGTGATGCGGTGGGAGAACTGACTTGAGGTTTTGTGTTTTATCGCAAATGTCGCGGTTAGTAAGAGTCGCCACCGACTTTTCTTTTATCCAAAAGGAAAGGTAAAAAAGCACAGGAAAGACCTTTGAGATGTTTTCTTGAGTTCGGGGGGTAGATTATGAAAAGGGAAGGTGTTAGCACCCTTTTCATCCATGGTTTTCCATGGGCTCTTAGTTACTTGTTTAGATCACTTGCTTTGTTTTGTTTGAAATGGTGTTTGGTGTGATTTTTGAAAGTATTTTGTAAAAGAGTCCATTTGTTTAGGCAATCTTTGTAATGATTCTCGTTCGTAAGAATGTATACAAAGATGTTTGTCTTTTGAAAATGTTTTCAATGTTTGTAAGATGTTTTGAAATGTGTGTGTGTTTGTTTTTGAAAATAGCAAGGATTGTTTTGAAATGGAGCAAGTAACTTAGAATCTATCTACCTACTCAAATGTCTTTCTTGTGCATTTTTATTCCTTTGACATTGTTGACTTACCATTGATTTGGTAAGCAACCCTATCTTTGGATGTAAACGGGACGAGCGCGGGTCATCGTATAACCATGATAACAATGTTGCCAAGTATCTTAGCATTTTTGAGGGACCAAGATCATTTTGTTTTAGGCAACCTTTGAATAGCGTCATCGAGGGACTATGATCTTATACTTGTTTTGTTTTGCCGAGATACTTCGCATGCGTAACATGGCCATTTTATTTTAGGCAACCAAGTGGGAGAAACCCTAAGGGTGCTTGTATGCAAAGTGTATCATTTTCATGCTTTTGTCTTGCATTTAGGGTTTTCTATTTTGCTTTGTTTTTGTTCTCGTCATGCAAACCCTAATTACTAATCATAGTATATAAAGCGATAAATTGCGTAAAATAAACTAAGCTATTACAACAATTCTTATGGGAGGGGGGAATACAAATTTGAATGGGGTTTTTGCACAAATATAAACATAAATATATCATTACAATCAAATCGAATATTGCGCGAATTAAATAAATATAAGACAAATATTTAAAATGCAATGCAATGTTTATGTTAAAAAAATGTTTTATGTTTGATTTTTGTATGAGAAAAATAATTAATTCAAACCCTAGAAAAAATAATATTATTTTTGGAGGGGTTTAAAACCCTTGTTTTTTCAATTAAAAGAAAATAATATTCTATATTTACTAACTTGTATATTTTTGTATAAAAAATAATAAATAATATTATGTTTAAATATTAAAAATTAAATATGTATAGAAAATAAGTATTTATGAGTATAAATAGTATAATAAAAATATTAAGTGTTTTTAAATATATTTACAAGTTATTTAAGAAAATAAAATCTATTTATCAAAATAAACTAATTTTTATGTAAATAAAATAATTTTAAAAAATAAAATAAAATTGCCAAAATAAAGAAATTATTTTTAGGATTTTTTATTATTCAGAAAAAATAATCAAAAGCAATAAATATAAAAATATGAAAAATTATGAAAAATATAAAAATCAGCCAGGGGGTGTAATAGTAAGTCAGGGGATGTGATTAGTGAGAACAAAAAGGCCAAAGCAAAAAAAGCCCAGAACATCATCGTCCCTGTCCTTCGTCCAAGCTTTTGCGCACGTTTTCTAGTTCAAACTGTATCTCTCTTATGCTTGCACAAAAACAAAAACTCATAACATGAAAAATGTGGCATTTGAGCTCACGATTCTAACCATATAAATTATGTAACCTAACTATTAAAGATCAAAGAGAATTTTTGAATCCCTAATTCGTGACCTAACTTTTTCAGAGTTTCCAATCTTCAAATTCTCTCAACACAAGTAATATAAATGAAAAGTAATGATATGTATAGCTTCGTTATAATGAGAGCTACATTTTTTCTTTACAAATCGTGGCTTGAAGTTTCCTATTCAGAGAGATAGAGTTTGAAAAAATACCTCCTTCAGTTGGAATCATGCAGAACAATGTAGGGACTTTAATGGAGGCCTGGTGATTGTTTAAGCTTCCTTGAACTTCCCTGAACCTATTCCAATGTTTATCTGGCTCTGAGGATGGCTGGAACTCTCTGACCAAGTCCAACTGCAAGCTTCCAAAGTGAAAATGGAAAATGCTGAAACAAGGGTTACATAACCAGGGTGATGGCTTGGATTTATTAGGTAGCAAGTGTATGAGATGCTTGAAGTGATGAAACACAAAATGCACGAGACAAATGAGATTTGGCTGTGCTTTTGCAGAAAACTGTATACTTAGGCATAATTTTGGTGTTTTTGAGTTTCAGAGTGTTTAGATGCAAGCCAATCGTGTTATGCCTTGTAACAAGTTTGTATATTTGTATAGAAATGATACAAAGTCAGCCCTTACTATTTGTGCAAGCTTTGGACCTTTTTGCAATTTTTCTTGCATTTGAAGTAAAGTAACAAGACCAATGCTACATGCTTGTACTTGCTTGCTCGAGGGCTGAAATGAGCTTGTACCAATTGCTTGAGAGCTGCAGAGTTTGCTTGTACCAAAGGGACAGGTTCAATGCTCAAGATTGACAAAGTTGCAAAAGTTCCTCTTTATGAAAATGGCATTGTAACCTTTTGGCCAAAAATGGAAATACATCTTGTGTAAAGCTTCAAAAGCAAAGATAAAGCCTTTTGTCAACTGAGTTTGCATTTAATTATGGAGTGTATAGCAAGCTTAGTACCTATAAAAAAAGATGTAACCAGCATAGATTTGATTTGCAACTTGATGCTATGTGAAAATGGCTTGAACAAAGTGAGAAAATGCCAACTTCCCCTCTTCGATTCTCCCTACTCAAAAATGATCTTGGAGAGTTCTTGGACATTTTGGAAAGCTTGCGATGTGCTCTATAATCCATATTTTAAATGAAATTTGAGATACCTCTTGGAACTAGGTGAAAAGTTGCCATGAAAATGGGTCCAAAACCTGCCTAAATTAGGGCAAAATTTCACTAAGTTATTTAGTTCATGGGCTTATATCCACAAATTCATAACTTGAGATCCAAGCATCTTTAGGGAAAAGTTTGTGAAAAAAAGTTGTAGATTTCATGGATGACTACAACTTTTATGTTGGAAGTTTTCTTTGAATCAAAATGCATCATGGTGAAAAAGTGGTGCAAAGTTGAGAAAAAATAAGAAAAATTTTATACTTAGAAAAATTCTAAGTTATGAAAATTTTCAAATTAAAACCCTAATTTTCAATTTTGAGTTTCTTGGTGAAAAAGTATCATATTTTGACATATCTTGATGAATTATGACCCTTGGCACTTGATTTTGACCAAAAAGTCAAAGTTTGACTTTTCAGTGTATAGTTGACTTTTGATCAGTTGACTGCAAATTTCATTTGTCAATCCAATGAACTTGAGATCTTTTGAACCATGTAATTAGGTCAAGATGATGCCATTGAGCCCTTTAAATCATGCTTGAACTCAATTGGTCATTGGCTAGGTTAAAAATCAGAAATTGCCCTTTCTCAGTCAAAACCCTAATTTTGACCATTTTGCACTTTTGATGATTTGATCAAATTTCTTGAGGAGTTGTGATCCAAACTTGATCAAATGGTACATATGAGTCTAAAATATTTATGTGGATCAAAAATCATGAAGTTTGACTGTAAATTGGCCAATGTTGACTTTTTCCCCAATACAGCTGATTTTTAGGTCAACTGTCCAATTGACTGATCAAAAATGTGGTTCAAAGCTTGAAACTTAACATGAGCAATCTTAGGGGCCCAAAATGATGTATGAAAGTCACATGAAGCATTGGTGGTCCAAAAATCCTTGTGCAAACTCAAACCCTAATTTTGGGTTATCAGTGCAAGATGAGGTGTCTTGAGCTGACCAAACCCTAATCTTGTCTTGAGTCAAAGAAGTTTTGTGAGAAAAATCTTAATAAATGAGATGGAAAATTTTGGGGTACAACAGTTACTACTAAGGTTTTCTAACTATTGCTTTAGTGATTGTATTTGTCCCTTTCGAATGTCCCTTACAAACTCCAACCACGGTGCTACCTACTCCTTAATAGTGGGATAGCGATGTCTAAAGGAAATAGAACAAAAACAATCTTTTTTCGAGTAGGTAGATGCTAGTAGGTACTTGCTCAAAATAAAACTTTTCACACAAACGCTTTTCAAAAACAGTTTTCAAAACAAACTTCGTCACATCCTTGAGAACTAATACAAGGGTTATCACAAAGTAAAAACATTTTCAAGATAACACACACAAGCAATTTTGAAAAATGAGCAAGTACCTAAGAGCCCGTAGATAACTACGGATAGAAAGGGTGCTAACACTTTCCCTTTCTATAATCTACCCCCTCGTACTTAGAAATATATCAAAAAAAGGTTTTTTCTGTTCTTTTTCCTTTTCCATGATTGGATGAAATAAAAGTCGGTGGTGACTCTTGCTTACCGCGACATTTTGCGAATATAAAACGCAAAACGAAAACGAGTATTAAACAGTCCGTTTTGCCACCGTATCACAGAACTGGAGACTCTGCTGGGGGAATAATAAAGTGGGGTTTACCTTAGGATATAGATTATTAAATTGCTTCTCTTGATTGTCTTGATTGCTTTACTTTTAAGGGTTTTGTCTGGGGTTACTATAGATCCTACACCCGGATCTAGGGACACTTTTTAGGTAAACAACAATAGATCGTGGAGATTGTACAGCGTAGACCGATATGGTTTAAGCGATGGCTGTGTTGGTGTGGCACTTTGGTTGGTACCGGTATCCTTCATGGGGAAACGAGGAGAATACGGGGCTGCCGTGTGGTGTCATGAAGCACTAACAGACCTTAGAACCTTAGTTGAACAACTTGTCCATTAGAAAGTAGTGAGATAGCCGGCCTCGGTGTATAGTTGAGAACTGGTTGATACTCGATGCTACACTCATTGAGATCAGACTTTCGGGATATTTTGGCTACAAGAAAAGATTGAGAGCTGAAACAATGTCTGATAAAGGATGGTCAGTGATATTTAGAATCTCTAGAACCCGGTTACTTTTTAGGACAGGTTTGAACCAACTAAACTTCAAGAGGGTACTACCTTTAACCTCATGCAAGCCTTAAACTTAAGGACTTTGTGTGATTTGATTGTGCTTGCTATGCCTGTGTTTGCTATACTTATGGTTTATCATGACATCATGCATCATAACATGGCATCCATGCTTATTGCACTAACCATTTCAAAGACCAAGGGAATTTATCTTTGTTCTGTTTTGCAGATTATGGCTTCCGTTCATAGAAATACCATTTGAATCAGCTTTGTGAAGATACCTTCCCAACTCAAAGAGCTAGCATCAAGGGTTTCTGAAACTTCTATGTTCACTAAGAGACATGGTCAACTTCTCAACCTGGTTACTTCAAACTTTGATGAAAAGATGATGAGTGTACTCTTTCAGTTCTTTGATCCCAAGCACCACTGCTTCACCTTCCCAAACTATCAGCTGGTGCCTACCTTGGAAGAATTCTCTCAACTATTGGATATACCTATTCTTAAACAAATACCCTTCACAGGTCTAGAAGAAGTTCCTAAGCCAGAAGTCATTGCCTCAGCTTTACATTTGAAACGGGCCGACGTGGTATCCAATTGGGAAACTAAAAGCGGAGTCAAGGGTTTTCTAGCTAAGTTTCTGATAGACAAAGCCCAGCTGTTTTGGGATAATATGGATTTTCAGGCTTTTGAGGAGGTTTTGGCTCTTCTTATCTATGGTTTAGTTATATTTCCTAATTCGGGCTCATTAATAGATGTGAATGCTATCAGGATCTTTCTCTCTCGCAACCCGGTGCCTACTTTGCTCGGAGATGTTTTGCACACTCTCCATACTCGTACCATGAGGAGAAGAGGGATTCTCGTGTGCTGCATGCCATTGCTATTGAGGTGGTTTATTTCTCACCTCCCTAAGTCCATACTGAAGAATGAAGAAGGTCCGGTTTGGTCACAAAGGATAAATTCCCTCGCTAATACGGATATTCTTTGGTGTTCTCGATCTATGGAAAACATTGCTATCATTGATCGCTGCGGGGAGTACCCTAATGTCCCATTACTTGGTATCAGAGGGGATATAACCTACAATCCTTGTTTAGCTATGCGACAATTTGGTTACGCTCGAAGGGATGGTCCCCATGAGTTACTAATCAAAGGCATTGTGTTCAACTATGAGGAGGATATTCAAGGGTATCGCCGGAGGTTCGTACGAGCTTGGGGCATGGTAAACAGATCGAGCGTCAGGGCTTTTGGGCCAAAGACTTCCATTCCAATGGAACCTTATCTACAATGGGTACGAGCTCGTGCTCAGCAGCTTATGATGCCCTACGTGGCTATTTTTCCAGTGATTATGGAACCCACTACTAAAGAAGGTATTCCTTACACGGTTCTCTATCCTTACATGCCCACTGATCTTGAGGAATTACAGAGGTCTTGGATTCAGATGATGAAGGAGCGGGATACTTACAGGGATCAGTTCCATTCTCAGGAGAGGAAGTTCTTAGAGCTCACAAAGCAGTTGCATGAGGAAAAAGGACTGAATGATTATCTCGGCGCAAAGAGGAAGCATCCATGGGACTTTTGATTTTTCTTTCTAGTTTTAGATTTATTTTTAATTGTAACGCCTTAAAGGCATTTGAACTTCAATTTCAGCTAATAAAGTTTTTGTTTATTTTTTGTTCGCAAATTTAAAATTTCTGAGGTCTTTGAAATCATTGCATGTGCATACCATTATCATACACATCATTACAGGTACCATTACAGGTTTCTCATCTCCTTCGTTGTTTATTTCAGCAGAAATGTCTTTCGAACAAAGCATTAAGGACCGGTAGGCAAAGAACGCCCAGTTCCAACAAATGTTCATCAGTCTGGCAAAAGGGCAGGAGGATCTGAAAGCCCTCATTCTGAAAGAGAGGAAGAAAAAGAAGAAGGTTGCTGGTATTCTGAACATGGGCCGAAGGTTTGGAGAGCGGTTGAAGAGACAAGTCGACCTGGCCTCTTCCTCTAAGAAAGGGGAGAATCAAGAAGAAGAGAAAGACCCCAGTCCTGCAGTGTCTGACAATGATACTGACTATAATGATGAGCAATATCCTCCTACTAAGGATAGATACAAGCAGTTAGAAGACCGTCTGAGTGCCATGGAAGTTCAGAGGATACCTGGACTGGATTTCGAAGAATTGGGATTGGTGTCGGGAGTGGTCATCCCGCAGAAGTTCAAAGCTCTAGTTTTTGCGAAGTATGATGGGGTGTCCTGCCCAAAGCTCCATCTCCGCTCTTATGTCAGGAAGATTCAGCCCCACACAGCTGATAGAAATCTGTGGGTTCACTTCTTTCAAGATAGTTTGTCAGGGACTCAACTTGAATGGTTCTACCAGTTAGAGGGAGCAAATATCTGAAACTGGGAAGATCTGGTTACTGCTTTCTACAAGCAATATCAATATAATGCCGACCTTACTCTCACTCGTACTCAACTCCAGAGTATGTCCATGGGTGAAAGTGAAGGTTTTAAAGATTATGCCCAAAATGGAGAGACTTGGCTGGGAGAGTTCAACCCCCATTGTCTGATAGGGAGTTGGTTGATATATTTCTGGGGACGCTGTCTGGTCCATTTTTCAATCATCTGATCGGTAGCTCATCAGCTGGTTTTACTGAGCTGATCCTAACTGGGGAAAGCATAGAAGTTAGGATTCGAAGCGGCAAAATACAGAAGGATGCCTCGTCAAGTTCAGTAAAGAAGCCTTTTGCTGGTAAGAAGGAATCCAGTGCCGTCTATAGCTCGAGGGGCCATAACAGGGCTGAACAACGTCAGACAGTAAGTGCCATGATGATACCTAGACCTGCAGCTTCTCCATAATGCAATAATCAACAAAGGATGGAAAGACCACAATGGCAGTTTACCCGCATCAACATGACATTGGCTGAAGTTCTACCTCACCTGCTGAGATCCAACTTGGAAACCTTGAGAGAGGCTCCCAATAATCCAAATACTACATCTCCCCGATATAATCCGAATGCTCGGTGTGCCTATCATTCTGAGAGTCCTGGTCACGATACAAATGACTGTTGGGCTCTGAGAAACAAAATACAAGACTTGATTGAAGCCAAGGAGATAGATTTTGATGCTCCAGAGAAGCCAAATGTAATAACTGCTCCCATGCCTAAACATGGTCGTGGGGTTAATGCTATTGATACTGATTTGTTTGTTACCTTTGTTGATGAAGTTTCTACTTCTCTCATGACTGTCAAGAAGAATTTTTTGTTGACCGGTTTATTTCCGAGTTGTGGTGAAGGTTACCACATGTGTTCGCTTCTACCTTCTGGTTGTCGTTTGCTGAAATTAGGTGTCTAACGCCTGATAGATAGCAAAGAAATTCTGTTTGAGAAAACTATAGTTCATGTTGTTCCAGTTGAAGACATTGCCATTATAACCATTTCCGCCAATCCTTCCAAGGTTTCCTCGAGAAAACCTGTTAGGATTACACCTGCTCCAAGAATTGCTCCGCTGATAATCACTGTTCCTGGTCCTGTTCCGTATGTCTCTGATAAAGTTATCCCCTGGCATTATGGTGCCGATGTATACTATCATGGCATCAAACAAGATCTAAAAGATGAAGAAGTTGATCCTAATATTGATAACATTGTTGGAACCAGTAAAATCACCTGAAGTGGAAGGGTCTTCTCTCCCGAGATTTCCCCTAAGACTATTAACAATCATATTGTCATTACATCTGTTGTTCCTGCTAGTACATCAACTACTATTCATGTTCTTACTCCAGTCGGTAAATCATCTGATACCTGCAGCAAAGAGGTTATAGGTGAGCCTTCCCGGATGGAGGCGCCTAAGAAAGTTGTTGTGGAAGCCTCTAAACAAGAAATAGAGGAAATACTGAAAATCATTAAGAAGAGCGACTACAATATGGTCGAGCTGCTGGGGCAGACCCCATCAAAGATATCCATGTTGTCTTTGTTGTTGTGTTCTGAAGCCCATGCGAAGGCTTTGATTGCATTTCTCAAGATTGCGCATGTGCCACAAGAGACTTCAACTGATCAGTTCAAAGATTGTGTGGCCAGCCTGACTGCTGACAATGGGCTAGGTTTTTTATATGCGGATTTGACACCAAAGGGGAGGAAGCATAACGATGCTCTACATGTCTCGATTGAATGCAGGGGAACCACTATGGCTCATGTGCTGGTAAATACTGGGTCTTCACTAAATGTTCTGCCGAAGAAGGCGTTGGACCGTTTGGATTGCAAGGGTTTGACTCTAAAGCCTAGTAACATTGTGGTAAGGGCTTTTGACGGATCAAAGAGAATGGTGCACGGGGAGGTGGACATCCCTGTCAAAGTAGGTTCTCAGACTTTTGGGTCCACTTTCTATGTGATGGATATCAGGTCGTCGTATTATTGTTTGTTGGGTCGTCCTTGGATCCACGAGGCTGGGGTAGTAACCTCCACACTCCACCAAATGCTGAAGTACCCAGTAAAAGGAAAAATCATCACAGTGCAGGGTGAAGAAGAATATATGGTGAGTCACCTCAACTCCTTCCGCTACGTAGAGATGGACGGGGAATTCATCGAAACTCCTTGTCAGAATTTTGAAGAGGTCCCTCAGATCTTGGCTTCGACTGAAACTACCAGCAACAAACCTCCTTTGAAGATGGCTTCTCTCAAGGACGTCGGGGTAGTGGTTGAAGAAGGTGGGTGTGCCAATTAGGGTCAGCTCCCTGATTTCACTCATAAAACTGACAAATTTGGTTTGGGCTTTACTACAGGGGCTCAAAGGGCTGTTAGACGCGCTCGGGCTGGAGGACCTCCCCTACGCATCAGCAATCGTGGGGTTAACGCCATTGAAGACAGTGAAGAGGAATCATACATTGACAACTGGATCTACCCAACTACCAACAGTGGACCGAGTAACTGGACGACTAGGGACTTCATACCTATTTCTTTTATTCCGCAGTAATTGACTTGTTTGTTTTAAGATTTGTAATAAACAATTTGAAACTTTACGGCCCGGTGCCTTGCCCGAGGCACCTCGGATTTGCTTGTGAGGGCTATTATTTGTCATTTCATAATCATTAATAAAAAATTGGATGTTTCTTGGATACAGATTTTGTGCTCCTTGTTTTTCCTTTCTGCTTTTCACTTTATCAAAACAACTATTCTCTTACACACACTCACGTATCATAATGCAGATCCATATCCACTCTGGATCCCATTGATAACAGCTCTGCTATTGACAATTATGACTTCAAAAATCCGATCAACCAAGCCCAGGACGAAGGTGAGGATGATTATGAGGTGCTTGGAGAACTTGCTAGACTATTACAGCAGGAAGAGATGGCCATACAGCCTCATGAAGAGCCGGTTGAGACAGTGAACTTGGATACTGAGGAAGACAGAAAAGAGGTTAAAATAGGTGAAAATCTGGAGCTTTGTGTCAAACAGAGGTTGATACAGATGTTTCACGATCATGTTAAGATCTTCGCCTGGTCCTATGAAGACATGCCTGGTTTAGACACTGATATTGTGGTACACCGCCTGCCGACTAAAGAAGACTGTCCTCCGATTAAACAGATGGTCCATCATATGCACCCTGAAATATCAGAGAAAATCAAGGCAGAGGTCATGAAACAGTTCGATGTAGGATTCTTAGCTATCACTTTGTATCCACAATGGGTTGCTAACGTTGTTCCGGAACCTAAGAAGGACGGTAAAGTATAGATGTGTGTGGATTACATAGATCTGAATAGGGCAAGCCCCAAGGATGACTTCCCACTCCCTCACATCAATGTTCTGGTCGATAACACCGCACAACATAAAATCTTCTCCTTCATGGATGGTTTCTCGGGCTACAACCAGATCAAGATGGCTCCTGAAGACATGAAGAAGACAACTTTCGTCACATAGTGGGGCACCTTCGGCTACAAGGTGATGCCTTTTGGGTTGAAGAATGCTGGGGCAACATATCAGCGCACTATGGTCGCTTTGTTCCACGACATGATTCACCATGAGATCGAAGTTTATGTTGATGATATGATAGCCAGGTCTCAGACTGAGGAAGAGCATCTTGATCACCTCCAGAAATTGTTTGACAGATTGAATACATATAAGCTGAGGTTGAATCCGAACAAGTGTACCTTCGGGTAAGGTCTGGTAAGCTTATGGGTTTTGTCGTCAGTGACAAGGGTATTCAGGTAGACCCTGCGAAGGTAAAATCCATACAAGAGATGATGGTTCCCCGCACAGAGAAGGAAGTTAGAGGTTTCCTAGGACGTCTGAATTACATCGCCAGGTTCATTTCACATCTGACTGCTACTTGTGACCCAATCTTCAAGCTGCTGAAGAAAGATCAAGTGGTAAAATGGAATGATGAATGCCAGACCGCATTCGAAAGAATCAAGGAATACCTTCAAGAACCGCCAATTCTGATGCCTCCAGTTGAAGGAAGACCTTTGATATTATACTTGACAGTGCTAGACAATTTAATGGGGTGTGTGCTGGGGCAGCATGACGAGTCTGGCCGAAAAGAGCACGCCATTTACTACCTTAGCAAAAAGTTTACCGACTGTTAGACCCGATACTCATTGCTCGAGAAATCTTGTTGCGCTTTGGCATAGGCTGCTCGCCGGCTGAGACAGTATATGCTGACTCACACTACTTTGTTGATATCCAAGATGGATCCGATCAAGTACATTTTCGAGAAGCCCACTCTCTCTGGAAGGATAGCAAGGTGGCAAATGATCTTAACCGAATACGACATACAATATACAACCCAAAAAGCAATAAAGGGGAGTGTATTGGCTGATCATTTGGCTCATCAGGCCGTGGATGATTACCAGTCCATAAATTTTGAGTTCCCGGATGAGAATATCATGTTGGTGAGTGACTACGAAGAGCCTAGACCGGATGAAGGACCTGAAGAGGGATCCCGATGGTCTATGTATTTTGATGGAGCCTCAAACGCACTGGGTAACGGCATTAGCGCTATAATTATATCTCCCAAGGGCTTTCATACTCTGTTCACCGCCCGATTTATGTTTCAACTGCACCAACAACATGGCGGAGTATGAAGCGTGTATCATGGGACTTCGAGTTGTGATTGACCTGAGGATTAAGTTTTTAAGTGTATTCGGGGATTCCACCCTGGTTATTAGTCATATCAAAGGCGAGTGGGATACAAAGCACCCGAATCTCATTCCTTACAGAGAGTATGTACTGACATTGCTCCCGCACTTTGAGGAGGTAACCTTCGGACATTTCCCACGAGAGGAGAACCAGTTGGCGGACGCGCTAGCTACCATGTCTTATATGTTCAAGGTTAGTTGGGACAATGAAGCTCCCCAGATTACCATTGAGAGGTTGGATGAACCAACACACTACTGCGAGATTGATACCGAAGAAGTGGCAGACAAACCCTAGTTTCACGAAGTCAAAAGGTATCTCGAGGCTCAGGAATATCCCAAAGGGGCATCTGTCAACGATAAGAAGTTCCTGAGGAGGTTCACTGCAAAGTTCTTCCTCGGCAATGGGATCCTCTATAAACGCAACCATGACTCCACATTACTACAGTGTGTAGACAAGAGCGAAGCAGAGAGGATCATGACAGATCTACACAAAGGCACTTTCGGAACCCATTCTAGTGGACATACCATGGCTAAAAAGATCCTACGGGCAGGATATTACTGGTCCACCATGGAAGCCGATTGTTATCAGTACTCTCGAACTTGTCATAAGTGCCAAGTCTATGCTGATAAGGTGCATGTACCTCCGGTTCCCCTGAATGTTTTGACAGCTCTGTGGCCTTTTGCGATGTGGGGCATCGACATGATCTGCGAGATTAGACCGACTGCGTCCAATAGACATCGCTTCATCTTAGTGGCTATTGATTACTTCACGAAGTGGGTTGAGGCAGCTTCCTTTGCTATAGTAACCAAGAATGTCGTGGCGCGGTTTATCTGACATAACCTGATCTATCGATATGGTGTACCAGAGAGGATTATTACTGACAATGGTACAAATCTAAATAACACAATGATGACCGAGCTCTGTAAACAGTTTAAAATACAACATCATAATTCTTCTCTCTACCGGCCGAAGATGAATGGCGTTGTTGAAGCAGCTAACAAGAACATCAAGAAGATCGTACAGAAAATGACAGTGACATATAAAGACTGGCATGAGATGTTACCATTCGCTCTTCATGGGTACCGTACCTCAGCACGGACATCGACAGGGGAAACACCCTACTCTCTGGTATATGGCATGGAGGCAGTCCTACCCATAGAAGTCTAGATACCTTCTCTCAGAATTATGAAGGATGCGGGTTTGAACAAAGACGACTGGATCCAAACCCGACTTGATCAGTTAAATTTAATCGATGAAAAGAGACTTATTGCTATTTGTCATGGTCAGACGTATCAAAAGTGAATGATCAAGGCTTTTAACAAGAAAGTCAAGCGTCAAGAATATCAAGTCGGGGATCTGGTGATCAAGCGCATCATACTGCCGCAAGGTGATCCTAGGGGCAAATGGACCCCCACGTACGAAGGGCCATTTGTGGTTAAGAACATTTTCTCGGGAGGAGCTATGATTCTAACCACCATGGATGGTGACGACCTTCCTCACCCCGTCAATGCAGACATAGTGAAAAGATATTATGCATAATCAAAGACCCTCTAGGTTGACTGGCCTAGGTAAAAATAAGGGCTTCCCGGCGAACCAAAAGGGTTCGGGCAAAAGTAAGGGATGAAAATGAAAAAAATATGTACACCCGACAAGTCGAAAACCCGAAAAGGAGGCTTGGGAAAAAAAGGGTATCCTGGTGGATTGAAAACCCCAAAGAGCAATCCAGGCAAAAGTTAGGGATTAAAGCGTACCACTATATCTCATTGGATCTTCTTGCGACCATACTTCAGTATCAGCTATCAAACTCAGACGGCGCTAATCAATCTGATCAACCTTCGGTCAAGTAGCAAAGAGATGAGACGCTTGAAGATATAAACACAATAGCAGATTTGGAACCCAATGGGGTTGTTTCACATAACTGTTTTTCTTTCTTTTGCACAAATTGTAATTTGTTTCGGCGGCATTCTCTTACTAGGACGTCAACCTCTTTGTACAAAACGCCTATTACAGGCCAATTTCAAAATCAATACAAGTCATTCTTACAAAACTTCAGTTTGTTTCTTTTTCTTTTTCTGTTTTATTTTGCAAGAACGTCCAATGATTTATTTTTTATATATGCATTTGAAAATGATTGCTGCTCATAAACATTTACATAAGAAACAAAAGACAATTACTCGTAATTCTATAAATAGGGAAAATAAGAGGTACCGAACCCTACAGTCACTTTGCCTCGCAGGTATCGGGATAGAGTCATGCTTGGGGACATAATTATTGATATGCGCACTCCCCACAGAGTAAAAATATCCAAAGGCATTGATGTCAGCTTTTTCGAGATAGGACATGACTATCCCCAGTCGAGGTTCGTAATCGCAGGCGACTCAGTAAACTTCATCCCCCAAGCGGAGGTCATTTCTACAGATACATAAGCTCAATTTCCAAAAGAATTCATCATCTCCAGCAACATAATTTCATCCCCAGCTAAGTTTATCCCTCCAAGGCAGCAGGTCTACCAACAGAGTATCTCTTCCCCCAAAGTATGGTCCCTGCAGAATTATTCTCCAGCATCTCTTCCCGACATAATATTTGCGAATCTCCAGCAACAGTCAGGGATTTATTTTCCCAGGCGCAAGCATACCCCAACAGCATTTCATGAACATACATTATGACATACGCATACATATCATATATAGCATAATCTCATTTATTTTGAGAACATAATCTCGCCCTGTATTTCATGCATCGCATATAACTAACCCTGATATTTTTAAGGAAAAGACGATTAGCTTCAATGAATCCAGGAGTTATACATATCACATCTACAGACAACTAATGGAAACTCAGTTCCTGAAATCAAACGGGTTAACTAATCTACATTATCATATCAAGGTAACCTTACCCTGGTTCCTCCCGAAGTTTTACACGAACTTATCTCAAGGTAACCTTACCTCGGTTCCTCCTGAAGTTTTACACAAACTTATCTCAAGGTAACCTTACCCCGGTTCTTCCTGAAGTTTTACACAAACTTATAACCTTACCCCGGTTCATTCTGAAGTTTTACACAAACTTATCACGAAGTAACCCTACTATCCAGATTCCTTCTCACAGCCCTACTACCCAGGCTTTCATATCGAAGTAACCCTACTATCCAGGTTCCTTCTCACAGCCCTACTACCCAGGATTTCATATCGAAGTAACCCTACTATCCAGGTTCCTTCTCATAGCCCTACTACCCAGGCTTTCATATCGAAGTAACCCTACTATCCAGGTTCCTTCTCACAGCCCTACTATCCAGGATTTCATATCAAAGAAACCCAACTATCCAGGTTCCTTCTCAGAAGCCCTACTATCCAGGCTTTCATATCAAAGTAACCCTACTATCCAGGCTTTCATATCGAAGTAACCCTATTATCCAGGATCCTTCTCAGCAGCCCTACTATCCAGGCTTTCATATCGAAACAACCCTACTATCCAGGTTCCTTTTCATAACCTTGCTATCCAGGTTCCCCCTCTCTCATCCCCAAGCAGCGGTCCACAACATTGTAAAATTGGGACCCTATCAAACATGATTGGTTTCGCATTTCCCTAGTAAATCGAGGTGCAGCATATACTCTGACCATATACGCAGTACACTTCTGTTTCCTCAAGCCGGAGTTATTCCCCAGTATAGTAACAGACAACTGAAGCTCCTAAAACTCTAGTTCTCCCAAGACAGGAAATCGACATCCTCTAGATGGAATCTTTAAGCCCATCTCCGATGATTCTCCGTCACAACCAGGATGGCATCTTTAAGCCCATCTATGATAATATTCTATCATCGACTTCCAAATGGCATCTGTAAGCCCATTCCCTATATAACAAGTCAAGTGCCACTTCATGCGAGTGCAAATTTCTGGGTACTTTAGTGTTCAATCATCTTCCACCTTCAGATCACGAAAGGCAGCGCAACCAATCTACATCCTCAGGTTTAAGAAGATTGAATAGGGGCAGCTGTTGTACCCCAAAATTTGCCCTCCCATTTTACTCAACAAATGTCAATGGAGGTCCCCAAGTTGCCCAAGGAAGTCCAAGAGTTGACCAGACAAACTCTCTCCTAAGGCAGTATACCTCAAATTAGGGTTTCCACTTTCATCAAGGTGTGTGAACCACAAATGTCTCAAATTATTTCCAAGGTTCTAATATGTTCTCAAGACCCTACATGTCAATTTCCATGCCTTGCACAAGAAGTTTGCTCAGTCAACTGCTCAGATGCTTGAGAATCGACTGTACTATGTCAAAGGTCAAATGTGGCCACATACAGTCAAACCTCAAGATTTTTGGCCAACATCAACATTTATAAGTTATATCCATCATTTGATCAAGGGTTGATCATGATTCCTCAAGGAATGCTTCAAATTCATAAAAACCCAAAAGTTGCTAAATTAGGGTTTCTCAGTAAAAGTCAACCCAACTTTGACCAGGCATAACTTCTTCATAATTTATCATAAATTTTCCATCCAAAGCTCATTTTGAAGAGGATACAATTTCCTACAACTCATCTTCAGCTCACAAGTTCAAAATATACACTCACAAAAAGATATGAATTTTGACATTATAGGTCCTTTTGAAAAGTCAACAAAAACACCTTTTGGGTCAAAGCTTTATACATGAACATGGAAGATCCAATGGAGATGAGAACAAAAGGGTTGGTTAGGGGACATCATAAGATTTCTGAAAAGCCAAAGAACACCCTCCTAGGGTCAAAGTTGAGAAAGTTGTGCATTGTCAAAGTTGGCAATATTTGGAAAATTGTCAAAAGTCAACATTGATCAAATTTGCATTTTTTCCAAAGGGGCCCATCTTTTCTTGCTTGAAACATGTTTCTAATAGGACCCACGACCCCCTGAGCTTTTCCACCTATTTTTTTATTACTTTTATCATTTATTTTTATTTTTTTATTCAAATACATCAAAATAAATCAAATTAAATGGTAAAATAATGAAAACAAATCAAATCTTGGGATTTTTGTGCACATTTTGAGTGCATATACAGTTAACATGCCATCCAATTCGTGCAAAGTGGATTTGGATTGAAAAAGATTGGATTGAAGCAAGTTTTGGAAAGAAATCATACATGAAGCAAATCAAATCCAATTTTCATAATTCTCAAAGATATGATACAATTTTGTTGACCTAATTCAGTCTACTATAAGTGCATAATAATTCCAGATCAAAAACAAGAGGATTGGAGGCGTGAAACGGCAAGAAAGAAACTCAAAAATTTGGACAAAAGTGGGAGATAAAAATCCATCTTAAAGCCATACTCAAGGAGTTTCAAGCCTAGCAATCGATTCCTGGACATCCCAGGAAGCTAACAGCATCATTTGCAAGCCTCAAAGCATCCAGGAATCGTCCCCAAGAGAATCACGGTTTGCACTAAGAACCCAAATTCAATTTCTATGATTTACGCATTATAAATGTATTTTTCCCATATATTTGTGTTCATCATCATGTTTGCAATGTTTCTGGATAGTTTGATTTAAGTTTCAGTGCAGGAATAAGCTTTTGCCATTGCTAGGGTTTCGTGCTCCAATTTGGGGTTTTGTGATTTAAGCAAAATTAGGCCTAATGATGGGTACCATGATGATTAGGGCTTCAAGCCCAGTTGATTCATGGTCACCAATTTAATTTATCTTGCATGTACATGATTTTTGAGATGCACAGGGTTATAGACATGGCCAAAATCCATAGGTAAAAGTTGTTACCTAAGACAACAGTCCCAGCGAAGAAGACAATGGTGTGGCAAGGTATGACTGGTCCATTCAAACTTCGCGCGTTTTTTCTGGCATGACACTTAATTTGGCTTTTGTTTTTATTTGTGTATTATGTTTACAACTAATAATTCCAGCGCAGTTGGTCAGAGGAAGGAAGTATGAAGCTCATGTCCTGGGTTCGATCCCAGGCGTGAGCTTTTGGCATTTTCTCCATTATTTTTGCCAGATCCAGCACACCTCACCTTCTGAGGATCAACACGTGCCCTCTGATCTCATCCTCTGGATCCATCTCCAGCCAGATCCAGCACACCTCACCATCTGAGGATCAACACGTGCCCTCTGATCTCATCCTCTGGATCCATCTCCAGTCAGATCCAACACACCTCACCTTCTGAGGATCATCACGCGCCCTCTGATCTCATCCTCTGGATCCATCTCCAACCAAATCCAACGCCAGCATACGCAAGTCCACCATGAGTCCCCAGAAGATGGTCTCATTGGATCAGGCGCTAGACTCTGGGCCATCCTTCTGGGGTTCAGAAGTTCAGCATACACCCCCAGATTTGCTAACAGCAGACCCATTTGGTTATTTTTACTATTTTTCTTTAATTTCTTTTCTTTAATTATTTTATTTTTTTTAATCAATACAAAAATTATTTTATTAAATTAAAAAATCAAAAAATCACAAAAAGAATTATTTTCTTAATAAATTTTATTTTTAATTAATTATTTTAATTAATTTAGGGTAACTTTAATTTCTTTCATAATTTAAAAATAATTAGACTTAGGATTTTATTTGTACATAATTTAATTAATCTTTCTCAAAAAATACACAAAAATCATTTTTCTCATAAAATAATTTTTTAATTTAATTAGTGAATTAGGTTAATTAACTTCTTTTATAATTAAAAACAATTAGAAATTAGGTTTAATTAATTTGTGATTTAACTGTTTTCTTAAATAAAAATCCACAAAAATTTCTTTCTCTCAATTAGGGTTTTAAGTTATTAATTACCGTCCTCGTATTTAATTTTCCGCGTGCTTGTTAATTATTTTTTCCATTATTTTGTAACTGTTCAGGGTTTATAATAGTTAAATTAGGGTTTTATTTTTTGCTTTAAATCCCCGATTTTTTGGTTATGTAATTAATCCCCCTCCCCGAAGCCTTGTAATAGCTAGGTTTTACTTCCTTGCACTTTTAATTTCCACAATCTTTAACTGTTAGATGTATGGCTAATAGGATTGTATGGCAAGAATGCATGAAAAATTAAAACAGTTAGAAAACTCTAATGTGCAAAGATTAAAATAACTTAAACAAATCACTCGCACATGTTCACTCCTAGGGTTTACCTCACTTCAGTTTCCTTCGGTAAACAATCATTAAGCATAGAAGATTTTAGTGGTTTCCCTCTAGTATAAAGAGATCAAATTGTCCCATTCAAATGTTGCCTCGGAAGTGTTGCCTCGGAAATGATCTTAAGATTCTAGGGTTACTACTAAGGTTTTATAACTATTGCTTTAGCGATTGTATTTGTCCCTTTTGAACGTCCCTTACAAAACGACGGTGCTACCTACTCCTTAATAGTGGGATAACGCTGTCTAAAGGAAATAGAACAAAAACAATCTTTTTTCGAGTAGGTAGATGCTAGTAGGTACTTGCTCAAAATAAAACTTTTCACACAAACACTTTTCAAAAACTGTTTTCAAAACAAACTTTGTCACATCCTTAAGGACTGATACAAGGGTTATCACGAAGTAAAAACATTTTCAAGACAAACACACACAAGCAATTTTGAAAAATAAGCAAGTACCTAAGAGCCCGTAGATAACTATGGATAGAAAGGGTGCTAACACCTTCCCTTTCTATAATCTACCCCCCGTACTCAGAATATCTCGAAAAAAGGTTTTTTCTGTTCTTTTTCCTTTTCCATGATTGGATGGAAAAAAGTCGGTGGCGACTCTTGCTTACCGTGACATTTTGCGAATACAAAACGCAAAATGCAAACCAGTATTAAACAGTCGGTTCTGCCACTGTATCACAATGTGCATTTATCACGACCTAGGGGATAAAAGACAACAGGCATAGGCTTACATTATTCATCACGACCTAGGGGATGGATAGTATAACCCTGAAATTTGCATACCTATCACAACCTAGGGGATAAATATTTGAAGAATTTGTGCGTTTACCATGACCTAGGGGATAAACGGAACAAAGATAGATTCATGTATTCATTACAACCTATGGAATGAATAATATGAACCTGGAAATTTTCACACCTACCATAACCTAGGGGGTAGATGATTATAAAGTGTTTTGGTGATCAAATCTTAGATAACTAGATCAAAGATGAGATCAGAATTTTACTGGTTGTGTCTGTTCTCAACCGAGTCAATTGCTTGCTTTGATAATCTAACAAATGGCCCTAAGGTTTCGCTAATGATAACGGTTGTGTCTGTTCTCAACCAAGACTCGATCAACTTGAAGAATTGAACCTAAAATTTACTGATGATGTCAGTTGTGCCTATTCTCAACCAAGACTCGATCAACTTGAAGAATTACACCCCAAATTCACTGATGATGTCAGTTGTATATACTCTCAACCAAGACTATCAACATGAAGAAATGAACCCCATATTCATTGATGATGTCGGTTGTGTCTGTTCTCAACCAAGACTATCAACATGAAGAAATGAACCCCAAATTTTTCTAATGAAGCTGGTTGTGTCTTTTCTTAACTGAGACTTGATCAACATGATAACCAAATAAAATTGAATATTTTGAGAGGTTTGAACTTGAAAATTTTGAATTTGATAGTTGCACATGTAATGCCCAAAGGTTAGTGATGACTAGGCTTTGAATATGAATCGTAGGTAAGTTGTGTAGTGAAATTTTGATAGCGATACCTTTAACTGTTGTGTCTGGTCTCAACCAAAGTAGTTATAGTGATAGTGTGAAGAATGGATAGTGATGAGCTTGGATCTTGGATGTTGAGTGCGTCTTAGCTGTCCAGCATGCCTCAAGATTTTTCGCAGTTTTCATGGGCATATATGATTAGATGTAATGCATGTATGTATGTTTGATACTATTATGCTTGATGTATGCATGATGCATGGTATGTATGCTTAATATTATAATATTGTGAATTAAAATGATACGATAATTGATAAATGCAATGCCCATTTTATTTGAACTGTGGAATTTGTGCCTAAGGCAGGCTACCAGCCGAGAATTGGTGATAAGGATTAGCTTTGAAACAGAAATTGAAACACAGCCAGATTAGAACTAGACTTTACACCAATGTCAGAAGGGCTTATGAAATAGTATCAACTTGGTGGCTTGGAAAGGTGGAACTGATGGCAAAGTTGCTAACATCGGTAAGGTCACTAGGAGACGTTGATCAGGTGACTGGAAAGTGTGAGACTGCTCACAACTTTGATGGTTGTATGTAAGGCGTCTTGGATGGTTGTACGTAAGGTTGCTTACATATGGATGACTAATGAATGCATGAGGTTGCTCACGCTTCGTATGGATGCCTACGAATGAACAAAGGAATGAGGTTGTGTGAGGTTGCTCAAGTCTTGGATGGTTGTACGCAAGGTTGCTTACAATTTAGTTTGACGAAGAATGCTTGTATCAAAGACTCACTAAGAGGGATAGTCATAGAGATGTTACTGACTTAGTTGGAGATTGTACTGGGATTGAGAATAGTGACTCCCTTGGTAATTGAATCAGTTTTTTTACGGGAGGTCCTAAGTCCTTGTTTATGATATGTCATGTATGCATGCAGATGTAGGTGTTAATGTGTAGAATGACTGACCAATGCATGTAATGCGTAACTCAGATATAAATATAAATATAAATATAAATATAAATATATATATATATATATATATATATATATATATATATATATATATATATATATATATATATATATATATATATATATATATATATATATATATATATATATATATATATATATATATATATATATATATATATATATATATATATATATATATATATATATATATATATATATATATATCAATGGATGTTGGAGTTTTGATGTGCCAATGAGAATTGGGCTCTTTGTTAGATCCATGATGTTGGAAGTCATCGACCGAATGAGATGATAAGTATAGCTTGATTCTGGATTAAAGTGACATAATGAATGCATGACAATGACTTATGAGGACTTGTATGCTTTTGACTAATGCCGCTTTGATGGGTCGTGGATGATTAAAGCGTATATGTGTTTCTTGCGTAACAAGGTTGATTGTCACATGGTGGTTGAATGTTATTGTAATATGGTGGGAGAACTGACTTAGTTGTTTTGCGTTTTATCGCAATTGTTGCGGATAGCAAGAGTCGCCACCGACTTTTCTTTTATCTAATAAAGGAAAGAGTGAAAAGAACATGAAAGAACTTTTGAGATATTTTCTTGAGTTTGGGGGGTAGGTTATGAAAAGGGAAGGTGTTAGCACCCTTTTCATCCATAGTTATCTACGGGCTCTTAGTTGCTAGCTCACTTTGAAAATGCTTTGTTTGAAATGTGTTTGTGATTGGTTTTGAAAGTATTTTTGAAAAGTATATTCGCTTAGGTGAACTTTGTAATGATTCTCGTCTTTATAAGAATGTATACTGTTGTACCCCAAAATTTGCCCTCTCATTTTTCAAGGCTTTTCTCACAAGGATTCTCAAGGTTCAAGCTTGCACAAATTACATTGGGATTTTCCAGCACTAGAATTAAAAGGAAACTGTCAAAAAGGGAGAAAACAGATAAAAATAACATTTTGACGAATTTGGAGGAAAATAGGTCTCCTTCGATTCAGCCCCCTTCGGTTGAACTTTGCACCTCCTTCGATTGCTCAAAAGTTACTGCTAGCGTGCCTCTTTCGTCTGGGCATGTGACTTCAAATAGGTCTCTTTCGATTCAGAAGGAAATGATCTTCATACAAGCTTCAATTGAGTTTTTTGTTTCCCTTTGAAACAGTTTCCTTCGACTCAGGAGTGTCCTTCGACTCAGGGATGTCCTTCGACTCAGGAATATCCTTCGACTCAGGAAGTAAAGGCCTCCTTTTGGTTTTCTTCAATTCAAAAAGTCAATAATATTCTGAAAGCTTCCTTTGTTTCAGAAGGAAATGATCTTTATACAAGCTTCAATTGAGTTTTTGTTTCCCTTTGAAACAGTGTCCTTTGACTCAGGGATGTCCTTCGACTCAGGAATGTCCTTCGACTCAGGAATATCCTTCGACTCAGGAAGTAAAAGCCTCCTTTTGGTTTTCTTCAATTCAAAAATTCAATAATCTTCTGAAAGCTTCCTTCGATTCAGCAGTTAATAACCTTCTGAAAAGGGCCATTTGAAGAACACATAGTTGGTTCATTCGAAGGACACACAACTGGTGAAAACGAATGTTGTGTTGTTCTAGTCTGGTCGAAAGGTGTAGAAAGATGGAGGATTCGACTCAAAAGATCAAGTTGAACATTTAGACCCATAGGCTAGGCTACGTGTTTTCCCTTTTCAGGCCTCAAACCTATGACTCACCCTATATTTAATTGTTTATGCAAGTTAAAATAAGCCTTTACCCATTTGTTGTCCAAGACCACTTGCACTTAATAGTATAATACTACCTTTTAGAAAAGTTTATCTTGAGCCTTGCGCCTATTTTCCTTCAGAAGGAAGCAACCCATCTGAACCATTCATCTTGCTTTTATGGCACAAGTGGACACTTACTTTCCAGCTGAGCCTTATTTTATTATTTTTGCTCCCCAAGCTTCCCAAAAGCCTTTCTCTATAAATAGAGAGTTCATTTGCACAAAGAAGGGGAGGATCTTTGGACCAGAGGTACGAATCCCCCAAATTTTCTCAAACACAACAAGAAACTCTCAAGTTCATCAACACTTGAGAAATCACAACAAAAAAAAACCAGAATCACATTCATCTCCTTCAATTCTGAAGAACAACCACACTTCAGTCTCCTTCGAAATCGAAGAAGCATCACACTTGCTTTTTCCCCTCTTTCGAATCCAGCATCCTGGGCCTCCACTCAAGGTCCCACATCCATTCAAGGCCTGAAGCAAGGTAAGTTATTCTTACCTTTGAACTTTTTGTTTCATGGCATAGTAATTTTTCCCTTTCGTTTGAAACATGTACATACCATTGTTCCTTTCGTTTCCGCCCTTTTAACATATTTTTCAGAGCTAACCCTTTCGTTTTTCTTTCTGTTTACCTGAACTTGCTTTAACTATTAAACTATTTACAAGACAAATACTAGCATGGCCTCAGGCCATGTTGCCATTTAATGCTTTAAATAAAAGAAACAGGAAACAGGAAATAGGAAACGAAACTTCTGGCTTCTACCCTCTTTTTCCAACTCAAACGAAAGAGACAACCAGGAGGAAAACCATGTTGACTTCTAGGCCCAGACGAAAAGCATGCCTTCACTGATTCCAGGCTCAGTCGAAAGGCATTCCCTCATTTCTTTCGACCTCCAGTCGAAGAAGGCAACAAGGCAGAACCAGAAGGCTTCGCCATGCACATACTTATCCAATCGAAGGCCATGACCTCACTGGTGCTAGCCCCAATCGAAGGAGGCCAACAGAATGTAAATCGAAGGGTGCTCCCACCTGGGTCGAAGAGCTCATTTTCCTTTCTTTTATTTTGTTTTTGCCTTTACATTTTCTTGCCTTTCAATATGGTTGTAATAGTGTAGGATATTTATTTCCTGCATTTTTATTGCTTTGTACAAATGCTAGTAATTAGATGTATATGGCAAGATAAAACCAACAAATAGACAACCCTAATCAAAGACTAAATGCTTGCAATCAAATACACTTAGCACACATGCACCCTTAGGGTAATTCCACTTGTTGCCTTACAAAAATGGTCATGTTATGCATGTGGGATGTCTTAGCACAAACAAATTGAAAAAGATCATAGTCCCTCGATGACGTTATCAAAGTTGCCTTTCAAAATGATCTTAGTCCCTATAAAAAAGTGCTAAGTCATTTAACAACATTGCTATCATGGTCATACAATGACCCAACGCTCGTCCGTTCACATCCAACGATGGGTCTTCTTATCAAATCAATGGTAAGATAGCAACATCTAAAGGAGGAAGAAAAACACATCTAAAACCTTTTGAGTAGGTAGATTACTTTTAGTTACTTGCTCAATTTCAAAAACAAACATCCTTGCTATTTTCAAAACAATCACATACACTTTCAAAACACTTTCCAAACATGAAATATTTTCAAGAGCTCAACACTTTGCATATATTCTTACGAACGGGAATCATTGCAAAGTTCGCCTAAACGATGGCACCTTTTCAAAATACTTTCAAAACCACACAAAAGCACGACTTTCAAATAAAATCAAGTGATCTAATAAGTAACTAAGAGCCCATGGAAAACCATGGATGGAAAGGGTGTTAATACCTTCCCTTTTCATAATCTACCGCCCGAACTCAAGAAAACATCTCGAAAGGTCTTTCCCGTGCTTTTTCACCTTTCCTTACTGGATAAAAGAAAATTAGGTGGAGACTCTTGCTAAATCACAACATTTTGCAAACACAAACGCAAAACCCTCAAGTCAGTTCTCCCACCATACCACAGAATTGGCAACTCTGCTGGGGAGTTACTTAAAAGTGGGGTTACCTTAGGGTTAGATAACATTTACTTGCTTACATTGTTTGATTTGCTTGCTTTACATTTTGGTTCCTTGTTTGGGTTTGTTTTAAATCCTACACCCGTATTTGGGGGATACATTTTAGGTAAGTAGCAATAAACTGTGAGGGAACTGTGCGGGGTATACCGACACGGTTGAAGCAGTAGCTACGTTGATGTGGAACTTTGGTTGGTACCGGTAACCCTTGAGTCAGTCAAGGAGAGTATGGAGCTGCCGCATGGTGTCATAAGGCATCAACTGACCTTAGAACCTGTTGTACCCCAAAATTTTCCCTCTCATTTTATCAAGATTTCCCCTCACAAGACTCTTTGAACTCAAGACCAAGCTAGGATTTGCTCTGCTCAAGACATCTCCTTGCACTGTGGACTTGAAATTAGGGTTTGAGTTTTCACATGGATTTTTGAGCTTCCAATTCTCAAAGTGACTCTCATGCTTCATGTTGGACTTATAAGATTGCCTCTACCAAGTTTCAAGCCTTGAATCAAATTTTTGCCCAGTCAATTGGACAGTTGACCTAGAAATCAGCTGTATTGGGGAAAAAGTCAATTGTGGCCAATTTATAGTCAAACCTCATAATTTTTTATCCACATCAACATTATAAACTCATATGAACTGTAGCGGTAAAAATCGGAGATCAAGCTATTAATTAACTTGACTCACAAAAGCAAGAGTCGCCACCGCGCTTTATTATTTCCAAGGGAAAAGAGCGAAATAAAACCCTAAAATATGCAATGTAAAATAATACTTAAAAGTAATAAAAATACAATGCGTTTTTGAAAGAGATCGAGAGTTCGGGGGTTGGTTATAAAATGGGAAGGTATTAGCACCCAATGCATCTGCGGTACTCCGCAGGAACCTTTTGAAATATCTGTTTTTGGTTAAAATTGTTTGTTTGATTAAAATGATTCGTTTGGCCAAAAGATGGGTATGGACGAGATTTTTGAAGATACGACGACCTAGCGTCGAAGTTTTGACTTAAAAGGTGTGAGTTTGAAAATGGAGTCTTTTGGGAAAATTATCTTGAGTTTAGCAAAATAGTAAACAAACAAAAAATGAAAAAGGGTATTCGCACGATCGGATGAGATGTATTTGATGACGTGAAGTCAACAAATTTAAATCTTTCCCTTGGAGTTAAAACCACAGACGGATAAATAAGCTAAGAGTATGTCAAACCTTAGGTGAAAATAAATCACAAGCCGACAGCATCATCAAAAAACCTAATGTGAGATAAATACTCCAAGCATCAGATAAAGCACAAAGGCGGTGGATAAAGCTCACGACATCGGATAAGAATCCCTGCATCACAAGAGATATACCAACAAATCTAACAACACGGGAAAACTTATGTGCGTCCACACAATTTTCAGAAGTTAGTTGGAATTGGAAATAAAATCACAATGCGATGAAAATAATATTTTCAAAACCTGAATTTATTTACAAGTAAAATATACAGTCAAAATATTATGTACAAGTATATATTTACAGTACCAAATATTAAATCAGAATAGTAAAATAAAATAAAAAGGTAAAAGGGAGAAGTGTGAGAGTTATTGATGCGCTATGTGAGAATGGATACTTGAAATGATTTTCGAAAACCTTCACAGTAAGCAAACTCGTTAGTAGCATAAGCGGTATAAAAATTAAAATGAATGAAATCGCAACAATTAAAAACTTTGTTAGAAATCACAAAATAAAGAAATGAAATGAAATTGTATGAATGCACATGAATATTCACACAAATAAAAATCAAGAATTCATGACATTATTCCATGTAAACACAAAAAATCAACATTGTACACATTATTTCAAATGTATCAAAAGCAACCACTATTTCAAACACAACGGAAAACAAAAAAAATCAAAAGTTCACTTTGCAAAAATGAGAAATTAAATTCAAAGTAGACTTAACCAAATTTGGAGACAAATGATAACATCATCGAAATAATTATACACATTTAAACCAAACAATTCATCAATCAACACCTAAACACACAGTCCAGAACTTAACCAAATAGTGACACTGAATTTCGATACAAAATCAACATAGCCAAGACACCAACATGATTAATATTGTTAAAACTCAAACACTCAGAACCCCAAAGTCAAATAACCATATTGATTTAACAACAGAATATATCTATAAACTAAACCCAAGAAATGATGATACCGACATTGAAACTTCAACCAGACCTTAACATTCAAATTTAATCACAAATGAAGTGAAATAATAATCAGAATTTCAACATTCAAATTTAGCATGGGATCACATTTAACACTACCAGAAAACAAAAAATAAAAGCAATGAATGATGCAAAAGCTTACCAATTCAAGGATGGCGATATGTTTATGGAGCAGTCGCAGATTGATGGTGATATGCGAGTGAGTACTGGCGGACAGAACGAACTGAAAATTGTTGAAGTAGCTATCATTGGTTTGTGACTGGGTCTGAGCGTGAGAATGGAGTTCCTCCGAGTGTGTCGATGATGGATGTTCACGGTTGAGGCTGGACAGACACGAGTATCAGCAGAGGGTGATTAAACTTGAATCAGCGAAAGAAGCTGATGAATAGAGGATGAAGATCGGTGGTTGGAGAACAGCGAGAACAGAGAGAGCTTGAGTGGTAGGGGTATTGTATGCATGCGATGCCCTCGAAGGATGATTTGTGGAAACAGGGGCGGAAACAGATTAGATTTGCGGAGGAGATTGCTGAAGGTTGGGTTGCGGTTGCTGGATGACTGAAGGTTAGGTTGCAGTAGATGGATGATTAAAGGTTGGGTTGCGGTGATGGTGATGTTTGGGTAAACGAATATTTGTGGATAGGTTGAGAGATTGACCAGTAGAGTTATCCTTGAAATGAAGTGAAGACTCTAAGAACACCACATCTCTGGAAATGATGAATTTTTGATTTTGCAAGTCATATAACTTGTATCCTTTGTATCCTTGAGGATACCCCATCAAGACACATGGACTGGCTCTTGGACTAAATTTGTTTCTGGTTGACATAATGGTGGATGCATGACTAAGACATCCAAACACCTTGATGAGAGAGTAATAAGGTTCCTTGTCAAATAATACTTCAAAAGGGTATTTTCCATCTAAGTTTGGAGTAGGAGTCCGATTAATCAAGTAGGTGGCAGCAGAAACACATTCACCCCAGAAGTGAATTGGAATGGATGCTTGAAATTGGAGAGCTCTAGCCACGTTCAAGAGGTGTTGGTGTTTCCTCTCTACTACAACATTTTTCTGAGGCCTGTAAGGACATGAAAATTGGTGCACAGTACTTTGCCAAATTGAGTTTCTGATTTTTCACCTGTAGTGACTGCAGCATCAGCCCTTTGAGCTTAAATGTATGGCATCATTTATTGATATTGTGCTGCAGATGGAGTACTGGTGGAAGATTCTATCACATGATTTGCAGAAGCCTTGAACTTCTTGTGGTCGGGAGGATAACCGTGAAGCTTGAAGCACTTATCCTTGAGGTGACCAAGAATACCACAATGTGCACACAAGGGACGTTCCTTCTTGGGAGCAGGTTTGGATTGAGCAGGAGCAGAGGTTTGAACAGCATAAGCAAGTTGAGGAGTGTTAACCATAGGAATAGCTTCAATTTCCCTTTGCTTCTCTTCTTGAAGAACAAGAGCAAAAACTTCAGCAATAGAATGAAGTGGTTTCATAACCAGAATCTGTCCGCGAAGATGAGAGTAGCTCTCGTTGAGTCCCATGAGAAACGAGTAGACATATTCATTGTGGAAATGCTGCAAGAGTGGTTCAACACCACCACAATGGAAATGATGACCAGGGATGCACTGCAAGAGTTCTTTCCAAAGTGCCTTGATTCTGTTGTAGTAGCCATTGATGGATTCAGGACCCTGACTACAAAGAATGAAATCACGACAGAGTTGGAAGATGCGTGGCCCGTTCTATTGTTGAAATATTGTTTCCAGATCTTACCAAATCGAGTGAGCAGATGGAGAGTAAACGATGCTAATCACAAGTTCTTTGCACATGGAATTCAAAATCCATGAAGTTACAATGTTATTGCAGCGCATCCAAGGTGAAAAGTTAGGATCTGACGGTGGGTTATGTTGTTGTTTTTGTGAATGGTAGTGGAGGGAGTAATTTGCTAGATAGTGAGAGGAAAGTGAGTTGGACATAAGTGCAGGGAGCATATTTGGCTTTTAAGAAAAAACAAAACACTAGAAGTTGGAGAAGAGAGGAAAGGTTACTGCAAGTGCTATTTTTTTGTTTTGTTTTTATGTATCGATCCTCAATTTCATCCAACAACCAATGAAAATCAAGCATAGTATATTTAATATTTTTTTGTGACTAAAAAGCCCTTTAATGACAAAAATAAAAATAAAACTTGAAAGTATAAAAAA
Source organism: Vicia faba (assembly GCA_948472305.1). Lineage (NCBI taxonomy): Eukaryota > Viridiplantae > Streptophyta > Magnoliopsida > Fabales > Fabaceae > Vicia > Vicia faba. The sequence goes on along the minus strand of CATIWC010001813.1, from coordinate 122,180 downwards.
AACTCAATTTAAAATGATTTTTTTGAATATTTTATGAATAAAAAATAAAGACCCAAAAATGACCGAAAATGATAAAAAAACGGATGAAAATTTATCCGAAAAAATAAAATGAACACATTAAAATAATCTACATGTCACAAAGGTTAAAGAAAAAATATTCAAGAAGTCAAAAATCAAAAATAAAATAATAATAAAAATATCAGACTAAACAGACGTTTAAGGTTAAAACGAGACTTCGAACTGTACCGAAAAATAAAGCGAGCATACCGTCATAATCTACGCGAAGCGCAGATTCATAAAATGATCAGTAAAAGGTGAAAACTTGAAATATTTTCTCGCTACTTTCCTGCATAGTGTCGAATCGCTTTTAACAGTCCGTCTATAAAACCAAAATATTTTTATTATCGACATATAAACAACTTGGAGCAATGCAACAAATGAGTAAATAGATAAAAATGCATGAAGCAAAATGTCGGGTATTTTACAACTGAAAGACGATGCAAACTTTGATTTAAACTGACTTTTTCCGATCAACTTAAATACGACTAATGATGCAAAATGTGATGAATGAAGATATTTACTAATGATCGTGACCAAATGACAAAATATGGTATGAATGTGCGAATGAAAAAATTAGGGGCGAAATTAAGGGTGCAACGGTGTGCCTTGATGACCCAGTCTTCGAGAATCCACAATCAACCGTACTTCTGGCTTGAGAGATTCTGAACCCTAATCGAGGCATGACGCCTGATGCTCTTGATTCAGATCTGTTTCCTGCAAATGAAATCAAAGAAACAAAAAAAAACACACACTTCGTGCTTGATTAGAAGTTAGTGATACATAGGCTAAGAATGTTCAAAATACTTGACAATCTTCGCATAGTCAAAGCTCGAAGGCGAGACGTTAAAACCGACCGTATTTCGTGACCTTGACTTATCTTTAAAAAAAATGCAAAAATAAAAATGGGATCTTAGGTCAAAAATTGGGGTACAACAGCTGCCCCTATTTAAGTTTCTTCTATCTGGAGATATGAAGATTGGATCTTCATTTCGACGAGATTGAAGGGACTTAAATATAGAATACGCAATTTTTGGCCTTAAGATACCGCGATTATGTTCATGATATGATATGAATGTAATGCTCTGAATTTTATGGGGAATGACGCCATATGAGACAAACTATGCTGGAGAAACCAAGCATATTATAGTAATCCTACAGGGGAACAGATTATAACACCACTGGGGAAACAAAGTCATAGACTTCAAATGAGAGACTCTTGAATGATTTACATCAGTGTTGAGACTGGAAAAGAAATGATTTACATCAGTACGAAGACTGGAAAAAGAAATGATTTACATCAGTACGAAGACTGGAAAAAGAAATGATTTACATCAGCACTGAGACTGGAAAAGCATATGATTGACATCAGCATTGTGGCTGGAAAACAAAATGATTGACATCAGCACTGTGGCTGGAGATAAACATCTCTGATTTCTGAATTTTACCAAGAACAGTAACACATTTCTTCTTTAACCAAGATATCGCTTGAAAAGGATAAAATAACAAACTTCCCCACGGGACTTTTCCGAAAGGGATGCCATTTGCTGAGTAGACGTTATTGTTGGGGATACACAAGCTGCTCAAATAAAGAGGCCGCCACTTGCTTCCTTTCAAAGGTGTCAATAACATACAAGCTGCTCATGAAGAGACCTCCACTTGCTGTCTTCAAAGAATATTAAAGCACACAAGCTGCTCATGAAGAGTCCGCCACTTTTTTCCAAAAACCCACAAGCTGCTCATAAAGCTGCCACTTGCTGTCTTCAAAGAATATCAAAGCACACAAGCTGCTCACGAAGAGTCTGCCACTTGTTGTCTTCAAGGGAACAATAACACACAAGTTGCTCAAATAGATAAGCTGCCACTTGTTGTCTTCCAAAAATACTAACGTACAAGCTGCTCATGAAGAAGCTGCAACTTGCCGTTTTCAAAAAAAGTTTTGATAACATACAAGTTGTCCATGAAGAGACTGTCGCTTGCTGTTTCTTTTCAAAATTACCAATAACACACAAGTTGGTCATGAAGAGACCGCCGCTTGTTGTTTTCTTTTCAAAATTACCAATAACACACAAGTTGCTCATGAAGAGACCGCCGCTTGTTGTTTTCAAAGGTGACAATAACAAACAAGTTGCTCATGAAGAGACTGTCGCTTGCTGTTTCTTTCAAGGTATCAATAACATACAATTTGCTCATGAAGAGACCGCCGCTTGATGTTTTTCAAGAGAAAAATAACACACAAGTTGCTCATGAAGAGACCGCCGCTTGCTGTTTGTCAAGAGTATCCATAACACACAAGTTGCTCATGAAGAGACTGCCGCTTGCTGTTTGTCAAGAGTATCCACAAGTTGCCTCATGAAGAGACCGCCGCTTGTTGTATTTTTTCAAGGTATCAATAACATACAAATTGTCCATGAAGAGACTGCCGCTTGCTGTTTTCTCAAAGATACCCATAAAATATCATGAAGATATTGCTGGAGGTGAGAATCAATAATTTCATCGAGGATGGACAAACTGCTCTTGAAGAGACCGCCATTTGTCATAAAGAAATTCAGATATAATCAAACTGCTCAAATAAAGAGACAGTCACTTGTTGTCATGTTGATATTCCAGCAGAAGATTGTGATAACACTACTGGGGAATAAAGTTCATCTCCAATGGGGAACCATGAATAAATCCTTCCTGAGAAGACCAGCTATTTGAATTGCAAAATAAATGCACTCTCCCTCTAGGTTTCAAGGCCTAGAGAGATCCACAGGGTATCGTTCACAAGAGACAAAGTTCAATCCAGGAATAAACTGGAGAGAAAATAGTCAAACAAGACTCCACCCAATGAGGAAACAACTCAAATGGGGATTTATCCTATCCAGAGATGGAAAAGGAAAGCTAAAGCAAGATTCTTCCACGAGAGTTAACTCAGTGGGGAATTAGAAAAGAGACGCACTTTCTGCTTAAATTGACACTCTATTTGGAAAGATCAAATATGCTATTTGACTAGACATAATCAAAGTATGCGTACTCAAAGACATCAACAAATACAACTGTGCGTACATGATGCAAGTATGAACGAATGAATGAATGTCATATATATGTTGACAAGACAGACAGGGGAGATAGACAGAAGATGATAAGACGTCCCAGTACAACTCGACACTCGGCTAATCTCAACAGGATGGTAACATTACTGGAGATAGAAAACAACAACCATCATTGGAGCAAGGTCCTTTTACAAGGCTTAAATATCTCGGGAGAGGAAGATATCTTCAGGTAGAAAATCCAAAGTCCAGTCTTCTATTGTCGACAATCCATTGAAAGGATAACAACACGAACAATGCTTCAGCTGGAAAATGTCATGCTTAGCTGGAGATATTGGGAACACCACCCTCTGATAATGTGTGCAAAACATATCGCATATCTTAACAAATCTGGATTGCCCCTGGGACTAATTTTGGATGCCCCAAGTTTACTGCTGATAAGCTGCATGTTGCACGACAATTCTTGCGAATAACTTCACTTCTAAAATGCCCCAAGCTATAGGGTTGATGAGGAGAAATCGTCTCAAGAGGATTTTACAAAAGACCTGGCATTCACCATGCTCTGGTGTCTTCAAACTCTTAGAGAGATTCATCAAATCTCTACGTGATTGCCCCAGATTGACTGTAGTCGGCACAACAAAGTCTTCAAAATTTTCCCCAACAGGGTAAACAAGTTGGAGAAGCATTAACTGGGAGAAGCAACATGTCTGTGCTTAAGGTCTTCAGGTGACATGCCCATGGATATGATTTTTCTTGACGTGATCCGCCAATTACTCAGCATAGTTTCAGGCCTTAAAAGAATAAACTCATCACTGGTGCTTATGTGAGCTTCCTTGATATCAAACAAATGTTTTGCAGTTAGAAAAAGTTTACAATGAGAATGAAAATTCTAATGCAACAGTTATGTAAGTCTTGAAGATTTTGAAAGATATCGCACAAATTTTGCGAGTTAAAGCGCCATTTATTTTTGTATAGGAAAAACATATGATACCAACATAACTATTTAGAACATTCATGGGAGTCAGGAACACTATCTCATTGAAGTATGCTTTCATAATAACCTTGCTTCAATTAGGACTTTTGAAGGTTGTAACGTAGTCTGGTTCATGGTTTTTAGAAAAAAGATTTTAAGGCTCAAAATATTTGGTGCCCACCCATTCTTCATGATGTTCTCCAACCCTATGTTCAGTTAATTCAACATGAGTGTTCATCTCTCAAAAGGATTTTGTGACGGTCAAGGAAACGACGAGGTTTTCGGAGTAGAAACCACCCTCATGTCTTCGTGTTTGTAGTCACCAATTTGTTCTTTGCTGAGGACTTTTCTTTGTAGTCCTTTCTTTGCAATTTTTATTTTCCCTAATTTTTGCCTTAACTAATTTTTGAATTGATAGTCCAGCGGGATGCCTTAATTTTGCCTAAGTCACACGTTTTTCATGTTTTTTGACTTAGCAGGCTTTTCTTTTTCTTGATTTTTGACTTTTTGAACAAAATGTGTGACATTAGCTTGTATTTGCTTGTTGAGAAGATTGTGATTGCCTCGTTTATTGATGAATGAGGGATAACATTGTGGTTCCACATCCTCTAGATTCATCATACATGAAGGATAGCCCTCGTAGTTTCTCTTCAAAAAACATCTTCCTTATGAATTTTGAACACTCAGTCAGATTAACTAAAAACTACCCTGCCCCAGGTTAAAATTCAAGGTTTTTTCGTATAGAAAAGAAACTTCTGCTTCAAAGGCTCAAAAGGGGTTAGCAAGGGATTATCTTCCTTATATCTCCAGTGTTTAGGGATTTGAAACAATGCCTGTACATCATCAGCAAGATTTTATCCAAAAGCAAACAACCAGAGATTTTGTGTTCTTTAGATCATCATCCTCCCTTCAATCGCTGCCTAGGCAAGAGAATGGGTAACAAGTCGGTATCATAATGCCAAAAGAAATTTAAAATTTGAAAACAAATATGAGTGAAACGAATGAATTTCTTCAAGACAAACATACCCACTGTATTAAGATAATCATTCAGATGCAAACAAGTTCTTACATGCAAACAATGTTTTGATAAACAAGAAAAATTACAAAAAGCAGAAATAAGTTAATGATTGGGGAAGGCTTTCCATTCAGACTTGAATCACCGAAAACATCTTTCAAAACTCAAAGTGACCATCAATCGTGTTTACTCTTCGGCACGTGCTTGATTTGAACTTCAAAACCAACGTCCTTGAATGACAAGATACCACTTCTGACCAACTTCTGAACCTCAATCTTCAAAGCAAAGCAACCCTCCAAGTCATGCCCAGGAGCACCTTGATGAAAGGTACAAGCCAAATCAGCTTTGTAGTACCAATGTATCTTCTCAGGAACCTTCGGTGGAGGTCGGGTCTGAACCAAATTCCTCTGCATCAGGATAGGGAACAACTCTGTATAGGTAATTGGAATTGGGCCAAACTGGGTTTTCCTCTGGTTATGAACTTGCTGGTTTTGTTGATGAAGAGGAGAAACATGATGATTCTGACAATGATTATTTCTTCCTCTGGTTCTCTTCTTGGAAAAGTTATTATCAAACTTCTTTACACCATTAGCTGAGCTACCATCTTCATATGAACATCCCTTTCAGACATCTCCTTCTAGACGCACTCCCACATTCACCTTGTCAGGAAAGTCACTAGGCGCATTAATCATCACCTTCTCATGAGAGAATGATTTTAGAGTTTCAGTGAAGACTTTTATCATCGTTTCCTCCATCCTAGAAGGATTGACTTGGGCGGTAACCAAAATTTCAACCCAAAACAGTCGAGTGATCCATACCAGCTTTCAAAATAGTCATCTCTCTGCGGAGTTCAGAAACCTCTTGCTTGATATTCTCCATTGTTTTCTTAGCGCGAGTGTTGTACTGGTGAGACCAAAGGAAAAATAAGACTTGGAAAAAGGCCTTTGAAAGTGAAACAAAAAATGTAGAATGATGCATGATATGCAAAAGAGAGTTTTTATCTGACTTTCAAGGAACTCAAGATATTAGGTTGTAAACATCAAAGTAAGAAGATAGAAGATGAATTTTAAATTGGCTCCAAACATTGATCAAATTATCATCAAGATCAATCATCCATTTTGGTGGATTAGGGTTTTCGCCCTATCAACACCCAAGATCCATTGAGCTTGATGAAACTTGTAATGTTTACAAAGAAAGACCTCCAAATTCCTTCAAATTCAAGTGAAAAGGGTTTTATGGATGCATGAATGCATGGCTATGCAACAACCACAAGCAAGGTCACAAATAAAGTCGAAAGGTTCGACGTCACGAGCATGGAGTCAAGGTAAGGAACACCCCCAAGGTATGTACTAACGGTTTAATCACATCTGCAGAACAAGGTTCTAAGAGTTCCCAGAGTCTACATTCCTCCTTCGGATATTACCAACGTCTTGATTACTCAATAATCAGCAATATTCTCAAGAGAAACTCATCCGAGCGTAGCATCGCGTAACAATTACTTCCGGATTACTCCGTTATAATCTCCGTGCTACACCTAAAAGGCCAAGATGGGTTAGGGTTCTATGGTTCCCAGCTTCTCTGGCTCCCAGGTCGAAAATAATAATGTCTTCCTAATTACTCGGTAAACAAATATTACGTTCAAAAGGGCCTTCCACTGAGTGGGGGATCTCATGCCTCCTTCTTCGGGATTACTCCCTCAAAGTTAACATGACTATACCGCCCGTCCTATTCCTAAGTGTAACTTAGTCCGGGTATAGGACTTGTCCTTTGTAAATATTATCAACACCCAAATAATCATAATATATACATACAATCAAACAATCGAATAATGATAAAAACAGATAAAACAAATTAGGCTTAACCCACTTAGGGATGGACCAGCAAGAGGTCAATCTGTCCCCAGCAGAGTCGCCAATTCTGTAGCAGTGAAAATCGGAGATCAAGCTATTAATTAACTTGACTCACAAAAGCAAGAGTCGCCACCGCGCTTTATTATTTCCAAGGGAAAAGGGAAAAGAGCGAAATAAAACCCTAAAATATGCAATGTAAAATAATACTTAAAAGTAATAAAAATGCAATGCGTTTTTGAAAGAGATCGAGAGTTCGGGGGTTGGTTATACAATGGGAGGGTATTAGCACCCAATGCATCTGCGGTACTCCGCATGAACCTTTTGAAATATCCGTTTTTGGTTAAAATTGTTTGTTTGATTAAAATGATTCGTTTGGCCAAAAGATGGGTATGGACGAGATTTTTGAAGATACGACGACCTAGCGTCGAAGTTTTGACTTAAAAGGTGTGAGTTTGAAAATGGAGTCTTTTGGGAAAATTATCTTGAGTTTAGCAAAATAGTAAACAAACAAAAAATGAAAAAGGGTATTCGCACGATCGGATGAGATGTATTTGATGACGTGAAGTCAATAAATTTAAATCTTTCCCTTGGAGTTAAAAGCACAGACGGATAAATAAGCTAAGAGTATGTCAAACCTTAGGTGAAAATAAATCACAAGCCGACAACATCATCTAAAAACCTAATGTGAGATAAATACTCCAAGCATCAGATAAAGCGCAAAGGCGGTGGATAAAGCTCACGACATCGGATAAGAATCCCTGCATCACAAGAGATATACCAACAAATCTAACAACACGGGAAAACTTATGTGCGTCCGCACAATTTTCCGAAATTAGTTGGAATTGGAAATAAAATCACAATGCGATGAAAATAATATTTTCAAAACCTGAATTTATTTACAAGTAAAATATACAGTCAAAATATTATGTACAAGTATATATTTACAGTACCAAATATTAAATCAGAATAGTAAAATAAAATAAAAAGGTAAAAGGGAGAAGTGTGAGAGTTATTGATGCGCTATGTGAGAATGGATACTTGAAACGATTTTCGAAAACCTTCACAGTAAGCAAACTCGTTAGTAGCATAAGCGGTATAAAAATTAAAATGAATGAAATCGCAACAATTAAAAACTTTGTTAGAAATCACAAAATAAAGAAATGAAATGAAATTGTATGAATGCACATGAATATTCACACAAATAAAAATCAAGAATTCATGACATTATTCCATGTAAACACAAAAAATCAACATTGTACACATTATTTCAAATGTATCAAAAGCAACCACTATTTCAAACACAACGGAAAACAAAAAAAATCAAAAGTTCACTTTGCAAAAATGAGAAATTAAATTCAAAGTAGACTTAACCAAATTTGGAGACAAATGATAACATTATCGAAATGATTATACACATTTAAACCAAACAATTCATCAATCAACACCTAAACACACAGTCCAGAACTTAACCAAATAGTGACACTGAATTTCGATACAAAATCAACATAGCCAAGACACCAACATGATTAATATTGTTAAAACTCAAACACTCAGAACCCCAAAGTTAAATAACCATATTGATTTAACAACACAATATATCTATAAACTAAACCCAAGAAATGATGATACCGACATTGAAACTTCAACCAGACCTCAACATTCAAATTTAATCACAAATGAAGTGAAATAATAATCAGAATTTCAACATTCAAATTTAGCATGGGATCACATTTAACACTACCAGAAAACAAAAAAATAAAAGCAATGAATGATGCAAAAGCTTACCGTTTCAAGGATGGCGATATGTTTATGGAGCAGTCGCAGATTGGTGGTGATATGCGAGTGAGTACTGGCGGACAGAACAAACTGAAAATTGTTGAAGTAGCTATCATTGGTTTGTGACTGGGTCTGAGCGTGAGAATGGAGTTCCTCCGAGTGCGTCAATGATGGATGTTCAAGGTTGAGGCTGGACAGACACGAGTATCAGCAGAGGGTGATTAAACTTGAATCAGCAAAAGAAGCTGATGAATAGAGGATGAAGATCGGTGGTTGGAGAACAGCGAGAACAGAGAGAGCTTGGGTGGTAGGGGTATTGTATGCATGCGATGCCCTCGAAGGATGATTTGTGGAAACAGGGGCGGAAATAGATTAGATTTGCGGAGGAGATTGCTGAAGGTTGGGTTGCGGTTGCTGGATGACTGAAGGTTAGGTTGCAGTAGATGGATGATTAAAGGTTGGGTTGCGGTGATGGTGATGTTTGGGTAAACGAATATTTGTGGATAGGTTGAGAGATTGACCAGTATAGTTATCCTTGAAATGAAGTGAAGACTCTAAGAACACCACATCTCTGGAAATGATGAATTTCTGATTTTGCAAGTCATATAACTTGTATCCTTTGTATCCTTGAGGATACCCCATCAAGACACATGGACTGGCTCTTGGACTAAATTTGTTTCTGGTTGACATAATGGTGGATGCATGACTAAGACATCCAAACACCTTGATGAGAGAGTAATAAGGTTCCTTGTCAAATAATACTTCAAAAGGGGATTTTCCATCTAAGTTTGGAGTAGGAGTCCGATTAATCAAGTAGGTGGCAGCAGAAACACATTCACCCCAGAAGTGAATTGGAATGGATGCTTGAAATCGGAGAGCTCTAGCCACGTTCAAGAGGTGTTGGTGTTTCCTCTCTACTACAACATTTTTCTGAGGCCTGTAAGGACATGAAAATTGGTGCACAGTACTTTGCCAAATTGAGTTTCTGATTTTTCACCTGTAGTGACTGCAGCATCAGCCCTTTGAGCTTAAATGTATGTCATCATTTATTGATATTGTGCTACAGATGGAGTACTGGTGGAAGATTCTATCACATGATTTACAGAAGCCTTAAACTTCTTGTGGCCGGGAGGATAACCGTGAAGCTTGAAGCACTTATCCTTGAGGTGACCAAGAATACCACATTGTGCACACAAGGGACGTTCCTTCTTGGGAGCAGGTTTGGATTGAGCAGGAGCAGAGGTTTGAACAGCATAAGCAAGTTGAGGAGTGTTAACCATAGGAATAGCTCCAATTTCCCTTTGCTTCTCTTCTTGAAGAACAAGAGCAAAAACTTCAGCAATAGAAGGAAGTGGTTTCATAACCAGAATCTGTCCGCGAAGATGAGAGTAGCTCTCGTTGAGTCCCATGAGAAACGAGTAGACATATTCATTGTGGAAATGCTGCAAGAGTGGTTCAACACCACCACAATGGCAATGATGACCAGGGATGCACTGCAAGAGTTCTTTCCAAAGTGCCTTGATTCTGTTGTAGTAGCCATTGATGGATTCAAGACCCTGACTACAAAGAATGAAATCACGATAGAGTTGGAAGATGCGTGGCCCGTTCTATTGTTGAAATATTGTTTCCAGATCTTACCAAATCGAGTGAGCAGATGGAGTGTAAATGATGCTAATCACAAGTTCTTTGCACATGGAATTCAAAATCCATGAAGCTACAATGTTATTGCAACGCATCCAAGGTGAAAAGTTAGGATCTGACGGTGGGTTATGTTGTTGTTTTTGTGAATGGTAGTGGAGGGAGTAATTTGCTAGATAGTGAGAGGAAAGTGAGTTGGACATAAGTGCAGGGAACATATTTGGCTTTTAAGAAAAAACAAAACACTAGAAGTTGGAGAAGAGAGGAAAGGTTACTGCAAGTGCTATTTTTTTGTTTTGTTTTTATGTATCGATCCTCAATTTCATCCAACAACCAATGAAAATCAAGCATAGTATATTTAATATTTTTTTTGTGACTAAAAAGCCCTTTAATGACAAAAATAAAAATAAAACTTGAAAGTATAAAAAAACTCAATTTAAAATGATTTTTTTGAATATTTTATGAATAAAAAATAAATACCCAAAAATGACCGAAAATGATAAAAAAACGGACGAAAATTTATCCGAAAAAATAAAATGAACACATTAAAATAATCTACACGTCACAAAGGTTAAAGAAAAAATATTCAAGAAGTCAAAAATCAAAAATAAAATAATAATAAAAATATCAGACTAAACAGACGTTTAAGGTTAAAACGAGACTTCGAACTGTACCGAAAAATAAAGCGAGCATACCGTCATAATCTACGCGAAGCACAGATTCATAAAATGATCGGTAAAAGGTGAAAACTTGAAATATTTTCTCGTTACTTTCCCGCATAGTGTCGAATCGCTTTTAACAGTCTGTCTATAAAACCAAAATATTTTTATTATCGACATATAAACAACTTGGAGCAATGCAATAAATGAGTAAATAGATAAAAATGCATGAAGCAAAATGCCGGGTATTTTACAACTGAAAGACGATGCAAACTTTGATTTAAACTGACTTTTTCCGATCAACTTAAATACGACTAATGATGCAAAATGTGATGAATGAAGATATTTACTAATGATCGTGACCAAATGACAAAATATGGTATGAATGTGCGAATGAAAAAATTAGGGGCGAAATTAAGGGTGCAACGGTGTGCCTTGATGACTCAGTCTTCGAGAATCCACAATCAACCGTACTTCTGGCTTGAGAGATTCTGAACCCTAATCGAGGCATGACGCCTGATGCTCTTGATTCAGATCTGTTTCCTGCAAATGAAATCAAAGAAACAAAAAAAACACACACTTCGTGCTTGATTAGAAGTTAGTGATACATAGGCTAAGAATGTTCAAAATACTTGACAATCTTCGCATAGTCAAAGCTCGAAGGCGAGACGTTAAAACCGACCGTATTTCGTGACCTTGACTTATCTTTAAAAAAATGAAAAAATAAAAATGGGATCTTAGGTCAAAAATTGGGATACAACATGAACCATTTGGTCAAGTTTGGACCACAACTCCTCAAGAAATTTGATCAGATCATCAAAAGGGCAAAATGGTTATTTTTAGGTTTTGACTGTATAAGGGCAATTTCTGATTTTTAACCTAGCCAATGGCAAATTGGGTTCAAACATGGATTCAAGGACTCAATGGCATCATCTTGACCTATTCACAAGGTTCAAAGGATCTCAATTGCATTGGATTGACAGATGAATTTTCCAGTCAATTGATCAAAAATTGACTGTACACTAAAAAGTCAAACTTTGACTTTTTGGTCAAAACCAAGTGCCAGGGGTCATTTTTCATCAAGATGAGTCAAAACATGAAACTTGTTCATCAAGAAACCTAATTTTGCAAATTAGGGTTTAAATTTGAAAATTTTCATAACTTAGAATTTTTCTAAGTTATGAAATTTTCTTATTTTTTCCCAACTTTGCCCATTTTTTTCACCATGATGTAATTGGAGTCAAACAAAACTTCCAACATGAAAGTTGTAGTCCTCCACAAAATATACAACTTTTATTCACAAAGTATTCCCAAAAGAAGCTTGGGTCTCAAGTTATGATTTTTGGAACAAGGGTACATGAAACTTTTAACTTAGTGAAATTTTGCCCTAGTTTAGGCAGGATTTTAACCTATCTTCATGGCAATTTTTCACATAGTTCCACTTGGAATATCAAAATGCATTTCAAATATGGATTGTATAGAATGTTACAAGCTTTTCAAAATTTCCAAGAATTCTCCAAAATCATTTATGGTTAGGTAGAATTAAATATTTGAATTTGGCAAAAACTCACTTTGATCCATGGCATTTTCATGTTGACACAAGTTGCAAAATTTGTCCAAACTTGCTTTGTGTTGTACCCCAAAATTTGCCCTCCCATATTCTTCAAGAAATTGCCAAATCAAAGCTTCAAAATTCCCCAAGGGTTGCACAGTGCAAGGGTCTCCTAAACAGTCAAAATTAGGGTTTTGGTTCTGATCAAGAAAATGAAGTTTCCAAAGGTCCAATCAAGTCTCACATGCCTATAAATATGGTCAAGCATCCTCATACCAAGTTTCAAGACATTCAGCTCAAAATTGCACAGTAAAAACCCTAATTGCACTACAGTCAACTGTAGGGGAAAAATGGTCATTTGACAGTCAAAAGTTCAAATTTTTGGTCAACATATCATTTTGAAGCCACAAACATCATTTGATCAATGCTTGATCATGATTCTCAAAAACTTGGCTCAAAAATCATCAAGATGCAAAAGTTTCCTTATTTGGACAGTTGAAAAAGTCAACTGTAAATTGACCAGGGCATAACTTTCACATGGATTATCAGAAAAATTCCATCCAAAGCTCATTTTGAAGAGAAAGACATTTCCTACAACTCATCTTCATACTTCAAGTCCAATAAATTCTCTCACAAAAAGTTATCAATTTCAACATTATAGGTCATTTTTAAAAGTCAACAAAAAGGGACTTTAAGTCAAAGGCCATAACTTGAGATTGGTAAATCAAAATGACATGGGACCAAAGACATTGGTTAGAGGACTCAAAGACCTTTCCAAAATGTCCAAGAACATGAGAAAAGCTTAAAAATTGAGCAAGATATGCCTTGTGGAAGTTGGGAAATTTTTGGATATTTTGAAAAGTCAACATTGATTCAAATGACCTAAAATTGCTAATGGGCCCATTTTTCTTCCACAATTCATTATCCAAGGCATGTGCACGACCATTTGGCCCAAAGGGAAGTTTTTCTCTATTTTTATTTATTTATTTGGATTTTTTATCATTAATAATTCATTTAATTAAATAAAATACATGAAAAATATAAAACCAATGAAATAAAATCTTTTTGTGCATGAAATATACTCAATAAAACGTGCATGATCAGATATGGAAGGAATTGGATTGAATTGATCATGATTGGTACAAAATTGCATGAAAAAGATTGAAAAAATAATGCTTGAAAATCAAATCTCATAAATCATCAATGCATGGATTTTGATCAGAATTCTTAACCTAATTCACTCTTACATAAGCATAGAACACAACCCTAATGCCATTGACCAAGAAGCTGCGCTAGAGACCAAGAGTCAAACTTGAAATTTTCTTTGAAAACTCAAAAACTGAAAACACTTTTGCAGGGGGATTCAAGGCATAATAGCTGTTCAAACATCTTCCTGGAGGTTCACTGAACGATTTCCAATCAAAAACATTCATCAAAACATCAGGAATTAGTAAATCGAGGGTGAACTGTATCACTCTTTTTGCATAATCGTACTCCATGATTTAGACCATATCATTGCATTTTATTCATGGATTTGCACTAATTACTTTGTTCTGAAGCTAACCACATAACTTGATTGAAGTTTTGGGCATTGTATGCGAATCTGCCATTGATAATATTTAGGGTTCTTCAACCTTCAAATTGGGGGTTTTGGAATACAGTAAAATCAGACCACCACGATGCCAGGAATGGATTCAGGAGGCTTGGACGAAGACAATGGAACTCTCGCGCTCAATTTATGAGCATCACAGGGCTAGTCGCTATTTTTCAGAAGCTAGCCTAAGAGAACGCTCAGGAAACCGTGGCCTTTGTCCTTTGTATTTCAGAAAAAAAATATACAACGAGGAAGATGACCTCGTGGCATAAGTTGGTTGGCTAGTTTAAATTTCGCGCGCTGATTTCCACTAACCATTATTTTCTCATTATATTATTCTTCAGTTATTTAATATACAAGAAGCGCGTTCAGTACAATTGGCAAGGCATGAAACTGGTAATCTCTAGGACCTGGGTTCGAGCCCCAGGTCCTCACCCCTTTCAATATTATTTTTCAGCTAATGTTCCCATGCAGATTCAGTATAATGGATCACCATACGCCTTCATAATCAGACGTCCACGCGTCCCAATAGAACAATCAGAAGGCCAAGAACTGCACAATACCATGGATTGTAGTCAACGCGTATACACGCTAGTGCCAAAGTCAACAAGGCCAGGTTTGTTTGGGCTCAAATTCCTGGGCTATACCTCCACATTGGGGACTGATACCCCCCTAGGTTTGCCATTTTAAATATTTTCTTTTTCATTATTTCTATTTTTATTTTTAATTATTGTGTTTAATTAATTTATTATTTTCACAAAATATAAAAAACACCACCAAAAAATCAGAAAAGAGAAAAACAATAAATATTTTTATTTTTAGCATTTTCATAAATAAATTGTATATAATTAAATTTAGTTTTAACTTAGGTTTTAATTTTAATTCTCTTAATAAAAATCTAAAAAACATAGAACTAGGGTTCATATTAATTTTTTATCCTTTTTTTCTTTTTCTCCCATAAAAATTAAATATTAGATATTTATTTTTATAATTAAATTTGTATATAAAAATTAGGGTTAATTTAGGTTAAAATTCAATGTTTTCTTAATAAATTAAAAGCCACTAGAATTAGGGTTAGTATTTATTTTAATTAATTCTTTTTCATTAAAATCCTAAAAATCATAAAATACCAAAATACAAAAAACAACTTCTTTTCTTTTTTTAATTAATTCCATGTAAATTTAATTTTGCAAAAAGGGTCCAACGCCCTCGTTTAATTCTTATTAATTCGCATATTTATTTTATTTCTTATAATATTTATGTATCTCTCCCGAAGCCGTGTAACTAATTGCTCGCACTTTTAATTCCTTATTTTCTTTACTTTCTTTATTTTTTCTGTCAAATCGGGTCCTGGAAATTTTGGTGATGTGGACCCGTGCCTTTTGTAATAGCTTAGAATCTTTTACTTTTCGCAATTTTTAACTGTTAATCAAGGCATGAAAGAATGTATGGACAAAAATAAAAACAAGCGCTAGATCACCAATGACATGACAAAAGACAAAAATATCTGAAAACGACACACAATTCACACACCACCCCTAGGGTACGCCTCACTGTTGCCTTGCCTCGAAAGGTGATCGTCGAGTAGAGGATGTCTTAGTAAGTCCTCATGATCCGGGAACCTGGCATGAGGGTAGCTTCTAAGGTGTCTTCCCATTGCTCTGGTGATCACCATGTCCCGAACCTCGAATTGACCCGAACACCTCCAACGGTGGTGCTACCTACCTCTCAATGGTGGGATGGCACTACTTTAAAGGATATCTACACAGACGAATTCCTTAGGGTAGGTAGACGACTCTAGATACTTGCTCTAATTTCAAAACAAATTCAAAAAATACTTTTCACACCGACACCTTTTCAAAAAGCTTTCGAAAGCAATTTTTCAAACACTCTTGAGGACTGATACAAGAGTCGAACTGGAATTTTCAAAGAAACTTTTTAAAACCCACATTGAAAAGCAAACAAACCATTTTTGAAAACACAAATGAGCAAGTATCTAAGAGCCCATGGATAACCATGGATAGAAAGGGTGCTAACACCTTCCCTTTCTATAATCTACCTCCCGAACCGAGAGCAATCTCTTTAAGGAATTTTTCTGTGCTTTTGTCCTTTCCATTTGGAGAAAATAAAAGACGGTGGCGACTCTTGCTTCCGCGACATTTCGCGAACCATCATTAAACAGTCAGTTCCAGATCCACCGATCACAGAACTGGCGACTCTGCTGGGGATACTTAAAGTGAGGTGTACCTTAGGACTAAGATCACTGTGTTTTCAATTGCTTTCCTTGCTTGCTTTATTATTGTGGGTTGCTTGGGAGTTCTATAGATCCTAACCCGGATCTGGGGATACCTTCTTAGAAAGTAGCAACAAGACTGTGAGGGAACTGTGCGGGGTATACCGACATGGTTGAAACAGTCTGCTACGTTGATGTGGCACTTTGGTGTGTACCGGTAACCCTTGAGTTCAGTCAAGGAGAGTACGGGGCCTCCGCGTGGTGTCGTGAAGCATCAACAGACCTTAGGAACCTTAATTGAACTATCTTGGCCTCTTTAGGGTAGTGAGATAACTGACTTTGGTGCAGTCCGAGGTTGGTTGGTACTCGATACTACACTCAATTGAGGGTTGTTTTCCTGGAATATTTCGGTCGCCAGTTCAGTGGCTAAATCGAAACGATGAACAATGAAAGCAATCCCGTGATATTGGGACCCTTAGAACCCGGTTACTTCTAATAGGACAGGTTGAACCCACCAACTTCAAGAGGGTACTACCCAGACCCCATGCTGGCCTAAACTCTAAGGGTTTCTCTTGTGTGACTTGTGTGCCTTCGTACTTGACTATTTGCATGCTTGTTGTCTGACACTTGAGCTTCTTGCAGGTTTTGTTTGTAGTCCTTAATTAGGACTCATAACAAGGTCTACCGAGTTTCTTGCAGGTTTCGTTTATAGTCCTTAATTGGGACTCATGACAGGGTTTACTAAGTTTCTTGCAGGTTTTGGTTTGCAGTCCTTAATTGGGACTCATAACAGGGCTACTCACATTACCCCATGCATACCATAACATCATACCATTGCATACATCCTAACCCATTTCAAGGATCTCAAGGGCTTGTGATGCAGGTCATGGTGAATCAACTATCCCAGCAAGGGGCAAAGAGGATTTATTTTCCTCTAGCCAAGGTAGTCAGGGGCTATGACCCACTGGATATGGTGAGCCTTTGACCCTTGAAGAAGAATTCTCAATAACATGGGTTTCCTTCAATCAAGCTACCGGACCCAAATTCTAACAAAATTTCTTGTTTACCCCGCGAGGTCCTTGAAAACATTGCATGCATATCATACATATCATTGCATAACAGGTATCCTTTTTGCAGGTCACTTACCTTTCTCGCTGTTTATTTCAGCAATGGCTTCACAACAAGATAACCAGGACCTTCTTGCTCAAGAGACTCGGTTTGGGGAAATCCTCCTGAATCTATCCAAGGGGCAGGAGGAGCTAAGGACACTTCTCATGGAGACTTTGGTCAGGAACAGTGCTGAGGATGAACGGATGAAACATCGGCAAGCTGAGGTGGATGCATTGAAGGTCCAGATGCTGGGGCAGGTGACTGCCATTCAAGGGTTAGCTCAAAGGCAAGATGAGCTCTGGTTTCTCGTCAACCAACTGCTTCAGGGTAACCAACTGGGGCAAAAGTCTAAGGGCAAAAAGCCAGTCATCGTTCAACCACCTTTGAGACAAGGAGGTAAAGGGAGAGCTCCTCAGATGGCTCCAGTGTCACAAATTCAACATCACAACCAACAAAAGAGCGAGAGGAGGCAGTTCACTCGGCTCAGCATGACCTTATCCCAGATATTGCCACAGTTGCTGGAGACCAAGCTGGTAACTCTAAAAGAGGCTCCGAAGTTTCAAAATACAACGTCACCAAAGTATAACCCCAACGCTCGCTACGCTTATCATTCTGATAGCCCGGGGCATGCTACAGAGGATTGTTGGACTTTGAAGAATAAGATTCAGGACCTGATTGATGAAGGAGCACTGGAATTCACACAAGATGGTCAGGCTGAATTTTTCTACCATCCCTCCAAGGCTCACCTTTTGAAGTGACAAGCTCTGAGACTAGGAAACTTTTGTTCATTCGAATGTTCAAGTTGTGTTGTGCTTTGATTGTTCAAACATTTATTCATGTTAAACATTGTTATTCCATTAATGCATCGCATATGTCTGTTTTGAAGCAATATATTCGCATTCACTATATGCAAACTGTTTTCATATTTTTTCTGATGATCAACGCTCGATTAATAATTCTAAGCCTCTTGAGGGAGGATGACGAAAACGATACCACGATCTTTACAGTATGCTTTTGGACAGACCCCGCTGATGAAGTACAGGCATTGTTTCAATTCCTAAACACTGGAGTTATAAGGAAGATAATCCCTCGTCAACCCCTTCGAGCCAAAGAAGTAGGAGTTTTTCTTTTCGAAAATTAAAACCCTTATCATAACCTGGGGCAGGGTAGTTCTCTTAGTTGATCCAAGTGCATAACGAATGGCACCAAAGAGGTCCTTACAAAACAAAGAAGACAGTGATGATTCCGAATAATCAATAAGGATAGGCAGTCATTATATCTCAAAAATGAAAACCCAATAAGTCAAAACCTATGAAGGAGACTTACGAAACTGGGGCATCCCGCTGACTGTAATTCCAAAAAAGGAAACAGTTCAGGCAAAAAAAGAAAGGGATAACAAAAATCAGACAAGAAAGAGGTCTTACAAACCCTCAACAAAAAAGGAATGAATGCCTATCCAAAATAAATTGTCAACATCCGAATCATCACCGGAAAATCAGAGCAAAGACTCAAACAAGGTCTAACGTATGATCAACTGAGTTTAGGTTTGGAGAACATCACGAAGAGCGGGTGGGTACAAATATAATTCGAGCCTTTATCCTTTGTTTCTTAATTCCGTGAACCAGGCCACGTTATAACCCTTAAAAGTCCTAGCTGAAGCATGGGTTAGTTCGAAAGCATACTGTGACGAAAGGTATCCTGACTCCTTAAGGCTTACTATAAAGAAGGAGTTGACATCACATTTTACAAACATTCATTTGTTTTATGAAAAAAAGAATGCATTTTCAAAATCTTCAAGACAGACATAGGCTTTGCATTCTTAACATAACTTTGTTTGCATATGACTTTTTGCTTGAACAGCATAGAAATTCGCACGACGAATGCCTAATGAACAGAAGTACTTCCAATCAAGGGGCAGACATGACCATGGTCCATTATCTGGGGCAGTCCAATCAAGATTCGGAGAATCTCTCAAAGGCCAAATAGCTTGGGGACAAATCTCCGCCTGAGTCACTTGGGGCATTCCAACGACGAATCTGACCTGATCAAATACCTTCTGGTGGCATGACAAAACACTTCTAACAGGGGCAACTCCCTACTTTCTGAGAACGGACATAGTCGAAAAAATACTACGCATAATCAAAGACCCGCTAGGTTGACATACCTAGGCAAAAATAAGGGCTTCCCGACGAACCAAAAGGGTTCGGGCAAAATGAAGGGATGAAATGAAAAAAAACCTGTACACCCGGCAAGTCGAAAACCTGAAAAGGCGGCTTGGGCAAAAATGGGTATCCCGGTGGACTGAAAACCCGAAAGGGCGGTCCAGGCAAAAGTTAGGGATCAAAGCGTACGACTATGTCCTGTCATCTTGTCACCTGCCTACCAGAAGAAGGTGTCCATCAACAATTATCAGCACCTCACAGGTCTTCCTCTCCTACTTCAGAAACAGGGGCAATAAAGAGTTGTCTGAGCAATCTAATTGTTCTGTCCGCCAAGGTACCAAGGTAGGTTCAGCTAAAGAACATAACCGGCATATCTCCATTCCCCAGAGAGCAACAAGTCAGTGCACTCTTCTCCAAGCAAGCTATATTATCAAACCTTAAAGAAATTGGGCATCCACCAGCAGATCTCAACATTCCCCGGCAGCATATATCTTCTTAACAAGCATCCCCGGCAGTCTTGGTCTAAAGATTGTTCCCCGGCGGCATATCAATATTCAAAGGAATCACTTCCCCAGCATATCAAAACTTCCCCAAGAGAGTCCAATCCACTTCCCCAGGGAAGTTGGAATTCATCTCCCCAAGCAGTAAGCTTATCCCCAGTAGATTCTGGAAGCTTATCCCTCGCAGAGCATGAACGCGTCGCCCGACTTTATTTAAAGAGTTATTTCCTTAACAGGATATAACTGGGTTATCCTCATCCAAAAGCCACGAATAGATCGTCCTCGACGAAGCCTTCTTATCCCCAGCGAAGTCTATTAGCACTTCCAATACAGCAAGGATATCCCCAGCAAATTATTATCAACACTCAGCAAAGTATCTCTCTCCCCACAGAGTATGGCTTCCCAGCAAAATCGCTAGAGTACTTTTCCTCCCTGCAGAGTTATTCCATTCGCCAAGTTTATTCCCCAACGGAGTTATCTTCTCCTACCGGTATTCTTGCAGCTATCATCCCCAGCGGAAGCAAAATCTATTCTTCAAACATCAGCCCAGGATATGACTTCCCGGCACCCGTCAAGGATTTACATTCCTAGACGAAAACACATTCATAAAACATCACATACATCATTATAGCATGCATAGACGCATCATATCTTACAAATCTCATTTATTTTGAGAACATCATTGCTTGGTCCATATCATGCATTGCATATGACTGACCTTTACCTTTCAGGCAAGATTCAGTTAAATTCTCAATCATATTTCAAGACCTAGACCGGTTCAGTTAATCGACTCCAAAGATTTCTTATCCAGTCCAAGGCCTTCTCTAGTCCAGCTAAATCGACTCCCAACAGATTTTTCTGATGAAGACTCAGTAGAAGTTATCAGGTTTTTTCTCAAACGTTCGCTTTTGAGATTATAATTTCCTATGATTCTCTCCCCGACAGGGCGTGAGATGATAATTCCATTTTAGGTTTTTCTCAAACGTTCGCTTTTGAGATTATAATTTCCTATGGTTCTCTCCCCGACGGTGCGTGAGATGATAATTCCATTTTAGGTTTTTCTCAAACGTTCGCTTTTGAGATTATAATTTCCTATGGTTCTCTCCCCGACGGTGCGTGAGATGATAATTCCATTTTAGGTTTTTCTCAAACGTTCGCTTTTGAGATTATAATTTCCTATGGTTCTCTCCCCGACGGTGCGTGAGATGATAATTCCATTTTAGGTTTTTCTCAAACGTTCGCTTTTGAGATTATAATTTCCTATGGTTCTCTCCCCGACGGTGCGTGAGATGATAATTCCATTTTAGGTTTTTCTCAAACGTTCGCTTTTGAGATTATAATTTCCTATGGTTCTCTCCCCGACGGTGCGTGAGATGATAATTCCATTTTAGGTTTTTCTCAAACGTTCGCTTTTGAGATTATAATTTCCTATGGTTCTCTCCCCGACGGTGCGTGAGATGATAATTCCATTTTAGGTTTTTCTCAAACGTTCGCTTTTGAGATTATAATTTCCTATGGTTTTCTCCCCGACGGTGCGTGAGATGATAATTCCATTTTAGGTTTTTCTCAAACGTTCGCTTTTGAGATTATAATTTCCTATGGTTCTCTCCCCGACGGTGCGTGAGATGATAATTCCATTTTAGGTTTTTCTCAAACGTTCGCTTTTGAGATTATAATTTCCTATGGTTCTCTCCCCGACGGCGCGTGAGATGATAATTCCATTTTAGGTTTTTCTCAAACGTTCACTTTTGAGATTATAATTTCCTATGGTTCTCTCCCCGACGGTGCGTGAGATGATAATTCCATTTTAGGTTTTTCTCAAACGTTCGCTTTTGAGATTATAATTTCCTATGGTTCTCTCCCCGACGGTGCGTGAGATGATAATTCCATTTTAGGTTTTTCTCAAACGTTCGCTTTTGAGATTATAATTTCCTATGGTTCTCTCCCCGACGGTGCGTGAGATGATAATTCCATTTTAGGTTTTTCTCAAACGTTCGCTTTTGAGATTATAATTTCCTATGGTTCTCTCCCCGACGGTGCGTGAGATGATAATTCCATTTTAGGTTTTTCTCAAACGTTCGCTTTTGAGATTATAATTTCCTGTTGGTTCTCTCCCCGACGGTGCGTGAGATGATAATTCCATTTTAGGTTTTTCTCAAACGTTCACTTTTGAGATTATAATTTCCTATGGTTCTCTCCCCGATGGTGCGTGAGATGATAATTCCATTCCAGGTTCTTCTCAAACGTCCACTTTTGAGATTGTAATTGCCTATGGTTCTCTTCCCGATCCTGCGAAGATGGTAATTCCCACCAAGATTTTCTCAACGAGCGTTGTTGAAGTTAAAGTCACCCAAGGTTCTCTCACCGTTCATGCTGAGGTAGTAACCATCTCTGGTTCATTCATCATCTTGTGAAGCTCCAGATCCAACTCCTGTAACCAGTCAGGACACATTTATACAAAGCATCTGAAAACCAGCTCCTGCAACATGTCAGGTACTCATTTTTCTTTTGCAGGTATGCAGGTTCTCGCTAAGGAATCTCTTATGCGATTAACATCCAGATGGCATCTATAAGCCCATCATCCTATTCACCAACCTCCAAATGGCAACTATAAGCCCATTTCCATCACACTGCTTCTATGTGAGCGTAAATTTCTGGGCACTCTAGTGTTCAATCATCTTCTACCCTCGGATTACGAAAGGCACGTCAGCCAATCTGCATCCTCAGGTCTAAGAAGATTGAACAGGGGCAACTGTTGTACCCCAAAATTTGCCCTCCCATATTCTTCAAGAAATTGCCAAATCAAAGCTTCAAAATTCCCCAAGGGTTGCACAGTGCAAGGGTCTCCTAAACAGTCAAAATTAGGGTTTTGGTTCTGATCAAGAAAATGAAGTTTCCAAAGGTCCAATCAAGTCTCACATGCCTATAAATATGGTCAAGCATCCTCATACCAAGTTTCAAGACATTCAGCTCAAAATTGCACAGTAAAAACCCTAATTGCACTACAGTCAACTGTAGGGGCAAAATGGTCATTTGATAGTCAAAAGTTCAAATTTTTGGTCAACATATCATTTTGAAGCCACAAACATCATTTGATCAATGCTTGATCATGATTCTCAAAAACTTGGCTCAAAAATCATCAAGATGCAAAAGTTTCCTTATTTGGACAGTTGAAAAAGTCAACTGTAAATTGACCAGGGCATAACTTTCACATGGATTATCAGAAAAATTCCATCCAAAGCTCATTTTGAAGAGAAAGACATTTCCTACAACTCATCTTCATACTTCAAGTCCAAGAAATTCTCTCACAAAAAGTTATCAATTTCAACATTATAGGTCATTTTCAAAAGTCAACAAAAAGGGACTTTAAGTCAAAGGCCATAACTTGATATTGGTAAATCAAAATGACATGGGACCAAAGACATTGGTTAGAGGACTCAAAGACCTTTCCAAAATGTCCAAGAACATGAGAAAAGCTTAAAAATTGAGCAAGATATGCCTTGTGGAAGTTGGGAAATTTTTGGATATTTTGAAAAGTCAACATTGATTCAAATGACCTAAAATTGCTAATGGGCCCATTTTTCTTCCACAATTCATTATCCAAGGCATGTGCACGACCATTTGGCCCAAAGGGAAGTTTTTCTCTATTTTTATTTATTTATTTGGATTTTTTATCATTAATAATTCATTTAATTAAATAAAATACATGAAAAATATAAAACCAATGAAATAAAATCTTTTTGTGAATGAAATATACTCAATAAAACGTGCATGATCAGATATGGAAGGAATTGGATTGAATTGATCATGATTGGTACAAAATTGCATGAAAAAGATTGAAAAAATAATGCTTGAAAATCAAATCTCATAAATCATCAATGCATGGATTTTGATCAGAATTCTTAACCTAATTCACTCTTACATAAGCATAGAACACAACCCTAATGCCATTGACCAAGAAGCTGCGCTAGAGACCAAGAGTCAAACTTGAAATTTTCTTTGAAAACTCAAAAACTGAAAACACTTTTGCAGGGGGATTCAAGGCATAATAGCTGTTCAAACATCTTCCTGGAGGTTCACTGAACGATTTCCAATCAAAAACATTCATCAAAACATCAGGAATTGGTAAATCGAGGGTGAACTGTATCACTCTTTTTGCATAATCGTACTCCATGATTTAGACCATATCATTGCATTTTATTCATGGATTTGCACTAATTACTTTGTTCTGAAGCTAACCACATAACTTGATTGAAGTTTTGGGCATTGTATGCGAATCTGCCATTGATAATATTTAGGGTTCTTCAACCTTCAAATTGGGGGTTTTGGAATACAGTAAAATCAGACCACCACGATGCCAGGAATGGATTCAGGAGGCTTGGACGAAGACAATGGAACTCTCGCGCTCAATTTATGAGCATCACAGGGCTAGTCGCTATTTTTCAGAAGCTAGCCTAAGAGAACGCTTAGGAAACCGTGGCCTTTGTCCTTTGTATTTCAGAAAAAAAATATACAACGAGGAAGATGACCTCGTGGCATAAGTTGGTTGGCTAGTTTAAATTTCGCGCGCTGATTTCCACTAACCATTATTTTCTCATTATATTATTCTTCAGTTATTTAATATACAAGAAGCGCGTTCAGTACAATTGGCAAGGCATGAAACTGGTAATCTCTAGGACCTGGGTTCGAGCCCCAGGTCCTCACCCCTTTCAATATTATTTTTCAGCTAATGTTCCCATGCAGATTCAGTATAATGGATCACCATACGCCTTCATAATCAGACGTCCACGCGTCCCAATAGAACAATCAGAAGGCCAAGAACTGCGCAATACCATGGATTGTAGTCAACGCGTATACACGCTAGTGCCAAAGTCAACAAGGCCAGGTTTGTTTGGGCTCAAATTCCTGGGCTATACCTCCACATTGGGGACTGATACCCCCCTAGGTTTGCCATTTTAAATATTTTCTTTTTCATTATTTCTATTTTTATTTTTAATTATTGTGTTTAATTAATTTATTATTTTCACAAAATATAAAAAACACCACCAAAAAATCAGAAAAGAGAAAAACAATAAATATTTTTATTTTTAGCATTTTCATAAATAAATTGTATATAATTAAATTTAGTTTTAACTTAGGTTTTAATTTTAATTCTCTTAATAAAAATCTAAAAAACATAGAACTAGGGTTCATATTAATTTTTTATCCTTTTTTTCTTTTTCTCCCATAAAAATTAAATATTAGATATTTATTTTTATAATTAAATTTGTATATAAAAATTAGGGTTAATTTAGGTTAAAATTCAATGTTTTCTTAATAAATTAAAAGCCACTAGAATTAGGGTTAGTATTTATTTTAATTAATTCTTTTTCATTAAAATCCTAAAAATCATAAAATACCAAAATACAAAAAACAACTTCTTTTCTTTTTTTAATTAATTCCATGTAAATTTAATTTTGCAAAAAGGGTCCAACGCCCTCGTTTAATTCTTATTAATTCGCATATTTATTTTATTTCTTATAATATTTATGTATCTCTCCCGAAGCCGTGTAACTAATTGCTCGCACTTTTAATTCCTTATTTTCTTTACTTTCTTTATTTTTTCTGTCAAATCGGGTCCTGGAAATTTTGGTGATGTGGACCCGCGCCTTTTGTAATAGCTTAGAATCTTTTACTTTTCGCAATTTTTAACTGTTAATCAAGGCATGAAAGAATGTATGGACAAAAATAAAAACAAGCGCTAGATCACCAATGACATGACAAAAGACAAAAATATCTGAAAACGACACACAATTCACACACCACCCCTAGGGTACGCCTCACTGTTGCCTTGCCTCGAAAGGTGATCGTCGAGTAGAGGATGTCTTAGTAAGTCCTCATGATCCGGGAACCTGGCATGAGGGTAGCTTCTAAGGTGTCTTCCCATTGCTCTAGTGATCACCATGTCCCGAACCTCGAATTGACCCGAACACCTCCAACGGTGGTGCTACCTACCTCTCAATGGTGGAATGGCACTACTTTAAAGGACATCTACACAGACGAATTCCTTAGGGTAGGTAGACGACTCTAGATACTTGCTCTAATTTCAAAACAAATTCAAAAAATACTTTTCACACCAACACCTTTTCAAAAAGCTTTCGAAAGCAATTTTTCAAACACTCTTGAGGACTGATACAAGAGTCGAACTGGAATTTTCAAAGAAACTTTTTAAAACCCACATTGAAAAGCAAACAAACCATTTTTGAAAACACAAATGAGCAAGTATCTAAGAGCCCATGGATAACCATGGATAGAAAGGGTGCTAACACCTTCCCTTTCTATAATCTACCTTCCGAACCGAGAGCAATCTCTTTAAGGAATTTTTCTGTGCTTTTGTCCTTTCCATTTGGAGAAAATAAAAGACGGTGGCGACTCTTGTTTCCGCGACATTTCGCGAACCAGCGTTAAACAGTCAGTTCCAGATCCACCGATCACACTTTGTACTTGATTACAGGTCTCTAAACCCTTCCACACTTAAAAATTAAATGAAAATACAATGGACATTGGTCTTATTCTGATCAATGGAGCTTGGCACAATGAATAAATCCATTTATGGCATAAAGGTTGCAATACCATTTCCATAAAGCATACTTTTTGCAATTTTGTATTTCTTGAACCATGGACCTGCTCTCTTGATACAAACAAAGTCCACAAACTTCAGAAAAAGCTCACCAACCCTATGCAGACCTTGAGCTAGCTTGTACAACCTTGGCCTTTGTCACTTCCTACCTTTTCTTCAAAAATAAATCATTGTGCCAAAAGTACACAACTCTTGAATCTGATAAGAAAAAAGATTGTAAGAATTCCAAACAACTTTTACACATTGCCTTGAGCCATAAACACGAGCCATCCATCCCTCAAACACTCTTGAACATCAAAACACCAAAAACTTGCAAAACAGGGCAGCTTCTGCATTTGCACTTCCATCTCACAAATCACTCGTGTGTTTTGTCCCAAACCAGTTCCAATACCTTCCATATAACCCACCTAAACTATCCCAACCATTGGCCATTGACTGTAACTCCATTTACAAGCTTCACCATTTCTAATTTCAGCTTGTGCAGGTTGACTTCTACAGGCTCATTCAAGCAAGCTCAAGGCAAACAAAGCCTTGGGAAAGGTCAGAGGAAGTTCAGGCAAGCTCAAAAGAACCTCAGGCCTCACTGAAAGTTGCTGCATTGCCATACTCGTTTTCAACTGAAATAGGTTTTTTTCAACTTTCTATCTCTCTATTTAGGAATCATTAGGCTTAGGTTTGTGAATAAAAAATGTAGTACTCATAGCCCTTAAGCTGTACATATGCTTAGTTTTCATTTAAGTTAAGTGTGCTGAGAGAATTTGATTGATGAACTTCCTGAAAAAGTTAGGTTAGAAATTAGGGCCAGGGAAATTCTCTCTGCTCTTTGAGAGTTAGATTAAGTTTTTTATATGGTTAGAATCATATGATCATGCTCTATAACTTTCATGTTGCAAGTTTTCGTTTTTAAGCACAAATGCATGAGATACGAGTTGTACATCAGAACGCGTGTTTTTTTGTTCCAAGGTTGAAGATGAAGTTGATCTGGGCTGGGCCTTGACTTGGCTTGCTTTTGACACCTCCCCCTTTGCTGATTGCACCCCCTGGCCCATTTGTTTTATATTTTCATATTATTTTCATTTTTTTATTTCTGACTTTATTTTAATTTTTCCAAATATAAAAAATTACTAAAAATATTTTCCTTAAATTTCTACATTTTTATTTTTTATTTTATTTTATTTTGACACAATATTTAGTTTATTAGGTTTACTATATTTATTTTCTCAAATAAAAACTTGTAAGTAACACATAAAAATATTATATTCTTACTTTTGTTTTTAATATTTACATACTTAAATAATATTTTCTCATATATTATTATTTTCTAAACAATTGTATATATTTATATTTATTTTCTTGTACATAAAATAAATAATATAATATATATTATCTTAAAATAAAAACTAGGGTTTCTACCCTTATTAAAAATAATATTTTTTCTAATATATTTTATTTTTTGACACTTGAATATATTTTTTTATTTTTTTTATTGTACATAAATAAATAAACATTATAATTTTCATACATATTCTTAAACCAAAAATTAGGGTTTTACCCTTAACAAAAATAACTTTTTTATTTTTCTTTTTTCAATACATTAAATACTTTTATTTTTACACACATAAAAATAAATAAAAACACTTTTTTCATATTCATAACATTTTTGCATATTTATATTTTATTGCTTATTTAAATATTGTTTATTTATCTTTTGAGCAAAGAAATTAAATTTGGATGTAATAGTAAATCTTAGGGTTTTAATTTCTTGCAAAATAATCCCCTATCCAAAATTGTATCCCCCTCCCCATATCAATGATGTAATAGCTTAGATTACTTTTACGCATTTATGCTTTCAAATATGCCATGATAGAGATTAGGGTTTGTATGCAAAATCCAAAATCAAAACAAATAGCTAGACCTAATACAAGATAAAAATGCATGAAAATGATAACACATCTTACACAAACACCCCTAGGGTTTCATCCACTTGTTGCCTTAAAAATGGCCATGGTATGCATGTTGAGTATCTTGGCAAAAACAAAACAAAAAGATCATAGTCCCTCGATGACGCTATCTTGGTTGCCTATACAAATTGATCTAGCCCCTCAAAAATTTGCTAAAGATACTTAACACAATTGCTATCATGGTCAATACGATGACCCGCGCCTGTCCCATTTAACATCCAAATACAAGGTTGTTTACCAAATGCAATGGTAAAGCAACAATGTAAAAGGGTTAAAAATGTGTAGGAAAGACTCTTGAGTAGATAGGGTAGACAACTCTTAGTTACTTGATCAAAACTTACAAACATCCTTGCTAATTTCAAAACACACAATTTCAAAACATTTTCCCAAAACAAACTTTAAAACTCTCAAACATTGAAACATATTTTCAAAATACAAACACCTTTGTATACATTCAAACAAGAATCATTACAAAGGTTGCCTAGACAAAAGGACTCTTTTCAAAACATTTTCAAAACCACACACAAAAGCACCATTTCAAACAATTGAAAAGAAAAAGCAAGTGATCTAAACAAGTAACTAAGAGCCCATGGATAACCATGGATGAAAAGGGTGCTTGCACCTTCCCTTTTCATAATCTACCCCCCGAACCCAAGAAAACATCTTAAAGGTCTTTCCTGTGCTTTTTGACCTTTCCTTTGGATAAAATAAAAAGTCGGTGGCGACTCTTGCTAAACCGAAACATTTGCAAACACAAACGCAAAACCTCAAGTCAGTTCTCCCACCGTATCACAGAACTGGCGACTCTGCTGGGGGATTTTCTAAAAGTGGGGTTACCTTAGGGTTTAGATCACCTTTACATGCTTACCTTGTTTGCTTTGATTGCTTTACACTTGGTTCTATTGTTTGGGTTTTAAATCCTCTACCCGGATTTGGGAAACATTCAAAGGTAAATAGCAATACATTGTGGAAACTGTGCGGGGTATACCGACATGGTTGAAGCAATAGCTATATTAGTGTGACATATTTGTGGGTACCGGTAGCCTTTGAGTTAATCAAAGAGAATACGGGGCCGCTGAGTGATGTCATGAAGCACTAATGGACTTTTAGAACCTTTACTTGACCATCTTGGCCTTATTAGAGGTAGTGAGATGACCGGCTTTGGTGCAGTCCGAAGTTGGTAGATACTCGATACTACACTCATTGAGGGTTATTTTCTTGGAATATTTTGGTCGCCAGTTAAGTGGCTAAACTGAAACAATGAACACAGAAAATAATCCAGTGATTTTGAGCTCCTTAGAACCCAGTTACTATTTATAGGACAGGTTGAGCCAACTAACTTCAAGAGGGTACTTACCTATGAAACCCCATGCAAGCCTGAAACTAGGAACTTGTGTGATTTGCTTGTACATATACTTGTGCATACATCATAAGCATCATAAAGCATCATGTACATCCACTAATCATTTCAAGGGTTTGGATCTTCATCTTTGTTCTTGTTTTGTAGGTTATGGAATCACTCCGCAGAAAAACAACCCAGGTCAACTTGTGAGAATTCCTCCTCAACTCAAGGAGCTTGCTTCCAAGATTCCAGAGAATTCTCCCTTCAGTGAAAGACATGGTAGACTTCTCAGCTTGGTCAACTCCAACATTGAAGAAGACATGGTAAAAGTTCTCTTCCAGTTCTTTGACCCCCTACACCATTGCTTTACATTTCCTTATTACCAACTAGTGCCTACTTTGGAGGAATTTTCTCAACTCCTGAGGATTCTTATTCTCCATCAACTACCCTACAACGGTACGGAAAGAGAACCAAAGCCTGAAGATGTTGCTCAAGCCTTACACTTGCAACCATCTGATATCAAAGGTCATTGGGAAACCAGAAATGGTGTCAAGGGTTTCTTGGTAAAGTTTTTGTTTGAGAAGGCACAAGACTGCTGGAATTATCTAGACCTGCAAGCTTCTGAGGAGATTGTAGCACTTCTCATCTATGGGTTGGTCTTGTTCCCAAACCCTGACCAGCTTATAGATGTGAATGCTGTCAAGATTTTCATATCTCAGAATCCTGTGCCAACATTGCTTGGGGATATCCTCCACTCATTTCACACATGAACAATGAGGAAAAGAGGTGTTCTCATGTGTTGTACTCCTCTTCTATCAAGGTGGTTTATTTCTCACCTTCCCCAGTCAGTCTTGAAGAATGAGCAAGGCTTGAGGTGGTCACAACGATTGATGACTCTTACACATTCTGATGTTCATTGGTGTTCTCGGTCCAGAGAAAATGTCATCATCATTGATCTTTGTGGGGAATTCCCTAATGTCCCATTACTTTGAATTAGGGGAGGCATTACCTACAACCCCTGTTTGGCTCTGAGACAATTTGGGTATGCCCGAAGGGATGGCCCTCATGACATGCTGATCTCAGACTTGGTTTTTGACTTCGACAATAATGCTCAAGGACTTCGACAAAGGTTTATCCAAGCTTGGAGGATGCCCAACAAAGTGGACAGTAAGACACTGGGACACAAGAATTCCATCCCCCTTGAGCCTTACCTCAAGTGGGTACGAACCCGCGCCCAGAGTCTTATGATGCCTTACCCCTACATTCTGCCTATGATCAAAGAGCCTGTTATGGAAGGAGAGGTTCCATACACCCTCCTACATCCTGACATGCCAACATCATTGGAAGATTTACAAAGGAGTTGGATACAGCTCAAGGGAGAACGCGATACTTCTGAAGCCCAATTCTACGCCAGTGAGAAGAAGGTTTTGGAACTTACTCGCCAACTTCATGAAGAGAAGACTCTCAACACCCACATAGCACCAAAGAGGATGCGTAATGTTTTTTACATTAGAATTTTGCATTGCCCGTGGGGCATTTATGTACTAACAAATTTCTTCTTATTAATATGACGTGTGTTCCCTTTTGTTTACAACAAATTTGAATTTCTGAATCCTTGAATGCATTACATGAATAACATATCATTCATCATATGCATAAGAAGGTCTTCACACCAGGTTTCCTTATCTCTCTGATGTTTATTTCAGCAAGATGGATATAGAGCAGATGGTCAAAGACCTACAAGCGCAGAATTCACAGTTCCAACAACTACTCATGACCTTGGCAAAGGGTCAGGAGGATCTCAAAGCACTGCTGGAAAAGGAAAAAGAAAAGGAGAAAAAGAAAAAGAAAAGAGTTGATGTGGCTACTTTGGGTAGAAGATTTGAAGGTTAGACTAGAAGGGTCCTTAATTTCCCTTCATCATCTGAGGAAGGGGCGGGAAAGGGAGCTGCAGTATAACCTGAGTATGAGGAAGAAGAAGAAGAAGAAGAGGATGAAGATTATTCTGAGCAACAGTACCCACCTGCAGATGACAAGTATAAGAATCTAGAAGAACGTCTGGCCGCCATGGAGGTACAAAGAGTACCTGGGTTGGATTTCGAGGAGCTAGGGTTGGTTGCTGGGATTGTGATTCCCCCTAAATTCAAGGTGCCTACATTTGCTAAATATGATGGTTTGTCTTGTCCGAAGATGCACCTACGGTCTTACGTCAGAAAGATCCAACCTCATTCTTCTGATAAGGATTTGTGGGTCCACTTTTTTCAAGATAGTTTGTCGGGTACGCAATTGGATTGGTTCTACTAGCTTGAGAGATATGATGTGCATAATTAGGAGGATTTGGCTGTTGCCTTCTGCAGACAATATCAATATAATGCGGACTTAGCACCTACTCGTACTCAATTACAGAGTATGGGTATGGTCTCTAATGAAGGCTTTAAGGAGTATGCCCAGAAATGGAGAGACTTGGCTGGAAGGGTGCAGCCACCATTTTCTGAGAGAGAGCTTGTGGATATGTTTTTGGGGACCCTGTCAGGTCCATTCTTTAATCACTTGATCGAGAGTTCGTCTGCAGGGTTCACCGAATTAATTCTGACTGGAGAAAGAGTTGAAGCTGGCATCAAGAGCGGGAAAATTCAAAAGGATGCATCTGCTTCCACTGCCATCAAAAAAGAACTTTCCAGCCAAGAAAGAAGTCTCAGTTGTTTACTCCCAGAGAAATCAAAGAGGAGTCGAGCGCCGTCCAGAGGTGGGGGCTGTAATGATTTAGAATTCTACAGTGGATCAACCTCGAAACAGTCAACCCAGAACTAACCAAGCAAGGGTGGAAAGGCCTGCACAGCAATTCACTCGGGTCAATATGACACCTGCTCAGGTTCTTCCACATTTGTTGAAGTTAAACTTTACAAGCTTGAAAGAGGCGCCGAAGAATCCGAATACCTCTTCTCCCTACTACCATTCAAATGTAAAGTGTGCTTATCATTCGGACAGCGTGGGGCACGACACCAACAATTGTTGGGCCCTCAAAAATAAGATCCAGGATTTAATAGATTCCAAAAAGGTGGAGTTTGACTCCCCCAAAAAACCTAATGTGATATCCGCTCCAATGCCAAAACATGGTCATAATGTCCATGCTGTTGTAGAAGATCTTTATGTTGCTGCTGTTGATGACTTAATGATTCCATTACCAATGATCAAGATGAATCTGTTAAAAGCCAGAATTTTCCCGGGCTGTGGAAAAGATTGCTACCTTTGCTCGTCCTTACAATCCGATTGTCCGCTATTGAAGTTAGGCATCCAACGCCTAATGGATAATCAAGAAATCCTCTTTGAGAAAACTCCTGTTACCCCTGTTACTCCTGTTACTCCAACTCCTATCAACGATGTTGCTATAATTACCATTTCCGCCAGTCTTTCCAAGGTCTCCAAAAGACCTGTTAAGATTACACCCAATCCAAAGTCTGTACCTCTGATGATAACTATGTCGGGGCCTATCCCATACAAGTCCAACAAGATAATACCATGGAATTATGGAGGAGAGATCTTCTACCACGGTGTTAAGCAGATTGAATCAGTTGAAGAAGGTTCCAATGAAGAGACTCCTGATGTAGGAAATATTGCTGGGACGAGTAAGATCACCCGCAGCGGTAGAATTTTCTCTCCGGAGATTGCTCCTCCAAGGGCAATCTTAGGACCCTCAAATGCTCCTAAGGTTACTTCTGTGCCGGTCAACATCTCTGTACAAACTCCAGTAATTGAAGAAATTGTTACTTCCGTAGTTATACCCTCTGTTGTTGCTGCTGATAAAGGTAAGGGGATCCAAGAAGCGCCTGTCACGATGAGGGCTCAGCCTTTGGTCATCCCCGAGACCACTCAAAAGGAAATGGAGGAGATTTTAAAAATAATTAAGAAGAGCGACTATGATGTCGTAGAACAAATGGGGCAAACCCCTTCAAAAATCTCTATGCTGGCCTTGTTGCTCTGTTCCGAAGCTCATGCCAAAGCTTTGATCAAGTTCTTGAAGACAGCCCATGTGCCTCAGGAAACCTCCGTGGACCAGTTCCAAGAGTGTGTATCCAGCCTAACAGCCGACAACGGTCTTGGTTTCTCCGACGCTGATTTAACATCTAAGGGAAGAAAGCATAATGACGCGCTACATGTCTCAATGGAATGCAGAGGGACTACTATTGCTCACGTACTGGTGGACACTGGATCGTCTTTAAATGTCTTGCCTAAGAAAGCATTGGACAAATTGGACTGTGAAGGATTAATTTTGAAGCCCAGCAACATCATTGTTAGAGCCTTTGATGGTTTTAAGCGGATGGTCCACGGGGAGGTGGACATCCCAATTAAAGTGGGTACGGAAATTTTCAACTCCATATTTTATGTCATGGACATTCGTCCCTCCTACTCTTGCTTGTTAGGAAGGCCCTGGATTCATCATGCTGGAGCCGTCACATCTACTCTGCATCAGAAGCTTAAATACCATGTTCAGGGGAAAATTGCGACAGTTCGTGGCGAGGAGGAATATATGATAAGCCATCTGAATTCATTCTGCTATGTTGGATTAGATGGTGAATTCATCGAGACCCCCTTTCAACACTTTGAAGAGGTTTCTCTTGAAGTTGCGGTAGCCAAGACAATGACTTATGTGCCCGTCATTACCAAACCTGTGTCCCGGATGTCATCCCTTAAAGATGCGAAGGCTGTGATTGAGGAAGGAGGAAGCACAGTATGGGGTCAACTGCCAGATTTTCCTTACAAGACAGATAAGTTCGGCTTGGGTTTCACTGCTGCTAGTCAGAAGGCTGTGCATCACTCCCGGGCTGGAGGACCACCATTGAAGATCACCCATTATGGAGTTCATGCTTTGGAAGACGATGAAGAGGAAAGCAATTTTGAAGACTGGATTTTCCAACTATTGAAGGAGGTTTGAACAACTGGGAGGCGAAAGACTTCGTTCCCATTACTTTCATCAATCAGTAATTTATCTTTCGAACATTTTCTGTTGGTCTGTAATAATTTTTAAACAATTCGTACACTTTTCACCTTATGCCTTACCCGAGACATATAGGTCCATTTGTAAGGGCTTGATTTTTCATTTTCATATGCCATTTTAATGAATCATGGACGTTTTCATATATAAACTTTTGTGTTCATTGTCTTTCCTTTTACATTTTATTTGTTTAAAGATGGGTATTCCTTAGACACACCTACACTCACAAAATGCAGGTACCCATCCACTCCAGATTCCATGGGTAACAATTCTGCTATGGCCTTCAGTGACTCTGAAGATCTGGTCAATCATGCCGAGTACGAAGGTGATGAAGACTGTGAAGTGCCTGGAGAGTTAGCTAGACTGTTGCAACAGGAAGAAAGGTCTATTCTACCTCACGAGGAGTTGTTAGAGACTATCAACTTGGGAACAGAGGAAGATAGAAAAGAAGTTAAAGTGGGTGCCAACCTAGAACCAAATGTCAAGGAGCGTTTAGTTCAGCTTTTGAATGAATATTGTGATCGGTGGAAATAGAACTGACTGTTTTAAAGCTGGTTCGCGAAATGTCACGGTAAGCAAGAGTCGCCACCGTCTTTTATGTTCTCCAACATGGAAAGGACAAAAGCACAGCAAAATTCCTTTTCGAGATGTTTCTCGGTTCGGGAGGTAGATTATAGAAAGGGAAGGTGTTAGCACCCTTTCTATCAGTGGTTATCCACGGGCTCTTAGGTACTTGCTCACTATGTTTTCAAAAAATTGTTTGCTTTTCTTGTGTTTGTGGGTTTTGAAAAAGTTTGTTTGAAAACTTCATTTTAACTCTTGTATCTGTCCTCAAGAGTGTATGAAGTGTTTGTTTGAAAACTTTTGTCAGAAAAGTGTAGGTGTGAAAAGTATTTTTGTTTTGAAAGAGCAAGTACCTAAGAATCTCTACTTACTCAAAAGAAATTAAGCTGTGTAAATGTCCTTTAGACAGTACTATCCCACTATTGAGAAGTAGGTAGCACCGTCGTTGGAGTTTTCGGGTCAATTCGATTATAAGGGACATGTGTGATCACCAAAGCAATAGTAGGACGCCTTAGTGGTAACCCTAATGTCCTAGATCTTTTTTTATCCGAGGCAACCGTTTCGAGGCAACTTGGATCTTTAGACAAGAGGGCGACCTCTAAAACACCCTATACTTGATGACCATGTCGAGGCAACCAAGCGAGGCGTACCCTAGGAGTGGCATGTGCATGTGTGTTAAATTCAGTTAAGATTGTCTTGTACATGTTATTTGTGAGCTACGCTTTGATTTTATTTTTCAGACAAGTCTTGCATGCATAATTAACAGTTAATAGTTGTGCGAAAAATAAATTGCGGAAAGTGAATCTACGCTATTACAAGGCGTCAGGTATTTACATCGCCAAAAACATAACCCTTGAAAATAAATTGCGAGAAAATTAAAGAAAGCGATAAAAGCCCTAATTATCTATTACATTCTCTGAGCAGATACATAAATATAATCAAAATAATGATAGTGCGCGAAAGAAATTGAATCGGGACGGCCTTAGGGTTTTGACCCTTTTTTGAGAAAAAATGAATTTTGGTCCTTTTTTGCAATTAATGAGATATTAAACCTAATAACTAATTAATTAATTAATTACAAGAAAAAAGTATTTTTTAGTTTTTTATGTTTTTTAATGAAAATAAAATAAAAAGAAATTAAAAATCAAAAGTTAGTAATAACCTAAGTCTAATTTATTTTACTTATTATGAAAAATAGTCAAAATTAACCTAATTAAACTAAATCAATTTGGTTAGTATTTATTTACAAAATAATAATTAAAGGTGAAAATAGTAATAATAATAATAATAATAATAATATAAAGAAAATATTTAATATTTTTTAGTGACTGAAGTTATTATAAAAATAATTAATTTGAGTTCATTAAATAATAATAATATTAACAATTAAAAATTAGTAAAAGAAAAATAAAAGGAAAATTATGAAAGAACCAGGGGGGTGTTGGGCCCTTTAGGAGGTTTGTTCTGGAAATCTGAGGCCCATTAACATCAAGCCTTGTTGACTTTCTGGAATTGTCCACGCTGGCTTTGACCAGGAGCATGGTGGTCATCCACTTTTTGACCATTGGATTGGTATTGTGAGACACATGGCATGATGTTGCTGGGAGCGCATGGTAGGACGCTGTTGGAAATCTGCACATAATCAGGTTATGAAAAATATGAACAAATATTGGGTGGACCTGGGAATCGAACCCAGGTCCCAATGGTTCCATGCCAGCACGTCTTCCACTAGGCCAACTGAACGCGTTTGTTAATAAAATAAACAACAAATATAATATTTGAAAAAAACAATCCATATGCTTGGAAAGCAACAAAATTGTGCGCTGCTTTTTGAATTTCCCAATGACGCTTCACCACATCATCATCTTCTTCCCTAAACCTACAAAATATACGTTAGATAGCGGGGGGTTTTAACCCCCACAAACTGTATCGACCAAAAATAGCGAATAGGCATAGGATGAATATAAATTGTTCGCGAGCATGGTGTTTGATTCGTCTGGCCTTGACGAATTCAACCATAGGTTTCATGAAGCTTAATTTTTCCTGGGCTGTAAAGCCCCAATTTGAGACCTCAAGAACCCTGAAATTCTTCAATGGTGATTCATGATTCTGTACACTATAATGCAATTAACCAATGCCATTAGCTTTGTAAAGGTTCAAGCAATGCAAAACAATGATTAGAACATGTTAATGATGCATAAAATGTGAGTTTCGATTCTGAAAAAGTTAAGCAAACCGTGGGTCTGTGAATGGTGATTTCTTGAGCTTTGGCGCGTGATTTTGATTGCAAAAGGTTTCTGGAAGTTCTAGCAATGTGTTTGAATCCTCAAATTGCTTCGAAAAGGCTTGGAACCTGGAAAACAGTTTTGGCTTTTTCTTGATTTTTTTCAATGGTGGCTATGGCTTTCTGCAACAATTCTCACGTGTATGGCATTAGGGTTGAGTTCTGTATATATAATGGACTGGATTTAGGTTAAATCTTGGCCAAGAAATCCATGGAATAATGGTTGGAATATTTGATTTTCAATCATATCTTTTTGCATCTTTTTGATTGAAAAATCTTGCCAAACTTGGATATCCTTGTCCCCTTGATGTGCACACGAAATCTCCAACATATGTTGAACACTTTTGCTTCACAAAAAGATTTAGAAATCATATCTTGATATTTTCCTACAATTAAATGAATTAAATGAATTAATATTGATTAAAAATTCAATTAATTAATAAAAAAAAAGAAAATAATTCAATTTAAGCTCAATGGGTCGTGCATAGGCCTTGGACAAAGTTTCAAGATGGAATTTGAGGCCCATTAGCAAAAATGATGTGTTTTGAGCAAAGTTGACTTTTGCAAATTCATAAAAATTTCCCAACTTCTCCAATGCATATCTTGCTCAATTTTGATCCTATGAACATGTTCTTGGACGTTTTGGAAAGGTCTTGAAGTCCTCTAACCAATTCCTTTGGTCCCATGTCATTTGGATTTACCAATCTCAAGTTATGGTCTTTGACTTAAAGTGCATTTTTGTTGACTTTTGAAATTGACCTATAATGTAGAAATTGATAACTTTTTGTGAGAGCATTTCTTGGACTTGGAATGTGAAGATGAGTTGTAGGAAATGTCATCCCCTTCAAAATGAGCATTGGATGGGATTTTTCTGATGAACCATGAAAATGTTATGCCCTGGTCAATTTACAGTTGACTTTTCTGCTGTCCAAAAATAGTAACTTTTGCATCTTGATGATTTTTGAGCCATGCTTGTGGAATCATGATCAAGACTTGATCAAATGATGATTGTGAGCTCAAAATAAGATGTTGACCAAAAATTCTGACTTTTGACTGCAAAATGACCATTTTACCCTTGCAGTTGACTGTGAAGCATATAGGGCTTTTGACTGTGGAATTTGACATTGTGAGTCTTGAGACTTGACATGTAGATGCTTAACAATATATATAGGCCTGTGGGACTTGATTGAACCCTTGAAAACCTCAGATTCTTTGACAGAACCAAAACCCTAATTTTGACTGGCTTAGGAGGCAGTTGGACTGTGCAACCCTTGAGTGGTCTTGAACCATTTGAAGATGATTCTTGACAAATCTTGGAGAATATGGGAGGGAAAATTTTTGGGTACAACAGTTGCCCCTGTTCAATCTTCTTAAACCTGGGGATGTAGATTAGCTTGCGTGCCTTTCGTGATCCGAAGGTGGAAGATGATTGAACACTAGAGTGCCCAGAAATTTGCACTCGCATAGTGTAGTATCAACAGTGTGATGGAGGGAATGGGCTTATAGATGCCATTTGGAGATATGGTGGATAGGAGGATGGTATTATAGATGCCATCTGGATATGTAATGGATAGTTGTGGAGATGGGCTTAAAGATGCCATCCAGGGGTGTCGATCGCGTAAGAGATTCCTTAGCGAGAACTTGCGTACCTGAGAAAGAAAGATAATTTCCTGGCCTGTTACAGGTGTTGATCTTTAATCTCTTCATGTAGATAACTTTCCTGTCTGGTTTCAGGTATGGGTCTACAATCAATCGCTCACAGATATGCCTTGGCTAGATACAAGTATCGAATTTGGAATTAGTCGTCTACAGATATGCCCTGGCTAGATACAGGTATCGAATCTGGAATTAGTCGTCTACAGATATGCCTTGGCTAGATACAGGTATCTGTGATACGGTGGGAGAACTGACTTGGGTTTTGCGTTTGTATTCGCACTTGTTCGGTTTAGCAAGAGTCGCCACCGACTTTTTATTTTATCCTAAAGGAAAGGTTAAAAGCACAGGAAAAAACCTTTTTGAGATGTTTCGTGGGTTCGGGGGGTAGATTATGAAAATGGAAGGTATTAGCACCCTTTTCATCCATGGTTATCCATGGGCTCTTAGTTACTTGGTTTTTAGATCACTTGCCTTGATTTTCGATTGCTTGAAATTGTGGTGTGTGTGTGTGTGTTTTTGAAAATGTTTTTGAAGAGATGCCTTGTCTTAGGCAACCAATGTAATTGTCTCGTGTTTGAGTGTTTTACAAAAGTGTGTATCTTTTTGAAAAGATGTTTCAAATGTTTTTGAGAGTTTGTTTTGAAAGTGTGTATGAAATGTGGTTTTTGAAAAGAAGGCAAGTGTTTTCGCAAGTTGATCTCAAGTAACTAAGAGTTTTGTCTACCCCTATTGTACTCAAAGGTTTTCTCTATGTTTTCAACCCCTTTTAACAATTTTGTTCCACCATTGAATTTGGTGGGCAATCTTGCGTTTAGGAAGTTTAACGGGACGGGAGCGGGTCATCGTATGGACCATGAATACAATGGTGCCAAGTGTCTTTGGCAATTTCCTTTGAAGGGACTTGATCATTTTGATAGGCTACTTTCGAAAGCGTCATCGAGGGACTTATGATAATTTGAATTTGTTTTGCCAAAGAAACTCGACGTGCAAGCATGGCCCATTTTGGAAGGCAACATGTGGGATTACCCTAGGGGGTGCAAGTGTGATTGTGTATTGATTTCATGTATTTGTCTTGTATTAGGTTATCTAGCGTTTGATTTTATGTACATGCAAACCCTAGGTCTAACCATGGTATAATTCGAAAGCGGTAAATTGCAAGAATTTAAAGTCTACGCTATTACAAATAGTATCCGGGAGTGGGGGTACAAATTCACAAATGGGGATGAGACTTTAGGAATGTAGTGTCCAATAAATTACAACCAAATCGAATTGCGACCAAAATGTAAT
This sequence comes from Vicia faba, assembly GCA_948472305.1. NCBI lineage: Eukaryota > Viridiplantae > Streptophyta > Magnoliopsida > Fabales > Fabaceae > Vicia > Vicia faba. The sequence continues at coordinate 81,323 of CATIWC010001813.1, read as the reverse complement.
AAGTATTAAATGTATAGCAATGTATAGCAAATGTATAATGCATCAGATGTAAAATGTATTGTGTAAGTGTACGTGTACATGTATTTTATTTACAGGTTAAGAAAATGTGAATTTTAATGTGAAGATTAAGTATTGTATTTGTTCTTTTGTTAATTATGTACAAAAAAGGTATTTTAAAAGAAAGAAAAATGTTTTTAAATTCTATTCTTTATGGTGTTAAGATAAAAATATATTTTAATTAATTATGTACAAAGAAAGTATTCTTTAGAAACAAAAGAAAAGTATTATCCTAAGAAAAATTAATATTCCATGTATAAAAATTTAAAGAAAGTGTAAGTTTAATTGTAAAGAAAAAAATTATTTTTATTAGTTTCTATATAAAATTTAATTATGATATATACATAAAAAGTATTGTTAGTGTAAAAATAAAATAAAATAAGTATTAAGTAAGTTATAAAAAGTGTGGTTAATTAATGTAAAATATATTAGTTAAAGCAATAAAAGGATAAGAAAAAATATTAGTAAAAGAAATGAATGGGCTTTTTTTGGAGTTATGCTGGCCCAAACGCAATTTATAGAGAAAGAAACAGAAAGGGGGGTGTACCCCAGATCCGGGTGGGCTTAGGCAAATGAACGGGCAAGGCCCAAAGACTTGAATAGTTTTAGGGTTCATCAGTTTTTGTTTCACTTGGGAAAGCTTTAGGGTTCATAGAAGCGGCGCGCCGTTAGCTTCGTCCTCTTCGTCTTCTCTGATTAGCTTCTGAACAGCTTGCTCTTCGTCCAAGCCACCAATGCCAACGCTCATCCTCTTCCCTCCAGTGGCTTAACCAGTGACATGGTGTAACGGTAATGGTTCCATTCTTTAAATGCATTAGGGTTTTTGCTATCTCTTTGATTTTATGCTTTGATTGAATTCTGATTTACGTGTTTTTGATTTGTGTACTTGAGGTATGAAAGGGAAGGGCAGAAAATTATACTACCTTTATCTTCTGGAGATGGAGGAGGAAGGGATCTGGGAGGCGCGTAGGAGGCTTGGGCGGAGAACGCAGTGCTGACTTGCTCTTGGAATCCGGTATTTCGTTCTTTTTCTGTTGCTTAATGATGCCTCTCTGAAAGCCTAATATATATCTTCTTTTCTTCTTCTCTGACTCTTTGGCTTACTTTCTGAATTGGTTGCCTTTTGGAATGCTTGTTGTATATTGAGATTGAGAATTCTCTGAGCCCCTTTTTGTTGCTTCTGAACATGCTTTAGCTTGATGTGTTTGCTATCCTATGATGATTCCAACTAAGGATTTATGTTGCCTCGATGATTTTTGATGATGATATGCTGGAAATGCCTTTGAATATATTTGATTCTTTTCCTCTTCTCTTCTGGTTGCCTTGTGTTTGGTAGCCCAATGATGAGAAAACTCTGAGGGCTTGAGCTGCCTTGAATGCTTAGGCTTGCTGTAATAGGTTTTATGGCTTTTGGCTGTTTGGGTCTTGGCCTTGTTTGTGGTCATGTAAACTGGCTTGATGCTTATGTTTCAGCTTGGCATGGTTTGGACATCACAGGTTTTTAGGTTTGGCTTGTGTAGTTTGCATTGAAACAGGTCAGGTTTGTAGAAAAGGGTCTTTGAGGTCTATGCTTCTGTTAGGCTTTATGCAGGATGATGCTTGGAAGTGTTACAGTTTTGACACAGGTTATGTGTTTGGATGCTTAGGCTTCAGCTAGGACAGTGGTCTTGGCTTTGACAGTTCAGGCAGGTAAGGCTTTGGTTGAGGCTGGAAACAGATTACTGATGGTTAATGGTTTGATATCTGCATATGCTGGTTTATTGGTTTGGTACAAGTTTAGGCTTGTGGGCTTTGTTTGACAGGTGAGGTTTACTGGTTGTTGTTGGTTGTTAACTGGTTATGGCCTTGCAGGTTTGACACAGGTTACAGGTTATGCTGTTTGGATATGGTTTTGGCTTGCTCCTCTATGGCCTTAACAGGTTGTAAGGTTCTTCTTATCAGGCGAAGGCTTGACAGCTTGTGGTTTTAATCTGTTTCTCAGTTCTGCCTTTTTCTTTTGATCTCTCCTGCTTTGATATCTTCTGCTTTGATATCTCATGTCATTTGCAGTTTTTGTTTTTTTATCCTTTATGTCAAGCCTAAATTGTAAAGAGGGCGAACTGATCCCGACCATTTGCTTTTAATGATGAACTCTATATCTGTCTGCTTTTTAATTATTTATCTGCAATTGACTTTTCTTCTTTTCTTTTGCAGATAAAAATTGAATGGAGAGGATTTAGCAACAGATGAAGAATGAAGAATTGAAGATTTAGAAAAAATTAGGATAGTCTTATTTTAAATTTAATTATTGTAACTATTATTATTATAAATACCGTGTAAATGAATACTTGTATTTACATAATAATTTGTAACAAATATTTAAAGATGAAATAAAAATTCTTTTTATCCAATTAATTCTTTTTATCCTTTTCAATTATTTATTTTATTATTTATAATTCTAAAATTATAATAAATGGAAATAAATTCCAATTATCTAAACTCAGAATAATAAACAATTAAATAAACAATGTTTCAGCATCGATCAACTAATAAATATGGTGCTTCACAAATCCAAAGCAAAGCACAGTCAATCACAACAACTGCCCAGACGTATTTTCCCTTTACTGATTCTAACAAAACACTGCAAATTCAATCCCAATGCATCCTTTCACTGATTTAGTCACACAATGCGAATTCAATCCAAATGTTTCAATCCACATCTCAGCATAACTTGAAAAATAGTGTAGAGTTAAACCTTTCTGAGGAACCGCGCATAAAAAACCCTAATTCCTGATCAAATGCCAAAGAAACGTTCGCCTGATCAAAGTTGAGCCAAAATCAACCAAACCCTAAACAAACTGTTTGAATTGTTCCAGAGCCATGAAAATCAATGAAAACCCTAATTTTGTCTGACTGACGAGAAAAGTCTGTTTGACCGATTCTTGAGCCAATCTGAAAAAATCAGGAAAAGCCTGAAGTTGTGATTTCTTGGGGGAAAATGCGAGGGCAAATTTTGGGGTACAACAGTTGCCCCTGTTCAATCTTCTTGGACCTGAAGAGTTAGATTGGCAAGTTTGCCTTTCGCGACTCGAAGGTAAAAGAAGATTGGACACTAGAGTGCCCTAAAATTTGCACTCGGTGACGTGACGGTAGAGGGAATGGGCTTAAAGATTCCATTTGGTGATGGGCTTAAAGATGCCATCTAGTGACTGCTGGTAGGAGGATGGGCTTATAGATGCCATTTGGTGATGGGCTTAAAGGTGCCATCTAGTGACTGCTGGTAGGAGGATGGGCTTATAGATGCCATTTGGTGATGGGCTTAAAGATGCCATCTAGTGACTGCTGGTAGGAGGATGGGCTTATAGATGCCATCTGGAAATGGGCTTAAAGATGTCATTTAGAAATGTTTGTAGGAGGATGGGCTTATAGATGCCATCTGGAAGTGTGACAGAACCTTGTCGGGAATGGGCTTATAGATGCCATTTGGAATTGTGTGTCGATCGCATAAGAGATTCTTTAGCGAGAACTTGCGTACTTTGAGAAAGGAAGATGTTTCCTGGCTTGTTACAGGCGTTGATCTTCAGACTCTTCGTGCAGATATGCCCTGGCTGGATACAGGTGTCGAATCTACAGTTGGTTGCTCACAGATGTGCCCTGGCTGGGTACAGGTATCGAATCTGGAATTGTTGTCTTCAGATGTGCCCTGGCTGGATACAAGAATCGAATCTGGAAACTCTTCAGATGTGCCCTGGCTGGATACAGGAATCGAATCTGGAATTAGTCGTCAACAGATATGCCCTGGCTGGATACAGGAATCGAATCTTCAAACTCTTCAGATGTGCCCTGGCTGGATACAGGAATCGAATCTGGAATTAGTCGTCAATAGATATGCCCTGGCTGGATACAGGAATCGAATCTTCAAACTCTTCAGATATGCCCTGGCTGGATACAGGAATCGAATCTGGAATTAGTCGTCAACAGATATGCCCTGGCTGGATACAGGAATCGAATCTTCAAACTCTTCAGATGTGCCCTGGCTGGATACAAGAATCGAATCTGGAATTAGTCGTCAACAGATATGCCCTGGCTGGATACAGGAATCGAATCTTCAAACTCTTCAGATGTGCCCTGGCTAGATACAGGAATCGAATCTGGAATTAGTCGTCAACAGATATGCCCTGGCTGGATACAGGAATCGAATCTTCAAACTCTTCAGATGTGCCCTGGCTGGATACAGGAATCGAATCTTCAAACTCTTCAGATGTGCCCTGGCTGGATACAGGAATCGAATCTGGAATTAGTCGTCAACAGATATGCCCTGGCTGGATACAGGAATCGAATCTTCAAACTCTTCAGATGTGCCCTGGCTGGATACAGGAATCGAATCTGGAATTGCGATAGTTGATAGTAATCATCTTTGGGATTGACCTTTTCCTGAAAAGGCAAAACATCAGTTGTATGCAATGTCATGATGTATGAAATGCGTGATGTCATGATGCTCGAAATGAGATAGTATTGTATGCACTTTATCATGTATGTAAGCAGGATGTATGAAATGTGAAATGTCTATGAATGTATTTTCGTCTAGGAAAATAAATCCTTGACGACCGGCCGGGGAATTAAATCCTGGGCTGATGTTGAAGAGTAAAGTTCTTCATTTCCGTTAGGGATGATGGTTGCAAGAATACACCGGTAGGAGAAGATGACTCCGTTGGGGTTTGATGAGAACTCTGCTGGGGATTCCACTGATATGTTATGTTGGGGAATTTGATGAACTCCGCTGGGGATAGGAGGAACCTGACTGTTGTTGGGGGAAGGCAAGAATCTTCTAATTGCTGCAGGCACTTGATCTCGGGAATGGGCTTACAGATGCCATTTGGAGATAGGATGGGTAATTGACTGGAGATGTGTTGAATTGTAAGTTGAAATAAGGAACCTGTGTAGGGTTGCTTTATGATGAGTCCGTGTAAAACTACATCTGGTGTTTGAGAAGGAACCGGTGTAGGGTTTCCTGACGATGAGTCCGTGTAAAACTGCATCTGAGGTTGAGAGGGAGCCGGTGTAGGGTTGCTTCATGATGAGTCCGTGTAAAACTGCATCTTCCAACAGGTGATGAAGGAATTGCTGAACACTTTTGACATTCGAATGCCCCAAGTGGTGACGTAGATAATTTCCTGGCTTATTACAGGTGTTAATCCATAATCGGTCGTTCACAGAGATTTTCCTGGCTTGTTACAGGTGTTGATCTGGAACTTAAGAAAAGTTGGTCAAGGAGATATTGTCCTGGCTTGTTACAGGTGTTGATCTCTGACCTGAGAAAGAAAGATGGTTCCCTGGCTTGTTACAGGTGTTGATCTTCAATCTCTTCATGTAGATGATTTCCTGGCTTGTTACAGGTATTAATCCACAATCAATCGTCCACAGATATTTTCCTGGCTTGTTACAGGTGTTGAATCTGGAACTTCAAAAGGTTGTTTACAGACGTGCCCTGGCTGGATACAGGTATCGAATCTCTAAACTCCTTATACAGACATGCCCTGGCTGGATACAGGTATCGAATCTACAATCAATCACTCACAGATATGCCCTGGCTAGATACAGGAATCGAATCTGGAATTGTGATAGTTGATCTGTTGGCGGTTGTAATTTCCAGCAGGTGGTGAAGGAATGATTGAACACTTTTGACATTCGAATGCCCCAAGTGATGATGAAGGAGTCTTGAATCAGATTACTCTGCAGATTGAGAGATTTCTTGAAATCTTGACTGGACTGCCCCAGGTTAACTGAATTTTGAAAGATCTGTTGAAACCTTGACTGGACTGCCCCAGGTTAACTGGATGGTGCTATGTCATGCCCCTTGTTGATAGGAGATTTGTCGTTGGAAGTGTCATCCTTTTGAAGTGATTTTGTTCACTGAGAGAGTTTTCGTTCCTCCGAACATTCGCTGTATGAATTTCTTCGCTGTCAAACAAAAAGCCAAATGCAGACAGTGATATTCAAGCAATGCAAAGTTTATGTTTGTCTCGAAGTTTTTGCAAAATGCGTTTTTTAGCAGAAAACTTTTTATAAGACAAGTCAACACAAGATTTTAGAGCAAAGCCTTATAGGAGTCAGGATACCTTTTGGAACAGTATGCTTTCGAACTAACCCATGCTTCAATTAGGACTTTTAAAGGGTTGTAACGTGGCCTGGTTCACGGTTTAAGAAACAAAGGATAAAGGCTCAAAGTATATTTGTACCCACCCGCTCTACGTGATGTTCTTCACACCTAAGCTCAGTTAATTGTGCGTCGCACTCTGTTTTGAGTTTGGAACGACCTTTTGGGCGATGGTTCACCAGTTGAATTTGGGGAGACAGTCATCATCTCCTTTTTCTTTGCAACATTTTTCATGTTGTTGAGGATTTGTAATGACCTCACTATTTTGATTTTGATTTGTTATCCCTAACTTTTGCCTGACTGTTCCCATTTTCGAGATTACAGTCAGCGGGATGCCCCAGCTTTCTTAAGCCTCCTTTATAGGTTTTGGCTTGGTGGGATTTTCTCTTTTGAGAGATTGACTGCCTATATGATAGGGAACCACCTTTTTCTTTTGATTCCAAAGGAATGCTTTTCTTTTTCTTTGACGTCGTTCATTGTATTACGAACTGAGAGTTTGCGACTTCAATGCGCGTTTTCTCTTGAATTAACTGAAATATTACCCTGTCCCGGGTTTATATCAAAGGTTTTGATTGTTTAGAACAGAAAACTCCTACTTCTTTGGCTCGAAGGGGTTGACTAGGGATTATCTTCCTTATAACTCCAGTTTTTGGGAATTGAAAGAAATGCCTGTACATCATCAGCAAGGTCTGTTCAAAAGCATACTGTATGAGATTATGGTATTATTTCGTCATCCTCCCTCTAAAGGCTTGCAGCTTTTTATCAAGAGTTAAATATCATAAATAAAACATAAGAGTAGTGAACACGAATGGATGAATTCAAGACAAACATATGCAATGCATTAATGAAACAGAGTTTGACATCAACAGTTAATTGTTTGATTAACAAAAGAAAATTACAACTTTGAAAATTCAAATGAAGCAAAAGTCTCTCAGTTTGAGCTTCGTCACTTTAGGTGGAGAACCCCTTAACGGAAGATTTTCATCTCGTCGTCTGGCATGAACTCCAGCACTCCAATGTCGATCAGATCTTGAATCTTGTTCTTCAAGGCCCAACAGTCGTTGGTGTCGTGTCCCGGGCTGTAGGAGTGGTAAACACAAAATGCGTCGGGACGATAGTTAGGAGATGAGGTATTGAGCTTCTGAGGAGGATCCCTTTAAGTAAGCAGGTTGACCTCCAACAGGCGCTTCAGTATGAAGAATGATGGTATCTCAGTCTCCATGAACTGTCTTCCCGATGTTTCTTGCTTACGCCGATTACCCCGTTGACGCTGGCGAGGTTGTTGATGGGCTTGTGACCCTGAAGCAAGCGAAGGAGCCTTCCCCTTGTCTTCTTGAGTGGATGGAGGCTGAGCGGTGACTTGCTCTTCAACCTCAGAGGTTTGCCCCAATTGGTTGTTTTGAAGCAGTTGGCGGACGAGAACTCTGAGTTCCTCTTGTCTTTGAGATAGGTCTTGGATGAGAGCCATCTGGCCCACCAACTGTCCCATCACTTGGATCCTCAAGGTTGTCAAATCAAACTGCAGCTCCGCAAGCTGATCACTCCTGGCATTGTTTGAATTCTCCAAGCCCTTTGTGAGGAGAGCTTTCATTTCTTCTTGCCCCAGAGACAAGTTCAGGAACATTTCCTGCAGCTGAGCAGTCTGGTCTTGGATGTCTTTGACAGACCTTTCTAGAGCCATCTCTTACTGAAATAAACAGTATGAGAGTAAGGAAACCTGAAAAAAGGAAAAACTATCAAAATGCAATGATATGTGGATGCATGCTTTCGAGGATCTCTTGGGGTAAACACAAGAAAATGTTAGAGGTTGAACTTTGCTCTTGGATTAGAGAACTTTGCACCGGTGGACGTCTTTCCATGAGAATCAAGCTCACCATGTCAAGTGGGTCATAGCCCTTGATTCAAGTTGTTGTACTTGAACTTTGATTGGAGAACTGTGCACTGGTGGATGTCTTTCCACAAGAATCAAGCTCACCATGTCAAGTGGGTCATAGCCACTGATTCAAGTTGTTGCACTTGATCTTTGGTTGGCGTTTGTTAGAGGAGAAACCTCTGGCCGTTTGGTAGACGTCTAGTTCAACGCAACCCTGCATCAAAAAGAACCCTCGAGATTCTTGAAATGGTTATTGAAAATGCTATGGTATGATGTTATGATGTTATGTACATGTATGCAAAAGCAAGTGAGTGTATATACAGGCAATCATATTCACACAAAGCAAATAAGTCCTTAGGTTTAGGCTTGCATGGGGTTGTAGGTAAGTACCCTCTTGAAGTTAGTTGGCTCATCCTGTCCTAAAATAGAAATCGGGTTCTAAGGAGCTCAATATCATTGGATTGTTTTCTGTGTTCATCGTTTCGGTTTAGCCACTTAACTGGCGACCAAAATATTCCAAGAAAACAACCCTCCATGAGTGTAGTATCGAGTATCTACCAACTTCGGACTGCACCAAAGTCGGTCATCTCACTACCCCTAAAAAGGCTAAGATGGTCAATTAAGGTTCTAAGAGTTCGTTAGTGCTTCACGACATCACTCAGCGGCCCCGTACTCTCCTTGATTGAACTCAAGGGTTACCGGTACTCACAAATATGTCACACTAACATAGCTTACTGCTTCAACCATGTCGGTATACCCCGCACAGTTCCCTCACAGTTTTTTTGCTATTTACCTAAGAAGGTGCCCCGAATCCGAGTGTAGGATTTACAACAAACCCAAACAAGGACCCAAAAGATAAATCAATCAAGGAAAACAAAGCAAGAATGTAAAGGTGATCTAAACCCTAAGGTAACCCCACTTTTAAACAAGTCCCCAGCAGAGTCGTCAGTTCTGTGATACGGTGGGAGAACTGACTTGGGTTTTGTGTTTGTATTCGCACTTGTTCGGTTTAGCAAGAGTCGCCACCGACTTTTTATTTTATCCTAAAGGAAAGGTTAAAAGCACAGGAAAAAACCTTTTTGAGATGTTTCGTGGGTTCGGGGGTAGATTATGAAAAGGGAAGGTATTAGCACCCTTTTCATCCATGGTTATCCATGGGCTCTTAGTTACTTGGTTTTTAGATCACTTGCCTTGATTTTCGATTGCTTGAAATTGTGGTGTGTGTGTGTGTGTTTTTGAAAATGTTTTTGAAGAGATGCCTTGTCTTAGGCAACCAATGTAATTGACTCGTGTTTGAGTGTTTTACAAAAGTGTGTATCTTTTCGAAAAGATGTTTCAAATGTTTTTGAGAGTTTGTTTTGAAAGTGTGTATGAAATATGGTTTTTGAAAAGAAGGCAAATGTTTTCGCAAGTTGATCTCAAGTAACTAAGAGTTTTGTCTACCCCTATTGTACTCAAAGGTTTTCTCTATGTTTTCAACCCCTTTTAATAATTTTGTTCCACCATTGAATTTGGTGGGCAATCTTGCATTTAGGAAGTTTAACGGGACGGGCGCGGGTCATCGTATGGACCATGAATGCAATGGTGCCAAGTGTCTTTGGCAATTTGCTTTGAAGGGACTTGACCATTTTGATAGGCGACTTTCGAAAGCGTCATCGAGGGACTTATGATCATTTGAATTTGTTTTGCCAAAGAAACTCGACGTGCAAGCATGGCCCATTTTGGAAGGCAACACGTGGGATTACCCTAGGGGGTGCAAGTGTGATTGTGTATTGATTTCATGTATTTGTCTTGTATTAGGTTATCTAGCGTTTGATTTTATGTACATGCAAACCCTAGGTCTAACCATGGTATAATTCGAAAGCGGTAAATTGCAAGAATTTAAAGTCTACGCTATTACAAATAGTATCCGAGAGTGGGGGTACAAATTCACAAATGGGGATGAGACTTTAGGAATGTAGTGTCCAATAAATTACAACCAAATCGAATTGCGACCAAAATGTAATAAGTATTAAATGTATAGCAATGTATAGCAAATGTATAATGCATCAGATGTAAAATGTATTGTATAAGTGTACGTGTACATGTATTTTATTTACAGGTTAAGAAAATGTGAATTTTAATGTGAATATTAAGTATTGTATTTGTTCTTTTGTTAACTATGTACAAAAAAGGTATTTTAAAAGAAAGAAAAATGTTTTTAAATTCTATTCTTTATGGTGTTAAGATAAAAATATATTTTAATTAATTATGTACAAAGAAAGTATTCTTTAGAAACAAAAGAAAAGTATTATCCTAAGAAAAATTAATATTCCATGTATAAAAATTTAAAGAAAGTGTAAGTTTAATTGTAAAGAAAAAAATTATTTTTATTAGTTTCTATATAAAATTTAATTATGATATATACATAAAAAGTATTGTTAGTGTAAAAATAAAATAAAATTAGTATTAAGTAAGTTATAAAAAGTGTGGTTAATTAATGTAAAATATATTAGTTAAAGCAATAAAAGGATAAGAAAAAATGTTAGTAAAAGAAATGAATGGGCTTTTTTTGGAGTTATGCTGGCCCAAACGCAATTTATAGAGAAAGAAACAGAAAGGGGGGTGTACCCCAGATCCGGGTGGGCTTAGGCAAATGAACGGGCAAGGCCCAAAGACTTGAATAGTTTTAGGGTTCATCAGTTTTTGTTTCACTTGGGAAAGCTTTAGGGTTCACAGAAGCGGCGTGCCGTTAGCTTCGTCCTCTTCGTCTTCTCCGATTAGCTTCTGAACAGCTTGCTCTTCGTCCAAGCCACCAATGCCAACGCTCATCCTCTTCCCTCCAGTGGCTTAACCAGTGACATGGTGTAACGGTAATGGTTCCATTCTTTAAATGCGTTAGGGTTTTTGCTATCTCTTTGATTTTATGCTTTGATTGAATTCTGATTTACGTGTTTTTGATTTGTGTACTTGAGGTATGAAAGGGAAGGGCAGAAAATTATACTACCTTTATCTTCTGGAGATGGAGGAGGAAGGGATCTGGGAGGCGCGTAGGAGGCTTGGGCAGAGAACGTGGTGCTGACTTGCTCTTGGAATCCGGTATTTCGTTCTTTTTCTGTTGCTTAATGATGCCTCTCTGAAAGCCTAATATATATCTTCTTTTCTTCTTCTCTGACTCTTTGGCTTACTTTCTGAATTGGTTTCCTTTTGGAATGCTTGTTGTATGTTGAGATTGAGAATTCTCTGAGCCCCTTTTTGTTGCTTCTGAACATGCTTTAGCTTGATGTGTTTGCTATCCTATGATGATTCCAACTGAGGATTTATGTTGCCTCGATGATTTTTGATGATGATATGCTGGAAATGCCTTTGAATATATTTGATTCTTTTCCTCTTCTCTTCTGGTTGCCTTGTGTTTGGTAGCCCAATGATGAGAAAACTCTGAGGGCTTGAGCTGCCTTGAATGCTTAGGCTTGCTGTAACAGGTTTTCTGGCTTTTGGCTGTTTGGGTCTTGGCCTTGTTTGTGGTCATGTAAACTGGCTTGATGCTTATGTTTCAGCTTGGCATGGTTTGGACATCAAAGGTTTTTAGGTTTGGCTTGTGTAGTTTGCATTGAAACAGGTCAGGTTTGTAGAAAAGGGTCTTTGAGGTCTATGCTTCTGTTAGGCTTTATGCAGGATGATGCTTGGAAGTGTTACAGTTTTGACACAGGTTATGTGTTTGGATGCTTAGGCTTCAGCTAGGACAGTGGTCTTGGCTTTGACAGTTCAGGCAGGTAAGGCTTTGGTTGAGGCTGGAAACAGATTACTGATGGTTAATGGTTTGATATCTGCATATGCTGGTTTATTGGTTTGGTACAAGTTTAGGCTTGTGGGCTTTGTTTGACAGGTGAGGTTTACTGGTTGTTGTTGGTTGTTAACTGGTTATGGCCTTGCAGGTTTGACACAGGTTACAGGTTATGCTGTTTGGATATGGTTTTGGCTTGCTCCTCTATGGCCTTAACAGGTTGTAAGGTTCTTCTTATCAGGCGAAGGCTTGACAGCTTGTGGTTTTAATCTGTTTCTCAGTTCTGCCTTTTTCTTTTGATCTCTCCTGCTTTGATATCTTCTGCTTTGATATCTCATGTCATTTGCAGTTTTTGTTTTTTTATCCTTTATGTCAAGCCTAAACTGTAAGCCCTATTTCTTTTTCTCTCCTTCTTCTCTCTCCAGTACAACTTTAAAACAATAAAAAATGTTTGTGTTTGTACTTTTCTGAAAAAGCAAACAGCTGGGAAATGATGAAACGATATTGCTTGCACTTCTAACCTTTCTCTGCATACTTTCCATTTTCCTGATATTTGCATATCTTCTTTTGACAGCTTTGATGGCCTTTTGTACTTTGACATCTTTTGGGCAAATTTTGTTTAGTTTGTGACTTTAGTTAGGCCATTTTGTTTGCCTTTGGACTCTGTAGTTTGATTTGGATTTGGACTTTGTATCATGCTATTTGAGACTTTGGAAATTATGCAGTTTTGACAACTTTGAAATGTGCAATTTTTGACTTTGTGCATTCACATTTAATTTGCAAACATTTTCATCCCTCTTTGTGAACCGGGAGAAATCCCGTGATTTGTAAAGAGGGCGAACTGATCCCGACCATTTGCTTTTAATGATGAACTCTATATCTGTCTGCTTTTTAATTATTTATCTGCAATTGACTTTTCTTCTTTTCTTTTGCAGATAAAAATTGAATGGAGAGGATTTAGCAACAGATGAAGAATGAAGAATTGAAGATTTAGAAAAAATTAGGATAGTCTTATTTTTAATTTAATTATTGTAACTATTATTATTATAAATACCGTGTAAATGAATACTTGTATTTACATAATAATTTGTAACAAATATTTAAAGATGAAATAAAAATTCTTTTTATCCAATTAATTCTTTTTATCCTTTTCAATTATTTATTTTATTATTTATAATTATAAAATTATAATAAATGGAAATAAATTCCAATTATCTAAACTCAGAATAATAAACAATTAAATAAACAATGTTTCAGCATCGATCAACTAATAAATCTGGTGCTTCACAAATCCAAAGCAAAGCACAGTCAATCACAACAACTGCCCAGACGTATTTTCCCTTTACTGATTCTAACAAAACACTGCAAATTCAATCCCAATGCATCCTTTCACTGATTTAGTCACACAATGCGAATTCAATCCAAATGTTTCAATCCACATCTCAGCATAACTTGAAAAATAGTGTAGAGTTAAACCTTTCTGAGGAACCGCGCATAAAAAACCCTAATTCCTGATCAAATGCCAAAGAAACGTTCGCCTGATCAAAGTTGAGCCAAAATCAACCAAACCCTAAACAAACTGTTTGAATTGTTCCAGAGCCATGAAAATCAATGAAAACCCTAATTTTGTCTGACTGACGAGAAAAGTCTGTTTGACCGATTCTTGAGCCAATCTGAAAAAATCAGGAAAAGCCTGAAGTTGTGATTTCTTGGGGAAAAAATGCGAGGGAAAATTTTGGGGTACAACAGTATCGAATCTGGAATTAGTCGCCCACAGATATGCCCTGGCTAGATACAGGTATCGAATCTGGAATTAGTCATCCACATATATGCCCTGGCTAGATACAGGTATCGAATCTGGAATTGGTCGTCTACAGATATGCCCTGGCTAGATACAGGTATCGAATCTGGAATTAGTCGCCCACAGATATGCCCTGGCTAGATACAGGTATCGAATCTGGAACTGAGAATGAGAGATAATTTCCTGGCCTGTTACAGGGGTTGATCTTCAAACTCTTCATGCAGATATGCCCTGGCTAGATACAGGTATCGAATCTATAATCAATCGCTCACAGATATGCCCTGGCTAGATACAGGTATCAAATCTGGAACTTCAAACTCTTCATGCAGATATGCCCTGGCTAGATACAGGTATCGAATCCACAATCAATCGCTCACAGATATGCCCTGGCTAGATACAGGTATCGAATCTGGAACTTCAAACTCTTCATGCAGATATGCCCTGGCTAGATACAGGTATCGAATCTACAATCAATCGCTCACAGATATGCCTTGGCTAGATACAGGTATCGAATCTGGAATTAGTTGCCCACAGTTATGCCCTGGCCAGATACAGGTATCGAATCTGGAATTGGTCGTCTACAGATATGCCCTGGCTAGATACAAGTATCGAATATGAAACTTCAGAAGGTTGGTCGAGATGAAAGATAATTTCATGGCCTGTTACAGGGGTTGATCTTCAAACTCTTCATGCAGATATGCCCTGGATAGATACAGGTGTCGAATCTACAATCAATCGCTCACATATATGCCCTGGCTAGATACAAGTATCGAATCTGGAACTTCAAAACTCTTCATGCAGATATGCCCTGGCTAGATACAGGTATCGAATCTACAATCAATCGCTCACAGATATGCCCTGGCTAGATACAGGTATCGAATCTGGAATTGGTTGTCTACAGATATGCCCTGGCTAGATACAGGTATCGAATCTGGAACTTCAAAAGGTTGATCGAGATAGCTTTCCTGGCTGGATACAGGCGTAGACCTCTAATCTGAGAATGAAAGATAATTCCTGGCCTGTTACACGGATTGATCTTCAAACTCTTCATGCAGATATGCCCTGGCTAGGTACAGGTATCGAATCTACAATTAATCGCTCACAGATATGCCCTGGCTAGATACAAGTATCGAATCTGGAACTTCAAACTCTTCATGCAGATATGCCCTGGCTAGATACAGGTATCGAATCCACAATTAATCTCTCACAGATATGCCCTGGCTAGATACAGGTATTGAATTTGGAACTGAAGGTTGATGGTAATATCTTTTGATTGACCTTTTGCTGAAAAGGCAAAACATTAGTTGTATGCAATGTCATGATGTATGAAATGCATGATGTCATGATGTTCTCAAAACGAGATCGTGTCGTATGCACTTTATCATGTATGTGAATAGGAGATATGAAATGTGAAATGTGAAATGTTTATGAATGTATTTTCGTCTGGGAAAATAAATCCTTGACGAATGCCGAGAGTTTGAATCTTGGGCTGATGTTGAAGATTAGAGTTCTTCGTTTCCGCTGGGGATGATGATTGCAAGAATAAACCAGTAGGAGAAGATGACTCCGTTGGGGAATAAACTTGTTGAAGAGATTACTCTGCGGGGAAATACTCTGTGGGAAGAGATGCTTCGCTGAGATTTTAACGAGAACTCCGCTGGGGATTCCGTTGATAAGTTATGTTGGGGAATTTGATGAACTCCGCTGGGGGATAGGAAGAACTTCTTCGAGGAGGATCTTTCCGTGGTAATTAGCTGAGGATAACCCAGTTAGACCCTGGTGGGGAATAACCTTTGAACATAGTCGGGGAGAGATATTTGCACTCTGCAGGGGAGAAGCTTCCGGAATCTACTGGGGATAAGCTTCCAGAATCTACTGGGGAGGATGATTCAACTCTCCTGGGGAAACTTTTGGACTGTACTGGGGAGATTGATTCCACTGGGGTGCCTTGTATTCTGTCGGGGAACAATCTTATATTTCCGTCGAGGAATATTAAGACTGCCGGGGATGTTTGCTTGGGAACATCTGTATACTCCACTGGGAAATGTTGAGATCTTCTGGGAATACCCAACTTCCTTAAGACTAACTCTGCTCGGGGGAGAGTATTGCTGACTTGTTGGAGATACTGTGCCTTTTTGGGGCTGCTGGGAGATCAACTCTGCTTGGGGAGAGTATTGCTGAGTCTCGTCTTACTCTGCGAGAAGTGGAGGTAACTTGGTCATGTTCTTCAGCTGAACTTACCTTGGTACCTCGGTGGACAGAGCAACCAGATCACTTAGACAATTCTTATTGCCCCAGCTTCTGTGGGAGAAGATACCTGTGGCGGTGCTCGATAACTGCCGATTGACAACTCTTTTTCTGGTAGGCAAGTGACGAGATGACGAGACATAATCGTACACTTTGATCCCTAACTTTTTCCTGGACCGCCATTTCGGGTTTTCAGTCCATCGGGATACCCCTTTTTGCCCAAGCCGCCTTTTCAGATTTTCGACTTGCCGGGTGTACAAATTTTTTTATTTTCATCCCTGATTTTTGCCTGAACCCTTTTGGTTCGCCGGGAAGCCCTTATTTTTGCCTAGGTGTGTCAACCTAGCGGGTCTTTGATTATGCGTAGTATTTTTTCGACTATGTCCATGCTCTGAGAGTGCAGGGAATTAGCACTGTCAGTAGTATTGTGTTGCCATACTACCAGAAGATGTCTGACCGTGCAAGATTCGTTGCTGGAATTCATGTCCAATGCCCCAAGTGATTCAGATGGAGATCTGCCCCTGGCTATTTGGCATTTTTGAGAGATTCCCTGAATCTTGACTTGACTGCCCCAGATGATAGACAATGCTCATGTCGTGCCCCTTGGTTGGAAGTGTTTTTCCACTTGAGGTGATCCTTCTGTTGAGAAGACTTTTGTTCACTGGATATTCTTCGTGCGAATTTCTCTGCTATTCGAACAAATAATCATATGCAAACAATGTTATATTAAAAATGCAAAGCTTATGTCTGTCTTGACGTTTTTTGAAAATGCAGTTTTCAATATAAACAAGTGATTTTTGTAAAATATGATGTCAACTCAAGATTTTACAGCGAGCCTTATAGGAGTCAGGATACCTTTGTAACAGTATGCTTTCGAACTAACCCATGCTTCAGCTAGGACTTTTTAAGGGTTATAACGTGGCTTGGTTCACGGTTTGAGAAACAAAGGATAAAGGCTCAAATTTATTTGTACCCACCCGCTCTTCGTGATGTTCTTCGATCCTAAACTCAGCTAATCGTGCATTAGATCTTGTTTGAATCCTTGCTCTGATATTCCGGTGATGGTTCGGATGTTGATAGTTTATTTTGACCAGGCAGACATTTCTTTTTGTTGAGGGTTTGTAGGACCTCTTTCTTTTTTATTTCGTTATCCCTGTTTTTTGCCTGAACTATTTCTATTGTGATTACAGTCAGCGGGATGCCCCAGTTTTTGTAAGTCTCCTTCATAGGTTTTGACTTATTGGGCTTTGTTTTTGAGAGATAATGACTACCTGTCTTTATGATTATTCGGAACCATCACTGTCTTTTGTCTCGGACGGACTTCTTTGATGCTGTTCATTGTGCATCTGGATCAACTGAGAAAACTACCCCGCCCTAGGTTATGATTAAGGGTTTTAATTTTTTTGAAAAGAAAAACTCCCACTTCTTTGGCTCAAAGGGGTTAACGAGGGATTATCTTCCTTATAACTCCACTGTTTAGGATTTGAAACAATGACTGTACCTCATCAGCGGGGTCTGTTCAAAAAGCATACTGTAAAGATCGTGGTATCGTTTTCGTCATCCTCCCTCAAGAGGCTTAGAATTTTTTAATCGAGAGTTGAACATCACAAAAATGAAAGCAGTTCGAATATAGTGAATACGAATGGATTGATTCAAAACAGACATATGTGATGCATTAATGAAATAAAAAAGTTTGACATGAATAAATGTTTGAACAATCAAAAGAAAATTACAAATTGAAAATTCTAATGAACAAAAAGTCTTCTCGTCTCAGGACTTGTCACTTCAAATGTCGAACCTTGGAGGGATGGTAGAAGAACTCAGCCTGACCACCTTGGGTGAATTCTAATGCTCCTTCATCAATCAGGTCCTGGATCTTGTTCTTCAGAGTCCAACAGTCGTCGGTGTCATGTCCAGGACTGTTAGAATGGTATGCACACCTTTCACTCGGGTTATACCGGGAAGAGGAAGTGTTGGGATTCTTAGGAGGGTCCCTTAACATTACCAGGTTCAGTCTCAACAGGCGTTGTAAAGCTTGAGACGACGACACGTTGAGCTTGGTGAATTGCCTCCTAGGCTTATCTGGCTTGCTCTGATCAACTCGTTGTTCTTGGCGAGGTCGTTGTTGGACCTGTGAAGTAGTAACAGCTTGGAGAGGTCTATTCATTGAACCAAACCTTTGACTTCTTGGAGGCTGATTACCGGTTTGATCCCCAGCCTCGACCGTTTGCTTCATGTCATTGTCTTGACAAAGCTGGTTGACGATGGTTCTCAGCTCTTCTTTCTCCCGAGCTAAGCCTTGGATGAGAGCCATTTGCCCCAGCATCTGGGTCCTCATTGCTTCTACCTCAGCTTGTAGATGTTTCAGCCGTTCGTCCTTGCTGTCTTTAGGACTCTTCTTGATCAAATTCCCCATGAGGAGTGTTCTCAACTCTTCCTGCCCCTTGGATAGGCTTAGGAAGATCTCCCTGAACTGAGTTTCTTGAGTATGAAGATCCTGGTTGTCTTGTTGGAAAGCCATTGCTGAAATAAACAGCGAAGGAGGTAAGTGACCTGTAACAAGGGTACCTGTTATGCAATGATGTGTATGTATGCATGCAATGTTTTCAAGGATCTCGCGGGGTAAACAAGAAAATTGTTAGAATTTGAATTTCGTAGCTTGATTGAAGGAACTGCATATTGTTGAGAGTCCTTCTTCAAGAGTCAAGGCTCACCATATCGAGTGGGTCATAGCCCCTGACTCAAGTTATCATGTTTGATCTCCAAACAATCTTGGCTAGAGGAAAATAAATCCCCTTTGCCCCTTGCTAGACATTTGGTTCATCATGACCTGCATCACAGACCCTTGAGACCCTTGAAATGGGTTAGGAAATGCAACGGTATGATGTTATGATGTTATGCTATGCGTGGAGTGATGTAAGTAAACCCTGTTATGAGCCCAGATTAAGGACTGTAAACAAAACCTGCAAGGAACTCATGTTGTCAGATAACAAGAATGTGCAAGTAGTCAAGTTTGAAGGCACACAAGTCACACAAGACAGCCCTTAGAGTTTAGGCCAGCATGAAGTTTAGGTACTACCCTCTTTCAGTTTCGTTGGTTAAGACTTGTCCTAGAAAATAGTAACCGGGTTCTAGAGGATCTCAATATCATCGACTACCCTCAATCGGTCATAACTCCAGCGTCGCAATCTTTTCTTGCGGCCAGAACCATCGCGAGAGTTTAGCCTCAATGAGTGTAGCATACTGCTACTGTTCTATGGCCAAGTTGGGTCAATTTAGGGTTCTAAGGTCGGTTGGTGCTTAATGACTCCTCAGAAGACCCATATTCTCCTCGTTCCAACACAAGGGATATCGGTACAGACCAAGGTGTCACACCAACGTAGCTACTGCTTCACCCGTGTCAGTCTACGTCGGACAGGTCCCTCACAGCTTATGCTACCTAAAGGGTATTCCCCAGATCCGGGTTAGGATCTACGAAACTCCGATGCAAGCCCACAAATATAAAAGCAATCAAGGCATACAATTGAAAACATAAGAGTGGTCTAATCCTAAGGTACACCTCACTTATATATCCCCAGCAGAGTCGCCAGTTCTGTGATCGGTGGAAATAGAACTGACTGTTTTAAAGCTGGTTCACGAAATGTCGCGGTAAGCAAGAGTCGCCACCGTCTTTTATGTTCTCCAACATGGAAAGGACAAAAGCACAGTAAAATTCCTTTTCGAGATGTTTCTCGGTTCGGGAGGTAGATTATAGAAAGGGAAGGTGTTAGCACCCTTTCTATCTGTGGTTATCCACGGGCTCTTAGGTACTTGCTCACTATGTTTTCAAAAAATTGTTTGTTTTTCTTGTGTTTGTGGGTTTTGAAAAAGTTTGTTTGAAAACTTCGTTTTAACTCTTGTATTTGTCCTCAAGAGTGTATGAAGTGTTTGTTTGAAAACTTTTGTCAGAAAAGTGTAGGTGCGAAAAGTATTTTTGTTTTGAAAGAGCAAGTACCTAAGAACCTCTACTTACTCAAAAGAAATTAAGCTGTGTAAATGTCCTTTAGACAGTACTATCCCACTATTGAGAAGTAGGTAGCACCGTCGTTGGAGTTTTCGGGTCAATTCGATTATAAGGGACATGTGTGATCACCAAAGCAATAGTAGGACGCCTTAGTGGTAACCCTAATGTCCTAGATCTTTTTTTATCCGAGGCAACTGTTTCGAGGCAACTTGGATCTTTAGACAAGAGGGCGACCTCTAAAACACCCTATACTTGATGACCATGTCGAGGCAACCAAGCGAGGCGTACCCTAGGAGTGGCATGTGCATGTGTGTTAAATTCAGTTAAGATTGTCTTGTACATGTTATTTGTGAGCTACGCTTTGATTTTATTTTTCAGACAAGTCTTGCATGCATAATTAACAGTTAATAGTTGTGCGGAAAATAAATTGCGGAAAGTGAATCTACGCTATTACAAGGCGTCGGGTATTTACATCGCCAAAAACATAACCCTTGAAAATAAATTGCGAGAAAATTAAAGAAAGCGATAAAAGCCCTAATTATCTATTACATTCTCGGAGCAGATACATAAATATAATCAAAATAATGATAGTGCACGAAAGAAATTGAATTGGGACGGCCTTAGGGTTTTGACCCTTTTTTGAGA
Organism: Vicia faba; assembly: GCA_948472305.1. Lineage (NCBI taxonomy): Eukaryota > Viridiplantae > Streptophyta > Magnoliopsida > Fabales > Fabaceae > Vicia > Vicia faba. Next base: position 60,798 of record CATIWC010001813.1, on the reverse strand, counting down.
AAAAAATGAATATTGGTCCTTTTTTGCAATTAATGAGATATTAAACCTAATAACTAATTAATTAATTAATTACAAGAAAAAAGTATTTTTTAGTTTTTTATGTTTTTTAATGAAAATAAAATAAAAAGAAATTAAAAATCAAAAGTTAGTAAAAACCTAAGTCTAATTTATTTTACTTATTATGAAAAATAGTCAAAATTAACCTAATTAAACTAAATCAATTTGGTTAGTATTTATTTACAAAATAATAATTAAAGGTGAAAATAATAATAATAATAATATAAAGAAAATATTTAATATTTTTTAATGTCTGAAGTTATTATAAAAATAATTAATTTAAGTTAATTAAATAATAATAATATTAACAATTAAAAATTATTAAAAGAAAAATAAAAGGAAAATTATGAAAGAACCAGGGGGTGTTGGGCCCTTTAGGAGGTTTGTTCTGGAAATCTGAGGCCCATTAACATCAAGCCTTGTTGACTTTCTGGAATTGTCCACGCTGGCTTTGACCAGGAGCATGGTGGTCATCCACTTTTTGACCATTGGATTGGTATTGTGAGACACATGGCATGATGTTGCTGGGAGCGCATGGTAGGACGCTGTTGGAAATCTGCACATAATCAGGTTATGAAAAATATGAACAAATATTGGGTGGACCTGGGAATCGAACCCAGGTCCCAATGGTTCCATGCCAGCACGTCTTCCATTAGGCCAACTGAACGCGTTTGTTAATAGAATAAACAACAAATATAATATTTGAAAAAAACAATCCATATGCTTGGAAAGCAACAAAATTGCGCGCTGCTTTTTGAATTGCCCAATGACGCTTCACCACATCATCATCTTCTTCCCTAAACCTGCAAAATATACGTTAGATAGCGGGGGTTTTTAACCCCCACAAACTGTATCGACCAAAAATAGCGAATAGGCGTAGGATGAATATAAATTGTTCGCGAGCATGGTGTTTGATTCGTCTGGCCTTGACGAATTCAATATAGGTTTCATGAAGCTTAATTTTTCCTGGGCTGTAAAGCCCCAATTTGAGACATCAAGAACCCTGAAATTCTTCAATGGTGATTCACGATTCTGTACACTATAATGCAATTAACCAATGCCATTAGCTTTGTAAAGGTTCAAGCAATGCAAAACAATGATTAGAACATGTTAATGATGCATAAAATGTGAGTTTCGATTCTGAAAAAGTTAAGCAAACCATGGGTCTGTGAATGGTGATTTCTTGAGCTTTGGCGCGTGATTTTGATTGCAAAAGGTTTCTGGAAGTTCTAGCAATGTGTTTGAATCCTTAAATTGCTTCGAAAAGGCCTGGAACCTGGAAAACAGTTTTGGCTTTTTCTTGATTTTTTTCAATGGTGGCTATGGCTTTCTGCAGCAATTCTCATGTGTATGGCATTAGGGTTGAGTTCTGTATATATAATGGACTGGATTTAGGTTAAATCTTGGCCAAGAAATCCATGGAATAATGGTTGGAATATTTGATTTTCAATCATATCTTTTTGCATCTTTTTGATTGAAAAATCTTGCCAAACTTGGAGATCCTTGTCCCCTTGATGTGCACACAAAATCTCCAACATATGTTGAACACTTTTGCTTCATAAAAAGATTTAGAAATCATATCTTGATATTTTCCTACAATTAAATGAATTAATATTGATTAAAAATTCAATTAATTAATAAAAAATAAGAAAATAATTCAATTTAAGCTCAATGGGTCGTGCATAGGCCTTGGACAAAGTTTCAAGAAGGAATTTGAGGCCCATTAGCAAAAATGATGTGTTGTGAGCAAAGTTGACTTTTGCAAATTCACAAAAATTTCCCAACTTCTCCAATGCATATCTTGCTAAATTTTGATCCTATGAACATGTTCTTGGACATTTTTGAAAGGTCTTGAAGTCCTCTAACCAATGCCTTTCGACCCATGTCATTTGGATTTACCAATATCAAGTTATGGTCTTTGACTTAAAGTGCATTTTTGTTGACTTTTGAAATTGACCTATAATGTAGAAATTGATAACTTTTTGTGAGAGCATTTCTTGGACTTGGAATATGAAGATGAGTTGTAGGAAATGTCATCCCCTTCAAAATGAGCATTAGATGGGATTTTTCTGATGAACCATGAAAAAGTTATGCCCTGGTCAAGTTACAGTTGACTTTTCTACTGTCCAAAAATAGTAACTTTTGCATCTTGATGATTTTTGAGCCATGCTTGTGGAATCATGATCAAGACTTGATCAAATGATGATTGTGAGCTCAAAATAATATGTTGACCAAAAATTATGACTTTTGACTGCAAAATGACCATTTTACCCTTGTAGTTGACTGTGAGCAAATAGGGCTTTTGACTGTGGAATTTGACATTGTGAGTCTTGAGACTTGACATGTAGATGCTTAACAATATATATAGGCCTATGGGACTTGATTGGACCCTTGAAAACCTCATATTCTTTGACAGAACCAAAACCCTAATTTTGACTGGCTTATGAGGCAGTTGGACTGTGCAACCCTTGAGTGGTCTTGAACCATTTGAAGATGATTCTTGACAAATCTTGGAGAATATGGGAGGGAAAATTTTGGGGTACAACAAATATGTTGAGATCTTCGCCTGGTCCTACGAAGACATGCCGGAACTGGATACAGATATTGTGGTTCATCATCTCCCTACAAGAGAAGACTGTCCACCAATCAAATAGAAAGTTCGTCGCATGAGACCCGACATGTCTGAAAAGATCAAAGCTGAAGTGATGAAGCAATTCAATATTGGATTTCTTGCTGTTACTTCCTATCCACAATGGGTTGCTAACATTGTTCTCGTGCCGAAGAAGGACGGCAAAGTCAGAATGTGCATGGATTACAGAGACTTAAACAGGGCTAGCCCTAAAGATGACTTTCCACTACCGCACATTGACATCTTGGTTGACAACACAGCTCAACATAAGGTATTTTTTTAATGGATGGATTTTCAGGGTACAACCAGATCAAAATGGCCCCCGAAGACATGGAGAAGACTACTTTTGTTACACAGTGGGGTACCTTCTGCTATAAAGTGATGCCATTCGGACTGAAGAATGTCGGGGCAACCTATCAGCGCGCCATGGTAGCTTTGTTTCATGACATGATACATCATGAAATTGAAGTCTACGTAGACGACATGATATCCCGTTCACAAACAGAAGAGGAACACCTCGACCGTCTACAAAAGTTGTTCGTCAGGTTGAAAGAGTACAAGCTCAGACTGAACCCTAACAAGTGCACTTTCGGAGTCAGGTCTGGTAAACTTTTGGGATTCAACGTCAGTAACAAGGGCATCGAGGTTGATATTGCCAAAGTTAAAGCTATACAAGAAATGTCGGCCCCTCGCACTGAGATGGAGGTCAGAGGTTTCTTGGGACGCCTAAACTACATTGCAAGGTTCATCTCTCACCTAACGTCTACCTGCGAACCAATCTTCAAGCTGTTGAAGAAAGATCAGGTGGTTAAATGGAATGATGACTGTCAAGTTGCTTTCGATAAAATCAAAGAGTATTTGCTGGAACCTCCTTTCTTGATGCCACCCATTGAAGGAAGGTCGTTAATCATGTATATGACTGTCTTGGAGAATTCAATGGGGTGCGTATTGGGCCAACATGACGAGTCTGGCCGAAAAGAGCATGCCATTTATTACCTTAGCAAAAAATTTAGCGACTGTGAGACTCGCTACTCACTGCTCGAGAAAACTTGTTGCGCTTTGGTATGGGCTGCTCGCCGGCTAAGGCAGTATATGTTGACACATACCACTTTGTTGATCTCTAAGATGGATCCGATCAAGTACATCTTCGAGAAGCCTGCTTTATCTGGAAGAATAGCTATATGGTAAATGATCCTTACCGAATATGATATACAGTACACGACCCAGAAAGCTATAATGGGGAGTGTGCTAGCCGATCATTTGGCCCATCAATCTGTCGAAGATTACCAATCCATGAGATTCGACTTTCTCGACGAGGATATCATGACTTTGAGCAACATTGAAGAAAGCAGACCGTATGACGGACCTGAACAAGGATCCCGATGGAATCTGTACTTTGATGGTGCCTCTAATGCACTTGGAAACGAAATCGGCACGATACTTATCTCTCCAGAAGGTTGCCATACACCTTTCACTGCTAGACTCTGCTTCAGCTGCACCAACAACATGGCCGAGTATGAAGCTTGTATCTTTGGTATCAAGGCTGCTATTGACTTGGGAATCAAATCTTTGATTGTATTTGGGGACTCAGCTTTAGTTATCCGTCAAATCAAAGGAGAATGGGATACTAAACACCCTAACCTCATCCCTTACAAAGAACATGTTCTGACATTGTTACCACATTTCGAGCAGATTACCTTCGAGCACTTCCCGCGAGAAGAGAATCAGCTAGCAGATGCTCTAGCTACAATGTCATCCATGTTTAAACTTAACTGGGATAATGAGGCTCCTCAAATCACCATTGAAAGAATGGACGAACCTACACATTGTCACGAGATCAATACCGAAGAAGTAGTGGACCGACTATGGTTTCATGACGTCAAAAGGTATCTCGAAGCACAAGAATACCCTGAAGGAGCTTCAGTCAACGACAAAAAGTTTCTTAGGAGATTCTCTGTCAAGTTCTTCGTGAGCAATGGTATTCTATACAAGCATAATCATGATTGCATTCTGCTCTATTGTGTAGACAAGATGGAAGCTGAACAAATTATGGTTGAACTGCATAATGGCACCTTTGGCACCCATTCAAGCGGTCATACGATGGCTAAGAAGATTCTAAGGGCAGGCTATTACTGGTCTACCATGGAAGCTGATTGTCATCAACATTCCCGTACTTGTCACAAATGCCAAATCTACGCTGACAAGGTACACATACCTCCAGTTCCTCTCAATGTCCTAACAGCTCCTTGGCCATTTGTGATGTGGGGAATCGACATGATTGGAGAGATCAAGCCTACATCATCTAATGGACATCGTTTCATCCTGGTGGCCATTGATTACTTTACCAAGTGGGTTAAAGCAGCGTCCTTCGCTTCCGTTACAAAGAATGTGGTTGCCCGCTTCATCAAGCAAAACCTCATTTGCCGGTATGGTATCCCCGACAGAATCATCACCGATAACGGTACAAATTTGAATAATACTATGATCACCGCTATGTGTGAGCAGTTCAAGATTCAACATCACAATTCATCTCCCTATCGGCCTAAGATGAACGGTGTTGTCGAAGCTGCGAACAAAAATATCAAGAAGATCATACAAAAGATGACAGTCACCTACAAGGACTGGCATGAGATGTTACCGTTTGCTCTGCATGGATACTGTACCATGGCATGAACATCAACAGGGGCAACACCATATTCTTTGGTATATGGCATGGAAGTTGTTTTACCTATCGAGGTTCAGATTCCCTCCATGAGAATCATGAAAGATGCTGGTTTGAGTGAAGACGATTGGATTCAGACCCAGCTTGATCAACTTAACTTGATTGACGAGAAGCGACTTACTGTTGTTTGCCATGGCCAGGCATATCAAAAGCGAATGATCAAAGCTTTCAACAAGAAAGTCAGAAGACAAGTATATCAAGTCGGAGATCTTGTAATCAAGCAGATCATCTTGCCGCAAAGTGATCCCAGGGGCAAGTGGACTCCTACTTACAAAGAACCATTTGTGATCAAAAACATCTTTTCTGGTGGGGCAATGATCCTGATCACCATGGACGGTGATGACCTGCCGCACCCTGCAAACGCGGACATAGTCAAAAGATACTACGCATAAAATGACCTGACAAGTTGAAAACCCGAAAGGGCGACTTGGGCAAAAATGGGCATCCCGGTGAATCGAAAACCCGAAAGGGCGGTTCAGGCAAAAATTAGGGATAAATAAAAAATTTGTACACCCGACAAGTTGAAAACCCGAAAGGGAGACTTGGGCAAAAAAGGGTTTCCCGGTGGACTGAAAACCTGAAAGGGCGGTCCAGGCAAAAGTTAGGGAATTAAAGCGTATGACTATGTCTCGTCGGATCACTTTATGGACAATTTATTCACATACAAGCTCCAGGCTTCTGATCGATTCATTCATCGTTGGTCGAAGCAACGAATGGACAAGATACTCAGAGTTACGAAGGCTATAGCAGAATGGGAACCCTATGGAATTTTTACACATAGCCATCTTTCTTTGTATAAATTTTTCTCAATTTTTACGAAAACATTCTCTTACTAGGATGTCTGTCTCCGTTGTACAAAATACTTACACAAAGTTAATACAAAGATACTTCTAAGTGCAGAAAACTATTTTCCTTTTATTTTTCTTTACACTTATGTTTTATTTGAAAACGTCCAATGGTCTATTAAATGAGCATATGCATTTGAATATAATCACTGTTTACAAATAAACGAAAATGGGAAAGAATAATTACTGATAGGTTGGAAGTATAGGAAAACATCTTTAGGCTATTCCAAGTGAAATCCCCTACAGTACATCATTTGGATCCCCAGTGGAGCTAAACCTTGAAAAACATATCCCCAACGGAATTAAATTTCAAAGTCCTCACCAGAGTCGAAACTTCAAATCCCCAATCCCCAGCGGAGCCAAATCTTTGAACTACAGGCCCTCAGCGAAGATGAAACCTTCTTCCCCAACGAAGTCCAAAACTTCAACCCTTAAAACCCCGGTGGAAGACCATCCAATTCCCTCCAATTCCATAGAGAGTTGTCCTAAAAACAGAAAGTTCCCCAGCAAGTTATCTTAAAGCCTGGAAATCAACCAGATAACAGTTAACTTTTGTTTTATCCCCAACCAAGGATAATTTCTCAGAAGATTGGCATACTCTCGAGCTCCTGATACCCTTAACCAAATGAATATTCTCATTCTTGCTTCCCCAGTAGATTGGCATACAACCCAAACTCTTGGAAACTCTCCAACAGAATAAACATTCTCCCCAGAGTTATTTCCCAGTAGATTGAAGATTCTCAATCCCCAGCCATAATCATCAAAGTTCTTTGGATTCCCCAAGCAGGTTTCTCAAGCAGACTTAATGGATTCCCACATCCCCGTGGAGTTTGCCAAAGTTCTTGTTAACCCCCACAAGTTGTCAAGAATTTTCTATCCCCAACGATGGTCCGAGGATTTTGAATCTCCAACAGCGGTCATGGATTTATTTTCCCCGGCAGTAGTAAAAGATTTTTCTATCTCCAGCTATCAAGGATTTATTTTCCTCAGCAAGGCAGCTAATCAGCTTACATGCACATACATTACATTCATATATCATAAACATTGATAGAACACATTTTATTACATCATACATGTCATGCAACATAACTTTGTGTTTCAGCTAACATTCTACCCTTTTCAGGATAAGATTAAAAGGTATCTTTAACAACTATTCAAAGATTTCAGATACAGTACGGATACACTCCAAGACATGGAAGTCATTCTGCTACTCATTCGGATCTCTTATTCAGATACAGTACGGATACGCTCCAGACACGGGAGTCATTCTGCTACTTATTCAGACTTCAGCAATCAGATACAGACTAGATACGCTCCAGACACGGAAGCCATTCTATTTCTCATTCAGATTCAACTATCAACTCCAGGTTCAGATGTACTCCAGACACGGAAGTCATTCTGTCACTTGTCCAGATCCCAGTTACAGTATGGATACGCTCCAGACACGAGAGTCATTCTGCTGCTCATACAGATCTCAACTTCAGATACAGTCCAGATATGCTCCAGACACAGGTGCCATTCTGTCACTCATTCAAACATTTCCCCAGCCTAGAGATGCTCCATACACGGATGCTATTATGTCGCCCATTCAGAATTCAGATACAATACAGATACACTTCAAACAAGGCAGTCATTCTGATATTCATTCAAGAATCAAATATAGTTATAGCTCGGATACGCTCCAGACACGGACGCCATTCCATTGTTCATACAAATCCAATCTCCAGATACAACTCAGATACGTTTCAAATTCGGATACCATTCTGATGTTCATTCTCCTGATATTTAACAAACATTTTGGATCGCATCTCTAAGCCAATCTCCAGAAAGATTCTATCATCTCCAAATGGCATCTTTAAGCCCATTCCCTTAACCTACATTTTGACGAGTGCAAATTTACGGGCACTCTAGTGTCCAATCCTCTTTTACCTTCGAGTCACGAAAGGCAAACTCGCCAATATAACTCTTCAGGTTAAAGAAGATTGAACACGAGCAGCTATTGTACCCCAAAATTTGCCCTCTCATTTTATCAAGATTTCCCCTCACAAGACTCTTTGAACTCAAGACCAAGCTAGGGTTTGCTCTGCTCAAGACATCTCCTTGCACTGTGGACCTAAAATTAGGGTTTGAGTTTGCACAGGGATTTTTGAGCTTCCAATGCTCAAAGTGACTTTCATGCTTCATGTTGGACTTATAATATTGCCTCTACCAAGTTTCAAGCCTTGAATCAAATTTTTGCCCAGTCAATTGGACAGTTGACCTAGAAATCAGCTGTATTGGGGAAAAAGTCAATTGTGGCCAATTTACAGTCAAACCTCATAATTTTTTATCCACATCAACATTATAAACTCATATGAACCATTTGATCAAGTTTGGACCACAACTCCTCAAGAAATTTGATCAGATCATCAAAAGGGCAAAATGGTCATTTTTAGGGTTTTGACTGTATGGGGGCGATTTCTGATTTTTAACCTAGCCAATGGAAAATTGGGTTCAAACATGGATTCAAGGACTCAATGGCATCATCTTGACCTATTCACAAGTTTCAAAAGATCTCAATTGCATTGGATTGACAAATGAATTTTCCAGTCAACTGATCAAAAATTGACTGTACACTGAAAAGTCAAACTTTGACTTTTTGGTAAAAATCAAGTGCCAAGGGTCATTTTTCATCAAGATGAGTACAAACATGAAACTTGTTTATCAAGAAACCTAATTTTGCAAATTAGGGTTTAAAGTTGAAAATTTTCATAACTTAGAATTTTTCTAAGTTATGAAATTTTCTTATTTTTTCCCAACTTTGCCCATTTTTTTTCACCATGATTCAATTGGATTCAAACAAAACTTCCAACATGAAAGTTGTAGTCCTCCACAAAATCTACAACTTTTATTCACAAAGTTTTCCAAAAAGAAGCTTGGGTCTCAAGTTATGATTTTTGGAACAAGGGTACATGAAACTTTTAACTTAGTGAAATTTTGCCCTAGTTTAGGCACGATTTTGACCTATCTTCATGGCAATTTTTCACAAAGTTCCACTTGGAATCTCAAAATTCATTTCAAAGATGGATTATATAGCATGTTACAAGCTTTCCAAAATGTCTAAGAACTCTCCAAAATCATTTATGGTTAGGGAGAACCGAAGATTTGAATTTGGCAAAAACTCACTTTGATCCATGGCATTTTCATGTTGACACAAGTTGCAAAATCTGTCCAAACTTGCTTTGTACTTGATTACAGGTCTCTAAACCCTTCCACACTCAAAAATTAAATGCAAATACAATGTACATTAGTCTTATTCTGATCAATGGAGCTTGGCACAATGAATAAATCCATTTATGGCATAAAGGTTGCAATACCATTTCCATAAAGCATACTTTTGCAATTTTGTATTTCTTGAGCCATGGACCTGCTCTCTTGATACAAACAAAGTCCACAAACTTCAGAAAAATCTCACCAACCCTATGCAGACCTTGAGCTAGCTTGTACAACCTTGGCCTTTGTCACTTCCTACCTTTTCTTCAAAAACAAGTCATTGTGCCAAAAGTCCGCAACTCTTGAATCTGATAAGAAAAAAGCTTGTAAGCATTCCAAACAACTTTTACACATTTCCTTGAGCAAGAAACACGAGCCATCCATCCCTCAAACACTCTTGAACATCAAAAAACCAAAAACTTGCAAAACAGGGCAGCTTCTGCATTTGCACTTCCATCTCACAAATCACTCGTGCATTTTGTCCCAAACCAGTTCCAATACCTTCCATATAACCCACCTAAACTATCCCAACCATTGGCCATTGACTGTAACTCCATTTACAAGCTTCACCATTTCTGATTTCAGCTTGTGCAGGTTGACTTCTACATGCTCATTCAAGCAAACTCAAGGCAAACAAAGTATTGGGAAAGGTCAGAGGAAGTTCAGGCAAGCTCAAAAGAACCTCAGGCCTCACTGAAAGTTGCTGCATTGCCATACTCGTTTTCAACTGAAACAGGTTTTTTTCAACTTTCTATCTCTCTATTTAGGAATCATTAGGCTTAGGTTTGTGAATAAAAAATGTAGTACTCATAGCCCCTAAGTTGTACATATGCTTAGTTTTCATTTAAGTTAAGTGTGCTGAGAGAATTTGATTGATGAACTTCCTGAAAAAGTTAGGTTAGAAATTAGGGCCAAGGAAATTCTCTCTGGTCTTTGAGAGTTAGATTAAGTTTTTTATATGGTTAGAATCGTATGATCATACTCTATAACTTTCATGTTGCAAGTTTTCGTTTTTAAGCATAAATGCAGGAGATACGAGTTGTACATCAGAACGCGCGTTTTTTTGTTCCAAGGTTGAAGATGAAGCTGATCTGGGTTGGGCCTTGACTTGGCTTGCTTTTGACACCTCCCCCTTTGCTGATTGCACCCCCTGAACCATTTGTTTTATATTTTCATATTATTTTCATTTTTTTTATTTCTGACTTTATTTTATTTTTTCTAAATATAAAAAATTACTAAAAATATTTTCCATAAATTTCTACATTTTTATTATTTATTTTATTTTATTTTGACACAATATTTAGTTTATTAGGTTTACTATATTTATTTTCTCAAATAAAAACTTGTAAATAACACATAAAAATATTATATTCTTACTTTTGTTTTTAATATTTACATACTTAAATAATATTTTCTCATATATCATTATTTTCTAAACAATTGTATATATTTATATTTATTTTCTTGTACATAAAATAAGTAATATAATATATATAATCTTAAAATAAAAACTAGGGTTTCTAGCCTTATTAAAAATAATATTTTTTCTAATTTATTTTATTTTTTGACACTTGAATATATTTTTTTATTTATTTTATTGTACATAAATAAATAAACATTATAATTTTCATACATATTCTTAAACCAAAAATTAGGGTTTTACCCTTAACAAAAATAACTTTTTTATTTTTCTTTTTTCAATACATTAAATATTTTTATTTTTACACACATAAAAATAAATAAAAACACTTTTTGCATATTCATAATATTTTTGCATATTTATATTTTATTGCTTATTTAAATATTGTTTATTTATCTTTTGAGCAAAGAAATTCAATTTGGATGTAATAGTAAATCTTAGGGTTTTAATTTCTTGCAAAATAATCCCCTATCCAAAATTGTATCCCCCTCCCCATATCAATAATGTAATAACTTAGATTACTTTTACGCATTTATGCTTTCAAATATGCCATGATAGAGATTAGGGTTTGTATGCAAAATTAAAAATCAAAACAAATAGCTAGACCTAATACAAGACAAAAATGCATGAAAATGATAACACATCTCACACAAACACCCCTAGGGTTTCATCCACTTGTTGCCTTAAAAATGGCCATGGTATGCATGTTGAGTATCTTGGCAAAAACAAAACAAAAAGATCATAGTCCCTCGATGGCGTTATCTTGGTTGCCTATACAAATTGATCTAGTCCCTCAAAAATTTGCTAAAGATACTTAGCACAATTACTATCATAGTCAATACGATGACTCGCGCCTGTCCCGTTTAACATCCAAATACAAGGTTGTTTACCAAATGCAATGGTAAAGCAACAATGTAAAAGGGTTAAAAATGTGTAGGAAAGACTCTTGAGTAGATAGGGTAGACAACTCTTAGTTACTTGATCAAAACTTGCAAACATCCTTGCTAATTTCAAAACACACAATTTCAAAACATTTTCCCAAAACAAACTTTCAAACTCTCAAACATTGAAACATATTTTCAAAAGACAAACACCTTTGTATACATTCAAACAAGAATCATTACAAAGGTTGCCTAGACAAAAGGCCTTTTTTCAAAACATTTTCAAAACCACACACAAAAGCACCATTTCAAACAATTGAAAAGCAAAAGCAAGTGATATAAACAAGTAACTAAAAGCCCATGGATAACCATGGATGAAAAGGGTGCTTGCACCTTCCCTTTTCATAATCTACCCCCCGAACCCAAGAAAACATCTCAAAGGTCTTTCCTGTGCTTTTTGACCTTTCCTTTGGATAAAATGAAAAGTCGGTGGTGACTTTTGCTAAACCGAAACATTTGCGAACATAAACGCAAAACCTCAAGTCAGTTCTTCCACCGTATCACAGAACCTTACTTGACCAACTTGGCCATTAGGACGTAGTAAGATGACCGGCTTTGATACAGTCCGAAGTTGGTAGATACTCGATGCTACACTCATTGAGGTTTGACTCTTGAGTTTTGTTTGATTGCGAGTCAATCGCTTATCAAACAGAACTTGGGGGAAAGATCAGTGATATTGAGATCCTTTAGAACCCGGTTACTTTTAACTAGGACAGGTTGAGCCAGCTAAAACTTCAAGAGGGTACTTACCTACAAACTCCATGCAATCCTAAAACTAAGGATTTGTTTGCTTTGTGTGAATATGATTATTTGTATATAAACCTGCTTACCTCGCGTATCTGTTCATAACATCGTAACATCATACCATAGCATCTTCAATAACCATTTCAAGGACCTCGAGGGTTTTGGATGCAGGGTCATGTTGAACCAGACGTCTAACAAGGGGAAAGAGGGTTTATTTTCCTCTAACCAAATGTCGTCAAAGATCAAGTACAACAACTTGAGCCAAGGGCTATAACCCACTTGACATGGTGAGCTTAATTCTCGTGGAAAGACATCCACCGATACAAAGTTCTCCAATCAAAGTTGTTGATCAAAGTTCAATCTCTAACTTTTTCTTGTGTTTACCCCGCGAGATCCTTGAAAACATGCATCCACATATCATGCATCATATCATGACAGGTTTCTCCCATACAGGTCTCCTTATCTTCCTACTGCTTATTTCAGAGAGATGGCTCTAGAGCAGACTATCAAGGACATCCAAGCTCAAAACGCTCAACTTCAAGAGATGTTTTTGAACCTATCCAAGGGACGGAAAGAGTTGAAAGTACTCCTCGCTAGGAACCTGGACAAGGAAAATTATAAAGACAATAAGGACGAACGGTTGGAACAACTGCAAGCTGAGGTTGAAGCAATGAGAACCTAGATGCTAGGGCAAATGGCTCTTATCCAAGGCCTATCCCGAAGACAAGAAGAGCTGAGAACCATTATCAACCAACTTCGTCGAGACGGTTGCAACCGTATGGGGAAAACAATAAGGATTGGAAATCAAGTCACTGCTCAGCCTCCCATGAGACAAGAAGTCGGAAGACCTCCCCAATTTGCTACTACCTCACGAGCCCAACAACAACCTCTCCAACAACAACAGGGTAATCAGCGTAGGCGGAATACATCTGAAAGACGCTTCACCGAAATTGACATGTCATTGTCTCAAGCACTGCAACACCTATTGGAAGCCAAGCTGGTTTTATTAAGGGACCCTCCTCAGAATCCCAACACAGCCTCCCCAAAGTACAATCCAAATGCAAGATGTGCGTACCACTCCAACAGTCTGGGACATGACACCAATAGTTGTTGGACATTGAGAAATAAAATTCAAGACCTGATCGACGAGGGAGAACTAGAGTTTACACAAGATGGTCAGACTGAGTTCTTCTGTTATCCTTCAAAGGCTCACCACCTAAAGTGACAAGCTCAGACAAAGAGGCTTCTATTCATTTGAATTTTCAGTTGTAATTTCTTTTTCTTGTTCAAACAATTATCTATTAATATCAAACTTTGTTTTCATTAATGCATTGCATATGTTTGTTTTGATTTGATCCACTCATTTTCATTACATTTAAACTATGCTTTTTACTCTCTTTATGACATTCAACTCTTGCTAAAAGTTACAAGCCTTTAGAGGGAGGATGACGAAAACAATGCCATAATCTCATACAATATGCTTTTGAACAGACCTTGCATACGATGTACATGCGTTTTTTCAAATCCTAAACACTGGAGTTATAAGGAAGATAATCCCTAGTCAACCCCTTTAAACCAAAGAAGTGGAAGTTTTCTATTTTAACACAAATTGAAACCTTTAATCAAAACCTGGGGCAGGGTAGTCTCTCAATTAATTCAAACGCGCGTTCAAATTGCAAACTCTCATCTCGTAATACAACAAATGATGTCAAGAAACATTCCTCTGAAATCAAAAGACGGTGATGGTTCCCTATCACATAGGCAGTCATTATCTCTCAAAAAAGAAAAGCCCACTAAGTCAAAACCTACAAAGGAGACTTTAGAAAAACGGGGGCATCCCGCTGACTATAATCTCAAAACAAGAACAGTCAGGCAAAAATTAGGGAAAACAAATCAAAAGAAAGAGGTCACTATAAATCCTCAACAACATGAAAAAATGTTTCAAAAATGACTGCCTTCCAACAAACTTAACTTGTTTGAACCATCACCAAAACGTCATCCCAGACTCAATTGGAGTTCAAACGTACATTTAATTGAGCTTAGGACTGGAGAACATCATGAAGAACGGGTGGGTACAAATACACTTTGAGCCTTTATCCTTTGTTTCTTAAACTGTGAACCAAGCCACGCTACAACCCTTCAAAAGTCCTAATTGAAGCATGGGTTAGTTCGAAAGCATATTGTTACAAAAGGTATCCTGACTCCTGTAAGGCTTTACTCTAAATCCAGAGTTGAATTAAAAACTTCTTTACCTTCTAAAAATGCGTTTTTCAAAACTTCAAGACAAGCATAAACTTTGCATTACTTGAATATCACTATTTGTATATGGCTATTTGTTTGACAGCGGAGAAATTCACATAATGAATATCCAGTGAATGAAAGCTCTCTCAGTGAACAAAATCAATTCGAGAAGGATGACACTTCCATTGACAAAACTCCTATCAACAAGGGGACATGACATGTCACTATCCAGCACACCTGGGGCAGTCCAGTCAAGATTCCAAGAAATCTCTCAAGAATTGCAGAGTAACCAGGGGAAAGTCTCCATCCCCGTCACTTGGGGGAATTGAACGTCAATCCCGACAAAGGGTTACGTACAGTCAAACATTTCCTGGCAGTGCCACAAAAACCTGCTTCTAGGGGCAGTGACAAATCTCTCCAACAAACCTTTTCATAGGATGATTCCCCAGCCAAAGTTTAATCTATGAAAACCTTTCCCCAGCTGAGACAACCTCAAGAGTCCTCGAGGACTTTCCCCAACAAAGTCGTCACCTCTCTAATAGACCGACAACAAGGTTTATTTCCCCAACAAACGGTAGGATTCCCCAACTTGAGTTCGCCTCTCGGACTACTACAAGTCAAAGGACCACAACTCCCTTTCCCCAGTAGACTACTCTACAATCCTCAGCAAGTTACTGCGAAACCTGGACCCGACCAGATATCAGTTCAACTTCGACTCCCCAGTAAAGCAACGGACGACTAAGACTCCTAAACTCTTTCCCGAGCTGGAATAAACATGCTCCCCACAGAGTTTTCAATACCCTCCAGCGGATTTCTCCTCAAACAACAAAACAGGAATCCCCAATGGAAACATTCTAAGCAAAGTTTGAAGACACACCAACTCTTCAACAGCAGTCCAGGATTTAAAGGTTCCCCGGCATTTGTCGAGGATTTATTTTCCCAGACAAAAATACATTCATTAAACATTTCACATTTCATACATCCTATTCACATGCATGATAAGTGCATACGACACCATCTCATTTATTTTGAGAACATCATGACATCACGCATTTCATACATCATGACATTGCATACAGCTAACATTTTACCCTTTTCAGGAAAAGGTCAATCAACAGATGGCTACCAACAACCTTTTCAAGTTCCAGATTAATACCTGTAACAAGCCAGGAAAACTATTTGTGGACGACTGATTGTAGATTAATACCTGTAACAAGCCAGGAAAACTATCTACATGAAGAGATTGAAGATTAACACCTGTAACAAGCCAGGAAAACTATCTTTCTTTCTCAGGTCAAAGATTAACACCTAAAATCAGACAGGACAACTATCTACTTGACCATCATTGAAGCAACCCTACACCGGTTCCTTCTCACTTCCAGATGAAGTTTTACACGGACTTATCATTGAAGCGATCCTACACAGGTTCCTTCTCAATTCAAGATGTAGTTTTACACTGACTCATCATTGAAGTAACCCTACATCGGTTCCTTCTCACTTCCAGATGAAGTTTTACACTGACTCATCATTAAAGCGACCCTACACAGGTTCCTTCTCAATTCAAGATGCAGTTTTACACTGACTCATCATTGAAGCAATCCTACACCGGTTCCTTCTCACTTCTAGATGAAGTTTTACACTGACTCATCATTGAAGCAACCCTACACAGGTTCCTTCTCAATTCAAGATGCAGTTTTACACGGACTCATCATTGAAGCAACCCTACACCGGTTCCTTCTCACTTCCAGATGCAGTTTTACACGGACTCATCATTGAAGCGACCCTACACAGGTTCCTTCTCAATTCAAGATGCATTTTTACACGGACTCATCATTGAAGTAACCCTACACCGGTTCCTTCTCACTTCCAGATGAAGTTTTACACAGACTCATCATTGAAGCGATCCTACACAGGTTCCTTCTCAATTCAAGATGCAGTTTTACACTGACTTATCATTGAAGCAACCCTACACAGGTTCCTTCTCACTTCCAGATGAAGTTTTACACTGACTCATCATTAAAGCGACCCTACACAGGTTCCTTCTCAATTCAAGATGCAGTTTTACACGGACTCATCATTGAAGCAATCCTACACCGGTTCCTTCTCACTTCCAGATGAAGTTTTACACAGACTCATCATTGAAGCAACCCTACACAGGTTCCTTCTCAATTCAAGATGCAGTTTTACACAGACTCATCATTGAAGCAACCCTACACCGGTTCCTTCTCACTTCCAGATACAGTTTTACACGGACTCATCATTGAAGCGACCCTACACAGGTTCCTTCTCAATTCAAGATGAAATTTTACACGGACATCATTAAATCAACCCTACACCGGTTCCTTCTCACTTCCAGATGAAGTTTTACACTGACTCATCATTGAAGCAACCCTACACATGTTCCTTCTCAATTCAAGATGCAGTTTCACACGGAATCATCATCAAGCAACCCTACACAGGTTCTTTCCTTCCAAGATGCAGTTTCACACGGACTCATCATCAGGCAACCCTACACAGGTTCCTTCCTTCCAAGATGTAGTTTTACACTGACTCATCATCAGGCAACCCTATATAGGTTCCTCCTTTCTAGATGCAGTTTTACACGAACTCATCATCAGGCAACCCTACACAGGTTCCTCCTTTCCAGATGAAGTTTTACATGGACTCATCATCAGGCAACCCTACACAGGTTCCGCACTTCCAGATGCAGTTTTACACGGACTCATCATCAGGAAAACCTACACATGTTCCTCCTTTCTAGATGCAGTTTTACACGGACTCATCATCAGGCAACCCTACACAGGTTCCTCCTTTCCAGATGAAGTTTTACACGGAATCATCATCAGGAAACCTTACACAGTTTCCTCCTTTCCAGATGCAGTTTCACACTGACTCATCATCAGGCAACCCTATACAGGTTCCTTCCTTCCAAAATGCAGTTTCACACGGACTCATCATCAGGTAACCCTATACAGGTTCCTTCCTTCCAAGATACAGTTTCACACAGACTCATCATCAGGCAACCCTACACAGGTTCCTTCCTTCCAAGATGCAGTTTCACACTGACTCATCATCAGGAAACCCTACACAGGTTCCTTCCTTCCAAGATGCTGTTTCACACAGACTCATCATCAGGCAACCCTACACAGGTTCCTTCCTTCCAAGATGTAGTTTCACATGGAATCATCATCATGAAACCCTACACAGGATGAATTTTTACACGAACTCATCATCAGGCAACCCTACACAGGTTCCTTCTCAGGAAATTTCAGATGCAGTTTTACACGGACTCATCACCAAACAACCCACCTTTTGATAGAGTTCAGATACACTCCAGACATGGACGCAATTCTGATACTCATTCTTTCAACTTAAAAATTACAATTCCACAAGCATTATTGGATGGCATCTACAAGCCCATCTCCAACAAGATTCTATCACCTCTCCAAATGGCATCTTTAAGCCCATTCCTCCTATCATCGCATCACCGAGTGCAAATTTCTGGGCACTCTATTGTCCAATCATCTTCCACCTTCGAGTCACGAATGGCAGAACTCGCCAATCTAACTCTTCAGGTTTAAGAAGACTGAACATATACAAAGTGTTGACTTTTGAAAATATTTCATTTTGAAAGTGTTGGTGTGTTTTGAAAGATGTTTTGAAATGTTTGTCAGCAAGCAACTACGAATGTTCTACCTGCTCAAAAAGACTTAGTTTTTTTCCTCCTCCTTTAGATATCGCTATCTTACCATTGATTGATAAGAAGCCTTATCATTATATGGGAATGGATGGGCGTGGGTCATTGTATAGTCATAGAAGGAATCCTATGAGACGCTTTAGCAATTGTCGCGAGGGACTAAGATCCTTTTACCGAAGGCAACGTCGAAGGGTCATCGAGGGACTACGATCTTTTTTATCGAGGGTCGTTTCCAAAGCGTCCCATGTTTGAGGGACATGGCTATATTTTTTCAAAGGCAATAAGCGAGGTTAACTCTAGAGGTGCACGTGTGTAAAAAGTGTTTGAATGCATGCATTTTTGTCTTTGAGATTAGGGTTCTCTAAGATTGATTTTATCTTACCATACATACCCTAATTACTAACAATTATAAAAAGCGATAAATTGCGGAAACTAAAATCCTATGCTATTACATCACTTTAGGGGATGGGGGTACAAATTTACAAACGGGGAGGTAAAAGCAAATAAAAACTAATTGTATTATTAAAACCATGTTGAATGAATAAATAGTATACAAGAATGTAAAAGATAAAAAAATAAAAAAAATTTATGTATTGACACATGATAGTTTGCATCGATACATATCTTCTCTTGCCCCTGGAAGTCAAAAACAACCCAGTATGAGTCGACACATAAGGGTTTATATCGACTCATTTCCATTTTGTATCAACACATGCGTGTTTTGTGTCGACTCATACTCATTTCTTGCCCCTAGAAGTGAAAATCAACTCAGTATGAGTCGACACATAATGGTTTGTATCGACTCATATTTATTTGTATCAACACATGTGTGTTTTGTGTCGACCCATAACCTGTTTTACACCATATATGTGTCGACACATAGAGATATGCATCGAATCACAACCTGTTTTTCCACTTCTAACATTGTTCTGCTACATGTACAAGTCAATTCTCAACATATAATTGATAAAAATGAAAAGCAAGCGTATGGTTAGCTTCAAGGCTATGATATCTACATTTATCTTCAAAAATGAATCATTAATGATGCTTGAAATGAAGAGTTCAAAGTCAAGAAGACTTACCTTGAAACTAAAATTTGTGTTTTGAGTTTGAGTTGATGTCTTGGAGAAAACAAGTTGGAGGTGGCTGTTTTTGAGTTTGAAAAATAGTGATGTTTAGGAGAAACTTGCAAGGTTGTACAGTGGGTAGAGGTTTTGTTTTTATGAATGAAGATAAAGATGAAGATCAACAAAGGTTACAAAAAGTTCTGTTAGATTTTTGAAAACTATATCTTCTCTCTTTCTAAAAAAAACCTCTTTATCTCTCTCAAAAACCCTTCCTTTGTGTGTTATGAAACAACTTATTTATAGCTGAAATTGACTGAAATTTGGGAGGGAAATAGATAAGTTTTTGAACTGTTTCGGTACACTGTTTTATTGCTTTTTAGATGCAGCTTTTATATGCTAATTTTGTGCAAATGTGGGACTAATATAATGCAGGTTTAGACAGGGTTAAGAGCAGCATAGCATGGCTATTTTGTAGCAGTTTTGGAGTGGAGTGGCACCTTGGTGCAGGGCTGGATTTGTACAAGACAACAGACTATTTTTGACATGGTTTTGGGCTAGTAGCAGCAAGCTTGGACTTGGAAGCATATCAAATTTTGGGGCTTTTCTGGACAGCAACATTTGTAGCATGATACAAGTTTGGTTTTGTGGACATATTTATGCAGCTTGTAACAAAGACAAGGCATATTTGTGGATAATATAGTGGCAAAGTTTTAAAGATTGAGACAAAGGGAAAAGTTCAAACAAGACAAAGCCTATGATTTGTAAGTTGCAATTTTTTTAACTTAAAAATGCAGCTTTGTTCTTTACTTGAAAACTTGTAACAACTTGAATTATCTTGAATTGTGGTGAAAATATGTCATGAAGTAATGAAATTAACATGTATGAAAACACTTAGAAAAATCTATAAATCTTGTAAAGTTTGACTTTTCAAAATTACTTTTGACCTTCTTGATTTCTTGATGATCAAATTTCATATTTTTGAATGTCTTGATGAAATGTGATATTTGAAACTAAAATTTGATCAAAAAGTTAAAGCTTGACTTTTTAGTGTACAATTGACTTTTTTCAGCAGTTGACCAAATTTAATCTATCAATCCACTGGTCTCGGGAGATGAACTGAAATATGCGATTGGGTTAAAATGATGCGCTTGAATCCTTGAGATCATGTTTTGAACCAATAAGTCATGTACTAGGTCAAAGATTGGTCATTCTCAGTCAAAACCCTAATTTTGACAATTTTGCCCTTTTGATGATTTTAACATTTTTATTGAAGAATTATGATCCAATCTTAATCAAATGATACATATGACTTCAAAATGTTTATATTGGTCCAAAATCTTGAAGTTTGAGTGTAGGTTGACCACAATTGACTTTTTTCCAACACAACTGATTTTAGGCCATCTGATCAATTGACTGAGCAATTTTGTGATTCAAGACTTGGAACTTAACAAGAGCAATCTTGAGGGTCCATAATGAACCATGAAGTTCCTTTGAAACATTATAAGTCCAACTGTCTTTGTGCAAACTCAAACCCTAATTTGAGGCATCAGTGTTGAGGAGATGGCTTGACCTAGTCAATACTTGTGCAAGCTTGAATCATTGAAGATCTTTGTGAGAAATATTTTGAGAAAAGGGCGGGAAAATTTTGGGGTACAACAGTTGACCCTGTTCAATCTTATTAAACCTGAAGAGTTAGATTGGCGGGTCTATCGTTCGTGACTTGAAGATGGAAGATGATTGAACACTAGAGTGCCCAGAAATTTACACTTGATGATGTGTTGGTTGATTGTGTCAGGAACGAGTTTTAAAGATTCCATTTGGAGAGATGATAAAGAATTCGTCAGAGATGGGCTTACATATACCATCCTGAGTGACAAAAGAGGTATGTTGTTTGGCGACCTCATTGGGGAAATAATCTTAACTAGAAGAGGTATATTGATCGCCCGTCTTTAATTGGAAGAAGTAAATCTAACCAGAAAAGGTCTTTTGTTTGATTGATTGACTTTTCCTACAAGGAAGAGGGTTATCCACATGCATATGTATGCATGGCATAATGATGTTCTAAAAATAAATGATATTGTGCTATATGCATTTGTCATGTATGTATATGATGTATGGATGTGAAATATTGTTGAAGTGTATCTTTGTATGGGAAAAATAAATCCTTGACAAACGCTGGGAAGATTTGGGAAGTTAAATCCCGGACTGTTATTGGGGATGAAGAGTATGCACATCTTCAGACCTTGTTTAGAATGTTCCCGCTAGATATTCCTATCTTATTGTTTGAGGAAAACTCTACTGGGGAACATTGACTTTGCTTGAGAAAACTCTGCAGGGAATGTTGATTTCTGCTTGGGAAATATAGTTCAGGAGCTTTGGTTATCCATTACTCTACTAGGGAGTTACTTGACTAGGGGGAATGAAAGTTATTTGTTATCTGTTCGAAATCCAAGCTTGGCAGCAACTTGTTGGGGATAATAAATTCAACTGTTATCTGGTCAGATTTCAGGCTTCGCATCAACTTTACCGGGGAAGATGAAATTAACTATTATTTGGTCGGATCCCAGGCTTCGTAGAAAATTTGAATTTAGATGTTATCTGGTCAGATTCCATGCTTCACAGAAAATTTGAAGTTAACTGTTATTTGGTCGGATTCTAGGCTTCACAGTAACTTAGATGAAGTTAAGTTGTTATTTGGTCAGATTCCAGGCTTCGTGGCAACTTAGATGAAGTTAAATTGTTATCTGGTTGGATTCTAGGCTTTGCAGTAACTTGCTTTATCTAGTCGGATTCCAAGCTTCGCATCGATTAAAGAAGTTAAACTGTTATCTAGTCCGATTCCAGGCTTCGCAATAACTTAGATGAAATTAACTGTTATCTGGTCGGATTCCAGGCTTCACAGAAAATTACTTGGAAGAATGAAGTTTAACTGTTATCTGGTCGGATTCCAGGCTTCGCAGTAACTTGCTCGGGAGTATGAAGTTAACTATTATCTGGTCGGATTCCAGGCTTCGCAATAACTTGCTTGAAAGGATGAAATTAACTGTTATCTGGTGGGATTCCAGGCTTCGCAATAATTTGCTTAAATAGTAACGACTATGTTGGGGATTGTAATGACTCTACCAGGGGTTAAGGGGTTTTTTCCATTGATTTGTAATAGTCTGAGAGGCCAACTTAAGCCGGGGAATTTGTAGTTTGTTGGGGAAATAAAACCTTGTTGAAGAGAATATTTTGACGACCTACTTATAAAGTGAATTCTTTAGGGAGAACTCCACAAGGCTTCTTTTTTAAGACCAACTCAGCTGGGGAGAGGGTTTTCGAGAGATTGGAACTCTGGTTGGGATTGCATAGATTCGTCTTTGTGGGGATAATTTTATAGAATTATCTCTGTGTAGATATCCCAAATCCTTAAGGAGATGCTTGTTACTGTTTTCATGTATACATTTGTTAACTGTTTAATCATGTTCATATGTATATGTTCATTCAATTTTAGTCATTGGACACTTTTACACTCAAAACAGAAGAAAAAAAAGTTTGCACTTCAAAGTATATTTGTATTGATGTTTGCCTATAAACAGACGTTTTTTTACAAGGAGACGGAGATCCTAGTAAGAGGAAATCATCGAAAGAATGAAAGGAATACAGAGTGAAAACACAAACAATAACCATGTGGAAGTGATATCATTGGTCTCCAACTCCGCTATTACCCCTATATCTTCGGACATCATCCCTTGCCGTTGAAAAAAGTTGATTGAATTGATCTTGGACCTTTTGAACTTTTGACCTTGGTAATAAAGCTGGCTACAGAAATCCAACGGGACATAGTCGTACCCTTTAATCCCTAATTTTTTCTTGGACCCCTTTTGTACCCCAAAATTTTCCCTCCCATATTTCTCAATACATGTCAAGTGAGGTCCTCAAATTGCTCAAGGAAGTCCAAGAGTTGACCAGACAAACTCTCTCCTAAGGTAGTCTACCTCAAATTAGGGTTTCATTTTGAATCAATATGCTTGAGTCTAAAGGATCCAAAATTCTCACCATTGTCCTAATATGTTCTCAAGATCATCCATGTCAAGTTTCAAGCCTTGCAGAGGAAGTTTGCCCAGTCAATTGCTCAAAGGCCTGAAAATCAACTATACTAGGTCAAAAGTCAACTGTGGCCCACATATAGTCAAACTTCAATATTTTTGGTCAAAATACTCATTGTGAAGTATAAATCATCATTTTATCAAGTGTTGATCATTATTTATCAAGGATTGCTCACAATTCATCAAAACCCAAAAGTTGATAAATTAGGGTTTTGTAGGAAAAGTCAACTCAACTTTGACCAAGTATAACTTTCTCATAATTTATCATAAATGACCCATACAAAGATCATTTTGAATAGGATGCAATTTCCTACAATTCATCTTCATCTCCCAAGTTCAAAATATGTACTCACAAAAAGATATGAATTTTGACATTATAGGTCATTTTGAAAAGTTAACAAAAACACCTTTTGGGTCAAAGCTTCATACATGAACATGGAAGACTCAATTGAGATGATACCAAAAGGGTTGCTTATAGGACATCCTAAGATTTTTAAAAAGTCTAAGAACACATCTCTAGGGTCAAAATTGAGAGAGTTATGCATTGGCCAAGTTGACCTTTTTTGCAAAATTGCCAAAAGTCAAATATGCTCAAATTTGCATTTTTTGCTAAACGGGCCCAACTTTTTATGCTCGCACTTCAATGATAACATAGTCCATGACCTATGGAACCCTCCGTGATTTATTTATTCATTTATTTAATTTATTTTGATTTTTATTCATTTAAAATTCAAATAAAATCAAATAAATCTAAGTAAATCATATATTGTGTTTTAGGGATGATTTTTGCATTGAAGGAAGATCTTATATGCTGTCAATTGAGAATCAATTCGTGCAAGGCTGATTTGGGTGGAAAAAGATTGAATTTGAGCAAATTTGGAAAGATATCATATGCCATGAAAGACCAAATCAAATCTTCATAGTGGGCAAGATTGAGTATGTTTTTGTTGACCTAACATGTTGTATTACATATATAGAAGCAAGGCAAGGCACAAGAAGAGGTTGAGCATTCGTGAAAGAGGCAAACAAAACTGAAAAATCTCAAGAAAAAATGGGGATCCAATTCCAAGTTACAGGTCGTCCCAAGCCATCTTTCCCTTGCCAATTGATTGCTGGACGTCTCAGGATCATATTCCAATCATTAGCAAGCCTCTCCAGGTCCTGAAACCCGTTGTAGCAGTCGCACGGTTAGCCAAAATTTCTGTTTTCGTTTTCATCAATTTATACACCATTTGCACATTTTGATTGCATATTCTTATTCCTTAACATGTTTGCAAGATAATCATTATATTCAATTGCGTTTTTGATAAATGTATGACAAACTGCCATGGCTAGGGTTTCTTGTTTAGTTTTAGGGCTTTGCAATACAGGTAAAATTGGACATTGATTCTGGTACCATGACTCGTGAGGATGAGACGAGTTGATTGGTACCAGCCATAGCCATTTATATTGCATGTGGACAATTTTTGAAATACACAGGTTTGTAGCTACAGCGCCATGTCCGTAGGTAAAGGTGTCTTGGGCTAAAACGACGGTTGAGAGGAAGAAGATGGATGAGTGGCACCCCCTGGTTGGGTGATTTGAATTTCGCGCATTTTGGGTTTCAGCGTTTTGTTTTCATTATATTATAATTGATTTTTATTATATATGCAAATAACAAGTGTAGCACAGATGGCAAGCGTGCATGGGAAAAGTGCCTAAGGACCTGGGTTCGATCCACAGGTCCCAACCTTTGTTCATAATGTTTTTCAATAGATAATCCAGCGTGTTTCAAATCAAGAAGATCACCATGTACCATCAGCATCTGGCCATCAAACGCATCTCTGGCCCAGATCAACGTGCTACCCTTTGAGGATCACCATACACCCCAGGTCAACGTATGCATTGGATAAGGGAAAGTCAAAATGGGCCACCAACCTTGGGCCCAGAAATTCATATTCCAACCCTCCAAATTGCTAAACAGCATCAGGCCCATCTCTAACCTTTTTTTATTTTATTTATTTCTTTTCTTTATTTCTTTTAATTTTTCTTTTAATCACTTTAATTTACAAATTAATTTATTTTTCACAAAAACCATAAAATAATTCACAAAATTAGGATTAGTTTTTTTTATTTATCAAAATTAATTTAATTTAGTTTAATTTAGGAAATGGTAATTTGTTTTTTCATAAATAAAATCAAAAAAATAGAAATTAGGTTAAACTTTTGATTTAGTCTAATTTTGCTCTTTTTCTCAAAATAAATAAAAATACAAAAATAGGTTGTAGATTAAATTAATTAATTTTTTTTCTTAAAATTAAAATTAACTAGAATTAGGATTTTCTTTTTTAATTTAATGATTTCTTTATTTTCTTAAAATAACAAAACATGACGAAAACATTTTTTCAATCGCAATTAGGTTTAAGCGAGGGTCAAAACCCTTGTTGTTTCATATTCAATTCGTCGTGCGC
The DNA here is from genome assembly GCA_948472305.1 of Vicia faba. Classification (NCBI taxonomy): domain Eukaryota; kingdom Viridiplantae; phylum Streptophyta; class Magnoliopsida; order Fabales; family Fabaceae; genus Vicia; species Vicia faba. Next base: position 34,645 of record CATIWC010001813.1, on the reverse strand, counting down.
GTGTTATTCATTTTTTCCAATATTTTTGTAACTGTTCATGGTTTGTAATAGTTTAATCTAGGGCTTTTTATTTATCGCTTTTTCCCGGGTTTTTGGCTATGTAATTAATCCCCCTCCCCGAAGCCTTGTAATAGCATAGATTTACTTTCTCGCATTTTAATTCTCGCAAATATTTGACTGTTTAGATGTATGCTAATAGGATTATATGACAAGAATGCATGACAAATTAATCCAGTTAGAAAACCCTAATGTGCAAAGACAAATAACTGAAAACAGATCACTCACACATATCACTCTTAGGGTATACTCTCACTTCGGTTACCTTCGATAAATGATCATTAAGTATAGGGTGTCTTAGTGGTTACCCTTCTGTCAAAAAAAAAGATCAAATGTCCCGTTCGAATGTTGCCTCAGAAATGTTGCCTCGGAAATGTCGCCTCAGAAATGTTGCCTCAAATATGATCTTAAGACTCTAGGGTTATTACTAAGATGTCCTAACATTGCTTTAGTGATCGTATGTCCCTTTCAAATTGACCCATACAACTCCAACGTCGGTGCTACCTATTTATCAATAGTAGGATAGCGCTGTCTAAAGGAACGAGAACAGAAATGATCTTCTTTCGAGTAGGTAGATGCTAGTAGGTACTTGCTCAATAAAAACTTTTTACACTAACACTTTTCAAACAAAATTTCAAAAACAAACTTCGTCACACCTTTGAGGACTGATACAAGGGTTATCACGAAGTCAAACTTTTCAAAACAAAGCACATACACAAGCAATTTTAAAAGATGAGCAAGTACCTAAGAGCCCATGGAAAACCATGGATAGAAAGGGTGCTAACACCTTCCCTTTCTATAATCTACCCCCCGTACTCAGAATATCTCGAAAAAGGATTTTTTTTTTGTACTTTTTTCCTTTCCAGTTGGATGAAATAAAAGTCGGTGGCGACTCTTGCTTACCGCGACATTTTGCAAACACAAAACACGCAAAACACAAACCAGCATTTAAACAGTCGGTTCTGTCACCGTATCCCAGAACTGGAGACTCTGTTGGGGAGAGTTAATAAGTAGGGGTATACCTTAGGATCTAGGTCATCATAATTGCTTCTCTTGATTGTTTTGGTTGCTTTACTTTTAAGGGTTTTGTTTGGGAGTTACTATAGATCCTAACCCAGATATGGGGACACCTTTTAGGTAAGTAGCAATAGACTGTGAGGGAACTGTACGGCGTAGGCCGATACGGTTAGTAGCTACGTTGATGTGGCACATTGGTTAGTACCAGTATCCCTTGTGGAGAAACAAGGAGAATATGGGGCCCCTGCGTGGTTTCGTTAAGCATCAACTGACCTTAGAACCTTTAATCGCCCAACTTGGCCATTAGGAAGTAGTGAGATAGCCGACCTCGGTGTAAAGCTGGGAACTGGTTGATACTCGATGCTACACTCATTAAGACCATACTCTCGAGATAGTTCCGGCTGCAAGAAAAGATTGCGTGAGCTGAAACCATGACTGATGGAGGATGGTCAGTGATATTGAGATCCTCTAGAACCCGGTTACTTCTTTCTAGGACTGGTTAAAACCAACTTAACTTTAAGAGGGTATTACATTTTGTAGGTGTTTAGGTATTGGCTTGCATTTTTGGTAAATCCCAAGTGTATGTGTGAATGTCATGACTGATGTCATAACATTCTAGTTCAGTTTGTACTAACTCATTAGGTACCTCTGCAGAAAAATATTGTATTTCAAGTACTGATGTTTATAAGTGTGTATCTGAGCATTTTGCAAAATGATCACATTTTGCTAAATCAGTAGACAGGTTTTCTCAGATGTCATAATAGATGTTATGACATCCTGTTCTGAACTAACAGGTTTGCAGGATGGATAAGTCTGAGTTTTTTTAGGAAATAACTCAGTCTTTCCTGAACAGAATCCTGCGTTTTCTGAGGGGTAACCTAGCTCAACCCTAACCTGGTTAATAAAGTCCTGTGACCTGGTCTTTAGGTCAAACGGAATGAACCCTAGGTTTTTGTGGAAACCCTAACTGAAGTTGCAGCTGCTATATATTCAACATAGCTGCTGTTTTTCAAGGATCCCTCTTGATTGATCAGAAGATCATTTTGTAATCTGAATAGATTTGATTATTGTACTCCAAGCAACTATCATTGTGATAAGTGCCTTGGAATAGGTTTCTAATTGTAAGGGTTGTGTAGCACTCAAAGCTTTGAAGCAAGAGTGTTTGAATGTTCCTTGACTAAAGCTGTGAAGCAGAGTCAAGTTAGTTGTGTGCATCACTCAAAGCTGTGAAGCACGAGTGATTGTGTTGCTTGATTAAAAAGCTGTGAAGCTTAATCAAGTGTTTGTTTATGAAGAGAGTCTTCATCAATTCTTAAGTCAAATTGGTTTATGTATCACTGCTGTGATTGAGGGGGAGTGAGTAGGAACTCAGGTTTAAGTTGTACTTAGATTGGAATTGCATTGGGTAGGTCTTAAGTGAAGGAGATAAACTGGTTGGTTTATTCCTGAATTAAAATCTCTTATAGTGGATTTCCTCCCTGGCTTGGTAGCCCCCAGAGTAGGTGTTGTTGCACACTGAACTGGGTAAACAATTGACTGTGTTCTTTATTGCTTTTGTATTTACTGTCATATAGTAAGTCAGATACGGTGTCATAACATTGAACGTGACATTGAGTATCTGCAGCCAGAATTTCAATTGGCATCAGAGCAGGCACCCTGCCTGTATTACTGGGTGAGATCTAGGGATATCACTTTCTGGCACTATGGACAAAGAAGGAGTTTTTGGAAATAGACCACCCATTCTGGATGGAACTAATTATGACTACTGGAAACCTCGTATGATTGCCTTCCTAAAATCTCTGGACAAAAAGGCTTGGAGAGCTGCTGACAAAGGATGGATTCATCCCACCATAACTGAGATAGATGGGACAATCAGTCTGAAGCCTGAGGAAGATTGGAGTAAAGAAGAAGATGAGTTAGCTCTGGGAAATTCAAAAGCTTTAAATGCCTTGTTCAATGGAATTGATAGAAACATTTTCAGACTAGTACATCAATATGAACTGGCCAAGGAAGTTTGGGACACTCTCAAAACTACTCATGAGGGCACTTCCAAAGTAAAAATGTCAAGGCTTCAGATGTTGACTACCAAATTTGAGAATCTAAAAATGATGGAAGATGAAACCATTCATGAGTTTCACATGAACATCTTGGAGATTGCCAACACCTCAGGAGCACTGGGAGAAAAGATGTCAGAAGAAAAACCGGTGAGGAAGATTCTCGGATCCTTGCCTAAAAGATTTGCAATGAAGGTAACTGCCATAGAGGAAGCCCAGGACATTAGCAAGTTGAAAGTGGATGAACTTATTGGGTCTCTTCAGACTTTTGAGATGGGGATCACTGATAATGGTGACAAGAAGAACAAAAGCATAGCACTTGTATCCAACACTGATGTTGAATACAAGGAGGATGAAGAAGAAAACATATCAGAAGCTATTGCCATGCTTGGAAGACAGTTCAACAAGCTCATCAAAAGAATGGATCCAAAGTCAAGGTCTAATGTTCATAACATTCCCTCTGACATTGACAGTTCCAACAGAAGACCAAGGTCAGAAGATAAGGGAAACCAAGGCAGAGGTATTCAATGCCATGGATGTGAAGGATATGGACATATTCGAGCTGAATGTCCTACCTTTCTTAAGAAACAAAAGAAAGGAATGACTGTTACTTGGTCTGACTATGATTCAGAAAGTAATTCTGAAGAAGAATCTGCCAAACTAGTTACTGCCCTAACTAGTGTTTGTACTTCTGAAAGTGACACTAGTGATGAAGAAGTGACATTTGAAGAACTGGCTGATACCTACAAGAAATTGTGTATCAGAAGTGCTGAAGTCTGTGTGCAGAATGAGAAACAATCAAAACTCATTATAAAGCTGGAGGCTGAAAAAAGGGCAAATCTTGAAACTATAAGTCATCTAGAAGGAGAAGTTCAATTACTGAACTCACAACTGAATCAAATGACCAAATCTGTCAAGATGTTGACAAATGGAACAGACAAATTGGAAGAGATCCTTCAGGTTGGACAAAATGTGGGAAATAAATCTGGACTAGGATTTATGGAAGCAAAGAAATCTGGTACTGGTAAGCAAATGTCAAAACAGATGTCTCAACACAACTCTCAACATCAGGAACAGAGACATATGAAGAAAAGGTACCAAAGATGGAAATGTCATCATTGTGGGAGATATGGTCACATAAAGCCCTTCTGCTTCAGACTACATGGATATCCTAATCAGAACTCAGGTGTCAAACCTAAGTCTAAAAAGGTACCACATGCTCCTAAATGGAAGAAAAAGGCTACTGCACTGATAGCTCACACTTCCCTGAGGGTCTCTGCAAAGGAAGATTGGTACTTTGACAGTGGATGTTCCAGACACATGACTGGATTCAAAAATCTCCTCAATAATGTTATGCCTCGCACCACCAGTTTTGTGACCTTTGGAGATGGTGCTAAAGGTGAAGTCAAAGGAGTTGGTAATTTGGACTGCCCTGGAGTTCCAAGTCTGAATAAAGTACTGCTGGTAAAAGGGTTGACTGCTAATCTCATTAGTATCAGTCAATTATGTGATCTAGGATTCAAGGTCAACTTCTCAAGATCTGAATGTCTAGTAATTAATGAAAAACTAGAAGTTGTAATGAGAGGAATCAGATCCAAAGATAACTGTTACGTGTGGCAGCCTGAGAACACTGATATCTCCACTATGTGTCAAATCATCAAAGAAGAAAAAGAGATGAAACTGTGGCAGCATAAGCTTGGTCCCCTTCATCTAAGAAGAATGAAGAGAGCTATTAATATGGAAGCTGTCAGAAGAACTCCAAAACTACAGGTTGATAATATCTGTGATGTGGCAAATAAACTTGAAGAAGGATGTGTTGTCAGAACCTTAAGTCATCTTGACAAGGATGTTGGAAATAACAAGTCTAATAAATTCTGTTCTCAAAACATCTGGTCAAAACAGATGCTCCCTGAGTACAATGTTACACAAGATGTTGTGACATTGTGTTGTGACAAGCTGAAAACAATTAACATTTCCTTGAACCCTATTGACTTTGAAGAGAAGAAGTCATTTAAACTGGAACATAGTTTCTCTAAGCTTCAGCTGACTGATTCTTCTACCAAGGCTCTTGTTGGAAATAAACTTGAAAATTTGAGGGGCAGGTTGGGTATTCACCAACATAAGAAATTATAGCAATTAATTTTGCTTAAAACAAAGGTTGAAGGAATTAACTTTATTAAGTCTATCATTAGTGGGTTAATCTTATACTTTCACAATTCTTTCAAAATCTTTAAGAAGTTGAAAATACTCCCTTTTACCCTCTACCTCTCTCGTCCTTGCAACCTGTTTTATCCTCTCAATCAAAGATCTTTCTCAAACTGCTACCATTACTCAAAGTTAATCAAAATGTCTCAGACATCGCCTTCAACCATGGCAACTTCGTCATCCTCATCATCGTCTTCATCTGACCAAGATTCTAGGGCAATCACCACATGCATAGAATCTGAAGTTCTTGAGGTCACTCCTCTCAGAGAGATGGCAACTGACCCAGCCAAAGTCAAAAAGCTCAGAACCAGACATGCAGGAAGAGCTCAAGCTACAGCCTCTGGTAATTCTTCTCATCCTTCGTCTTCTGTACCTAATAGAGAAGGATCAGTTCAAGTTCACCAAGCTATTGCTAGGCTGGTTACCAGTATACTGAGTGGAAACCAATCTGTACCGGGGATTTCTGTCCCTTTAAATCAACCAGAAAGTCCAAATGTGGAAGCTTCTGAAAATGTAGATGTCACTGAGAATGTTGTGACACAAAAAGACAACATTCAGAACCCCTCAGAAAAGGCTGCTGATCCACCTATCATTGATGTGGATGAGGATTACTCAGATAATGATCTGATTGCTAATGTGAACCCTAGCATAGCTAGGAGATTGATGAAAAGAAAGAGTAGTCATAATGATAAACCTAATGCTAAGAAATCCAAGGCTGAAGGCATGGCTGAGAAAAGTATTCAGACAAAAGGGAAGAAGGCCCAGGTGCATACTGCTAGACAACCAATCTCTAAGAAGAGTAAAGAACCTGAATCTTCTGATTCTGATGAGGAATCAGAATTTGAGATTGATATTGAAGAAACTCCCATCAGAAGGAAGCTCCCCTCCAGCAAAATTGCTAGAGTGCCTGAAGTGCCAACAGACAACATCTCTTTTCATCATCCTGACAATGCAAACAGATGGAAGTATGTTTGCTTAAAGAGAATAGCCTTAGAGAGAGAACTCAACAATGATGCCTTGGAGTGCAAAGACATCATGGACCTGATCAAGAATGCTGGACTAATGAAGACAGTGATAAAGTTTAACAAATGTTATGAAAATCTGGTCAAGGAGTTTGTAGTGAACTTGTCTAATGATTGTGTTGATGGAAGGTCAGCTGACTTTGAAAGTGTTTTTGTTAGAGGAAGAAGGGTCAAGTTCTCTCCATCAGAAATCAACAAGTTTCTTGGAAGAACAAATGAGGACTGTCCTGATCTAGAGGCAACTGACAATGAAGTTTGTCTAACCATCACAGCCAGGCAAGTAAAGTGCTGGCCCTTGAAAGGGAAGCTAAATGCTAGTAAACTCAGCATGAAATTTTCCATCTTGCATAAAATAGGTGCAGCCAACTGGGTGCCTACAAATCACAAATCAACTATCTCCACAGGATTGGGGAGATTTATCTATGTTGTGGGAACCAAGACTGCTTTTGACTGTGGGAGGTACATCTTTGAACAAACTTTAAAGCATGCTGGCAGTTATGCTGTCAAAGGACCAATTGCCTTTCCCTCCCTCCTTTGTGGAATCATCCTTGCACAATACCCTGATATCCTTGTGGCAAGAGATACAGTCTGCAAAAGAGCTCCTGCCCTTGGCCTGCACTACAAACTGTTTCAAGGATCTCATGCTCCAGACATTGTCATAACATCAGCTGAGACATCGTCTGTGAAGACCCAGTCCAAGACATCAGATGTCATAGCTGTTTTAAAAGAAACTTGCAAAGAGCTGGATGCTAGAAAAAGGACCCTAGAAATTCTAATTTCCAGGCTAGAAAAGGAGGAAGCTGAAGAAAATAGAAGGGAAGAAGGTGTAGAAGCTGAAGGACATCTCAACATTGAAGAAACTAGATCCTCTGAGTCTGATGACAGTGCTTGAAGGTTGATTGTTGTTTGGTGGTGTTGCTGGTTGGTGCTGATATCTGGTGGAGTTTGGAAGTTGTTTTCTGCTGCTGCTCTTATTATTTTGTTTTGGATAACTATATAATTTTATGAACATGTATCTTTGGCCCATTTGTGGCTAAAGAGGGGGAGAATATTTTGGTACTTACTTAATTAGTACTTGACATTCTATTTTTCTGCTGTCACTTATTTCTGCTGCTATCTATCTCTGATTGCTTAGGGTCTTTAGCCAAAAATCTGCCAAAGGGGGAGTTTGTAGGTGTTTAGGTATTGGCTTGCATTTTTGGTAAATCCCAAGTGTATGTGTGAATGTCATGACTGATGTCATAACATTCTAGTTCAGTTTGTACTAACTCATTAGGTACCTTTGCAGAAAAATATTGTATTTCAAGTACTGATGTTTATAAGTGTGTATCTGAGCATTTTGCAAAATGATCACATTTTGCTAAATCAGTAGACAGGTTTTCTCAGATGTCATAACAGATGTTATGACATCCTGTTCTGAACTAACAGGTTTGCAGGATGGATAAGTCTGAGTTTTTTCAGGAAATAACTCAGTCTTTCCTGAACAGAATCCTGCGTTTTCTGAGGGGTAACCTAGCTCAACCCTAACCTGGTTAATAAAGTCATGTGACCTGGTCTTTAGGTCAAACGGAATGAACCCTAGGTTTTTGTGGAAACCCTAACTGAAGTTGCAGTTGCTATATATTCAACAGAGCTGCTGTTTTTCAAGGATCCCTCTTGATTGATCAGAAGATCATTTTGTAATCTGAATAGATTTGATTATTGTACTCCAAGCAACTATCATTGTGATAAGTGCCTTGGAATAGGTTTCTAATTGTAAGGGTTGTGTAGCACTCAAAGCTTTGAAGCAAGAGTGTTTGAATGTTCCTTGACTAAAGTTGTGAAGCAGAGTCAAGTTAGTTGTGTGCATCACTCAAAGTTGTGAAGCACGAGTGATTGTGTTGCTTGATTAAAAAGCTGTGAAGCTTAATCAAGTGTTTGTTTATGAAGAGAGTCTTCATCAATTATTAAGTCAAATTGGTTTATGTATCACTGCTGTGATTGAGGGGGAGTGAGTAGGAACTCAGGTTTAAGTTGTACTTAGATTGGAATTGCATTGGGTAGGTCTTAAGTGAAGGAGATAAACTGGTTGGTTTATTCCTGAATTAAAATCTCTTATAGTGGATTTCCTCCCTGGCTTGGTAGCCCCCAGAGTAGGTGTTGTTGCACACTGAACTGGGTAAACAATTGATTGTGTTCTTTATTGCTTTTGTATTTATTGTCATATAGTAAGTCAGATACGGTGTCATAACATTGAACGTGACATTGAGTATCTGCAGCCAGAATTTCACATTTGACCTCATGCAAGCCTTAAACCTAAGGGCTTTGTGTGATTTAACTGTGTTTGCAATATTTGTGTTTGATATACCTGTGATTTACCATGACATCATGCATCATAACATGGCATTCATGCTTCATTACACTAACCATTTCAAAGACTAAGGGAATTTATCTTTGTTCTGTTTTGCAGATCATGGCTTATGTGCGTAGAAATACCATCTGAGTCAACTTTGTGCAAATACCTGCCCAACTTAAAGAGCTAGCCTCAAGAGTTTCTGAGACTTCTATGTTCATTAAGAGACACGGTCAACTTCTCAGCCTGTTTACTTCAAATCTTGATGAGCAGATGATGAGCGTACTATTTCAGTTCTTCGATCCCGTGCATCATTGCTTCACTTTTCCAGATTACCAGCTGGTACCCACTTTGGAGGAGTTCTCTCATCTATTGGGCATATCCATCCTTGAACAGGTACCCTTCGCAGGTATGGAAGAAGTTCCTAGACCAGAAGACATTGCCTAAACTCTGCATTTGAAACGGGCTGATGTAGTATCCAATTGGGAAACACGAAGCGGGGTCGAAGGTTTTCTAGCCAAGTTTCTGATAGACCAGGCTCGGCTATTTTGGGATGATTTGGATTTTCAAGCTTTTGAAGATGTCTTGGCTCTCCTTATTTATGGTTTGGTTCTCTTCCTGAATCTGGATTCCTTTGTAGATTTTAATGTTGTCAAGATTTTCCTTTCTCGCAACCATGTACCTACCTAGCTGGGTGATATCTTACATGCCCTCCACATCCGTACTATGAGGAGGAGAGGTAATCTTATATGTTGCATGTCGTTGTTGTCGATGTGGTTTATTTCTCACCTCCCTAAGTCTGTGCTGAAGAACGAAGAAGGTTTGGGTTGGTCTTACAGAATAATGTCACTTGCTCATAGAGATATTCTTTGGTGTTCCCGGGCTATGGAAGACACTGCTGTTATTGATCGTTGTGGGGGATACCCTAATGTCCCATTGCTTGGAGTCAGAGGAGGTATAACTTACAATCCTTGCCTGGCTTTGCGACAATTTGGTCGTGCTCGGAGAGATGGTCCCCATGAGTTACTACTTAAGGATGTTGTATTCGACTATAAAGAGGATGTTAAGGAGCATCGCCGAAGGTTTATACAAGCTTGGGGCATGGTGAACAGATCTGACCCCCAAGAGTTGGGACCAAAGACTTCCCTTCCTATGCAGCCTTACCTCCAATGGGTCCGAGCTCGTGCCCAGAAGCTTGGGATGCCTTATGAGGCCGTATTACCAGTGATTGTGGAGCCCACTAACGAAGAAGGCATTCCTTACATGGTTCTCTATCCTTACATGCCTACTGATCCTGGAGAGTTACAGAGGTCTTGGATTCAGCTGAGGAATGAGCGGGATACTTACCGGGAACAGTACCATGAGCAAGAAAGGAAGATTTTGAAGCTCACTAGGCAGCTCGAGGAAGAAAGAGTGATCAATGACTACATCATCACAGAGAGGAAGCGACCATGGGAATTTTGATTTTGATTTTTCTAGTTTTAGATTTTGTTTTATTTACTTCTTTGTAATGCCTTAAAGGTATTGTTGAACATTTAAAAGTTAAGCTAATAAAGTTTTGTTTATTTTTTGGTTTACAAATTTAAATCTCCCAAAGTCTTTGAAATCATTACATGCGCATCCCATTATCGTGCACATCATTACATGTACCCTTACAAGTTTCTCATCTTCTTCGCTGTTTATTTCAGCACAAAATGTCTTCCCGATCAAGCTATCAAAGATCTCCAGGCACAGAACACCCAATTCCAACAGATGTTCATAAGTCTGGATAAGGGGCAAGAGGATCTGAAGACTCTTATTATGAAAGAGAAGAAGAAGAAGAATAAGGTCGGAATTCTGAACATGGGTAGAAGATTCGGAGAAAGGTTGAGACAACCAGCTGATCTGACCTCCTCATCCAAGGACGGAGAGAACCAAGAAATAGCAAAGGACCCTAGTCCTGCAATTTCTGATAACCATACAGATTACGATGATGAGCAGTATCCTCCTGCTGAAGATAAGTACAAGCAGCTAGAAGACCGTCTAAGTGCTATGGAGATTCAGAAAATACTTGGTTTGGACTTCGGAGAATTGGGACTGGTATCGGGAGTGGTCATCCCTCATAAGTTTAAAGCTCTGGTTTTTGCCAAGTACGATGAAGTATCCTGCCCAAAACTCCATCTCCGCTCATATGTCAGGAAGATCCAACCCCACACTACTGATAGAAATTTGTGGGTGCATTTCTTTCAAGATAGTCTGTCAGGGACTCAGCTTGAATGGTACTATCAGTTGGAGGGGGCCAGTGTCCAAAACTGGGAAGACCTTGTTGCTGCTTTTTACAAGCAATATCAGTATAACACCGACCTTGCTCCCACTCGTACTCAGCTCCAGGGTGCAGGTGAAGGTTTTAAGGACTATGCTCAAAAGTGGAGAGACTTAGGTGGAAGAGTCCAACCCCCTTTGTCTGATAGGGAGTTGGTTGACATGTTTCTAGGGACGCTATCTGGTCCATTTTTCAATCACTTGATTGGCAGCTCGTCATCTGGTTTTACTTAGTTGATTTTGACTGGAGAGAGAGTAGAAGTTGGCATTCGAAGTGGTAAAATACATAAGGATGCCTCTTCGGGTTCGATAAAGAAGCCTTTCACTGGTAAGAAGGAAGCTAGTGCAGTCTATAGCCCGAGGGGCCAAAACAGATCTGAACACCATCAAACGGTAAATGTTATAGTGATACCAAGACCCGCAGCTGCTCCATAATGCAACAATCAACAAAGGTTGGAAAGACCGCAATGGTAGTTTACCCGCATCAACATGACTTTGGCTGAAGTTCTACCTCATCTGCTGAAATCCAACTTGGTAACCTTGAGAGAGGCTCCCAAGAATCCAAACACTACTTCTCTCAGATACAATCCTAACGCGCGGTGCGCCTACCATTCAGAGAGTCCAGGCCACGACACAAACGATTGATGGGCTTTGAGGAATAAAGTACAAGATTTGCTGGAAGCTAAAGAGATAGAGTTTGATGCTCCAGAAAAGCCAAATGTTATAACTGCTCCCATGCCCAAACATGGTCGTGGGGTTAATGTTATGGACACTGATTCGTTTGTGACCTTTATGGAAGAAATTTCTACTCCTCTGATGACGGTTAAGAAGAACTTGCTGTTGGTTGGTTTATTTCCGGGCTGTGGTGAAGGTTGCAACATGTGTGCGATTCTGCCTTCCGGTTGTTATTTATTGAAATCAGGTGTTCAGCGCCTGATGGATAATAAAGAGATTTTGTTTGAGAAGACTATGATTCCGTTTGTTCCAAATGAAGGCGTTGCCATCATAACCATTTATGCCAATCCTTCCAAGGTTTCCTCGAGAAAACCTGTTAGGATTACACTTGTTCCGAGAATTGCCCTGCTAATAATCACCGCTCCGTGTCCCATCCCATATACCTCAGATAAGGTTATCCCATGGCATTATGGTGCTGATGTATATTACCATGTTGTTAAGCAAGATTTGCAGACTGAAGAAGCTGATACTGATATCAGTAATATTTTCGGGACCAGTAAGGTTACCCGAAGTGGAAGGGTCTTCTCTCCTGAGATTTCCCCGAAGACTATCATCAAGCCTGCTGTTATTCCAATTGTTGTTCCAACCAGCACTCCTGACATTTCTCCTGTCCCTACTCCAATTATTACACCTGTTGCTATTCCTATTCTTACTCCAGTTGTCACCCCTGCTGTTGAGCCATCTGGGACTCGGGGCAAAGAAATCATAGGTGAGTCTGCCCGGACGAAGGCACCTAAGAAAATCATTGTAGAAACCTCTAAACAAGAAATAGAGGAAATATTGAAAATCATCAAGAAGAGCGACTACAACATAGTCGAGCAGTTGGGGCAGACCCTGTCAAAGATCTCCATGTTGTCCTTGTTGTTGTGTTCTGAAGCCCATGCGAAGGCTTTACTTGCATTTCTCAAGACTGCGCATATGCCGCAGGAAACTTCAGCCGATCAGTTCAAAGATTATGTGGCCAACCTGAATGCTGACAATGGGTCCTCACTGAATGTTCTACCAAAGAAAGCGTTAGACCGTCTGGATTATGAAGGTTTGATTCTAAAGCCGAGTAACATTGTGGTTAGGGCTTTCGACGGATCAAAGAGAATGGTGGACGGGGAGGTGGACATCCCTGTCAAAGTGGGTTCTCAGACTTTTGGGTCCACCTTCTACGTGATGGATATCAGGCTATCATATTCTTGCTTGTTGGGTCGTCCTTAGATCCATAAGGTTAGGGCAGTTACTTCCACACTCCATCAAATGCTGAAATATCCTGTAAAGGGGAAGATTGTCACAGTGCAAGGTGAAGAAGAGTATATGGTGAGTCATCTCAATTCCTTCCACTACGTGGAGATGGACGGGGAGTTCATAGAAACGCCTTATTAGGTGTGATCGGTGGAAATAGAACTGACTGTTTAAAGCTGGTTCGCGAAATGTCGCAGTAAGAAAGAGTCGCCACCGTCTTTTATGTTCTCCAACATGGAAAGGACAAAAGCACAACAAAATTCCTTATTCGAGATGTCTCTCGGTTCGGGAGGTAGATTTATAGAAAGGGAAGGTGTTAGCACCCTTTCTATCCATGGTTATCCATGGGCTCTTAGGTACTTGCTCTCATGTTTTCAAAAATGTTTGTTTTTTAAAATGTGTGTGGGTTTTGAAAAAAGTTTCGTTTGAAAGATTTCTAAGTGACTCTTGTATCTGTTCTCAAGAGTGTATGGAAAATTTGTTTTGAAAACTTTTGAAAGTGTTAGTGTGAAAAGATGTTTTATTTGTTTTTTGAAGAGAGCAAGTACCCATGAGTCATCTACCTACCCTAAGGAATTAGGCTGTGTAAGAGTCCTTAAGATAGTGCCATCCCACCATTGAGAGGTAGGTAGCACCATCGTTTGAGTTATTCGGGTCAATTCGATTATTAGGGACAATATGGTCACCAAAGCAATAGTAGGACACCTTAGAAGTAACCCTAATGTCCTAGATCCTTTTTTATCCGAGGCAACCGTTTCGAGGCGACTGGATCTTTAGACAGGAGGGCGACCTCTAAGACACCCTATACTTAATGACCACGTCGAGGTAACGAGTGAGGCGTACCCTAGGAGTGGCATGTGCATGTGTGTTCAATTCAATTTATGTTTATCTTTGATCATGCAATTGTGAACTACGAGTTGTTTTTAATTTGTCATTCAGTCTTTCATGCATGTTAACAGTTAAGAGTGCGGAAAATTAAAGTGCGGAAATGTAAATTCTACGCTATTACAAGGCGCGGGTCTATACATCACCAAAAACAAAAGACCCGTTTTGGAAAATGCGAAAATAAAAGAAAGCGGTAAATCCTAATTACTATTATATCCATTGAGCAGATACATAAATAATCAAAATAAAAATAATACGGAAAGAAATTTAAATTGGAACGTCCTAGGGTTTTTGACCCTTTTGAGAAAATATGAGTTTTTTGGTCCTTTGCATTTAATTAAAATTAACCCTAGTTTACTAATTAATTAATTAATTAAAAAGAAAAATGTTTTTTATGTTTTTTGTATTTAATGAAAAATAAAAGGAAAAGGAATTTAAAAGTCAAAAGAAAACCTTAATTCTAAATTATTTTACTTATTATAAAAAAAATGTCAAAGTTAACCTAATTAACTAAATCAATTAATTTACATTTTCAGGTACAAAAAAAATAATAATTAATAAATAATAATAATAAGAAAATGTGAATGAAAATTGTCAAACCCTAATTCTACATGATTTTTATTTATTGAGAAGAAAAAAAAGGTTGAAATTAAACATAATTTAAACTAATTAATTAGTTAGTATTTTATTTACAAAATAAATTAATAAATAAATAAAAATAATAATAATTAATAAAAAATATTCACATGTTATATTCTATGAATTTTAAACAATATTAATTTGTTAGTTAATTAAAAGAATTAAAAAGGAAAATAAAATAAACATAGCAAACTAGGGGGGTGAAGGCCCAGAATGGAGGTATGCTAGCAAATTCAAGCCCATGAAGCTTTCAACCATGTTTGACTTTCTGGATGGTCTAGTGCGCTTGTTGACTGGGAACACCATAGTCAACATCTCGTGGCCATCAGATCAATGATTGAGGACACATGGCGCCTGGGATGTGTGAGTCCATGGTGGAATTCTCTTGGAAATCTGCACAAGAACATGTTGAAAAAAATATTATGGAATTTTGGGTGGACCTGGGAATCGAACCCAGGTCCCAAGGTTTATTGCACGCGCTTCCTACCACTCAGCCACTTGTTTGCATCTGTTAATAAGATAAGCACTAAATATAATATATCAAATCAATTACATATGCTGGAAACGAAGTAAATTGCGCGCGTATTTTAAACCGTCCAACCATATGCGTACACGTCTTCACCTCCTTCGCCTGGCCTGTAAAAATATCAAACAGATAGCGGGGGTTTTAAACCCCCACAAAGCAAAACTACAGAAAATAACGATTAGGGCTACAGGTAACATAAAAAGGGCGCGATGATTGGGTTGAATTCGTCTGGCCTTGACGAATTCAACCATGTACGTTTCAATGTCCAATTTTTCTATATATGGAAAGCCCTAAAATTCAAGCTTCGAAACCCTAAAGTTCTTCAATGGTGGTTTTTGATTCAAGACGTTTCAATGCAATTAATCTATACCAAAAGCTTCAGAATGATGTTAGCAATGCAAATCAATAATCAAAACATGTTAATGAGGCATAAAAATTGAATTTCGATTATGGAAAAGTTTGTTCAAACCGTGATTCTGTTTGGCAGTTTCCTTGAGTGTTAGAGCTCGTTCTTGGTTGCAATAGGTTCCTGGGAATGTCAGCAACGTGATTGAATCAAGAAAAGGGTGTGAATTATCCTGCAAGTGAGAATTCAGTTTTCAAATATTTCTTGAACTTTTGGAATTTGGTTATGGGGTTTCACAGCAGCTTGCACGTTCTTATGAATAGGGTTAGGTTTCTTGCATATATGGGAAGGGAATTAGGTCAACTTTAGGCCCAAAAATCCATTGCATTCATGTTTCATTATGTGATTGCCAATCAAATCTTTTTTAACCTTTTTCTTTGATAAAACTTTGCCAATCATGGAGATTTTGATGTCCTTGATGTGTACACGAATTGCCAGCTTGCCCTAAGTGTATTTGCATCACAAAAAGATTTAAAACCATATCTTTTGAATTTTCCTACAATTAAATTAATTAAATGAATTATTAATCAATTAAAAATCCAAATAATTAATAAAAATAAGAAAATAATTCAAATTAATCTTAATGGGTTGTGCATAAGCCTTGGGTAAAGATTCAAGAAAGAATTTGAGGCCCATTAGCAAAAAATGAAGTGTTTTGGGCAAAGTTGACTTTTGCAAATTCCCAACTTCTCCAATGCATATCTTGCTCAATTTTGAAGCTATGAACATGTTCTTGGACATTTTGGAAAGGTATTGAAGTCCTCTAACCAATGCCTTTGGTCCCATGTCATTTTGATTCACCAACCTCAAGTTATGGTCTTTGACTTAAAGTGCCTTTTTGTTGACTTTTGAAAATGACCTATAATGTAGAAATTGATAACTTTTTGTGAGAGAATTTCTTGGACTTGGAGTGTGAAGATGAGTTGTAGTAAATGTCATCCCCTTAAAAATGAGCATTGGATGGGATTTTTCTGATGAAACATGAAAAAGTTATGCCTTGGTCAAGTTACAGTTGACTTTTCAACTGTCCAAAAATAGCAACTTTTTGCATCTTTATGATTTTTGAGCCATGCTTGTGGAATCATGATCAAGACTTGATCAAATGATGATTGTGGCTTCAAAATAAGATGTTGACCAAAAATTTTGACTTTTGACTGCCAAATGACCATTTTGCCCCTGCAATTGACTGTGAAGCAATTAGGGCTTTTGACTATGCAATTTGATGCTATGAGCCTTGAAATTTGACATGTAGATGCTTGACAATGTATATAGGCATATGGGACTTGATTGGAACCTTTAAAACCTCAACTTCCTTGCAAGAACCAAAACCCTAATTTTGACTGTGTCAGGAGGCAATTGGACTGTGCAACCCTTGAGAGATTTTGAACCATTTGGAGATTGATCTTGACAAATCTTGAAGAATATGGGAGGGCAAATTTTGGAGTGCAACATTAGGACTTCGAAGAGGTCCCTCAGACTTTGGCATCAACTGAAGTTACTACCAACAAACCTCTGATGAAGATGGCTTCTCTCAAGGATGCTAGGGCTGCAATTGAAGAAGATGGATGTACCAATTGGGGTCAGCTCCCTGATTTCACTAACAAAACTGATAAATTTTGTTTGGGCTTTACTACAGGGGCTCAAAGGGCTGTTAGGCACGCACGGATTGGAAGACCTCCTCTACACCTCAGCAATCGGTGAGTTAACGCAATTGAAGACAGTGAGGAAGATTCAGACATCGACAACTAGATCTACCCAACAACCAACGGTGGACTGAACAACTGGACGGCGAAGGACTTCATACTTGTTTCTTTTATTCCATAGTAATTGACTTTTGTTTTAAGATTTGTAATAAACAGTTTGAAACTTTATGTCACGGTGCCTTTCCCGAGGCACCTTGGCTTTGCTTGTGAGGGCATATTATTTGGAATTTCATATATCAGTAATAAAGCATTGGACGTTTCTTACATTACAAATTTTGCGCTCTTTGTTTTTCTTTTCTGTTTCCCACTTTATTAAAACAGCTATTCGCTTACACACACTCACGTATCATACTGCATATCCATATCCGCTTTGGATCCCATTGATAACGACTCTGCTACTGCCAGTTATGACTTCAAAAATTTGATTAACCAAGCTGAGGATGATTATGAGGTTCCTGGAGAACTTGCTAGACTGTTACAGCAGGAAGAAAGGGTCATACAACCTCATGAAAAGCCAGTTGAGTCAGTGAATTTGGGTACAGAGGAAGACAAGAAAGAGGTTAAAATAGGTGCGAATCTGAAGCCTAGTGTCAAACAACGGCTAATAAAGATGCTACACAACTATGTTGAGATCTTCGTCGGGTCCTATGAAAACATGCCGGTTTTGGATACTGATATTGTGGTACATTGCATGCCGACTAAAGAAGACTGCCCGCCGGTAAAGCAGAAGGTCCATCGTATGCACCCTGAAATGTCATAGAAAATCAAGGCAGAGGTCATGAAACAGTTCGACGCAGGATTCTTAGCTGTCACTTCTTATCCGCAGTGGGTTGCCAACGTCGTTCCGGTACCTAAGAAGGACGGTAAGATACGGATGTGTATGGACTATAGATATATGAACAGGGCAAACCCCAAGGATGACTTCCCACTTCCTCACATCAATGTTTTGGTCGACAATACCGCATAGCACAATATCTTCTCCTTCATGGATGGTTTTTCTGGCTACAACCAGATCAAGATGGCTCCTGAGGACATGGAGAAGACAACTTTCGTTACACAGTGGGGCACCTTCTGTTAGAAGGTAATGCCTTTTGGGTTGAAGAATGTTGGGGCAACTTATCAGCACGCCATGGTCTCTTTGTTCCACGATATGATTCATCACAAAATCGAGGTTTATGTTGATGACATGATAGCCAGGTCCCAGACTGAGGAAGAGCACCTTGATCATCTCCAGAAACTGTTTGACAAGTTGAAGACGTACAAGCTGAGGTTGAATTCGAACAAGTGCACCTTCGGGGTAAGGTCTGGTAAACTTCTGGGTTTTGTTGTCAGTGATAAGGGTATTCAGGTGGACCCTGCAAAAGTAAAGGCCATACAAGAGATGTCGTCTCCCCGCACAGAAAAAGAAGTTAGAGGCTTCTTGGGACGTCTGAATTACATCGCCAGGTTCATTTCACATCTGACTGCTACTTGTGAGCCAATCTTCAAGCTGTTGAAGAAAGATCAAGTGATAAAGTGGAATGATAAGGGCCAGATTGCTTTCGAAAGAATCAAAGAATACCTTCAAGAACCACCAATTTTGATGCCTCTAGTTGAAGGAAGACCTCTGATACTATACTTGATAGTGTTGGACAATTCGATGGGGTGTATGATGGGGCAGCATGACGAGTCTGGTCGAAAAGAGCATGCCATTTATTACCTTAGCAAAAAGTTTACCGACTGTGAGACCTGATACTCATTGCTCGAGAAAACTTACTGCACTTTGGCATGGGCTGCTCACCGGCTGAGACAGTATATGTCGACTCACACTACCTTGTTGATATCAAAGATGGATCTAATAAAGTATATTTTCGAGAAGCCCGCTCTCTCCGGAAGGATAGCAAGATGGCAGATGATCTTGACCGAATACGACATCCAATACATACCCAAAAAGCAATCAAAGGGAGTGTATTGGTGGATCATTTGGCGCATCAAGCCGTGGATGACTACCAGTCCATGAATTTCGAGTTCCCATATGAGAATATCATGTTGGTAACCGGCTGCGAAGAACCTGGACCGGATGAAGGACATGAGGAGGGATCCCGATGGTCTATGTATTTTGATGGAGCCTCGAACGCATTGGGTAATGGCATTGGCGTTGTAATTATATCTCTTGAGGGCCGTCATACTCCGTTCACCGCCCGATTGTGTTTTAACTGCACCAACAACATGGCGGAGTACGAAGCATGTATCATGGGTCTTCGAGCTGCTATTGACCAGAGGATTAAGTTCTTGAGTGTATTTGGAGATTCTGCTATGGTGATAAGTCAGATCAAAGGTGAATGGGATACGAAGCACCCGAATCTTATTCCTTACCGAGAATATGTAGTGACATTGCTCCCACACTTTGAGGAGATAACCTTTGAACACTTCCCAAGAGAGGAGAATCAGTTGGCGGACGCGCTAGCTACCATGTCTTCTATGTTCAAAGTCAGGTGGGACAATGAGGCTCCCCAGATTACCATTGAGAGGTTGGATGAACCCGCACACTACTGTGAGATCGACACCAAGGAGGTAGCAGATAAGCCCCGGTTTCACAAGGTAAAGAGGTATCTTGAGGCTCAGGAATACCCCGCGGGGGCATCTGTTAATGATAAGAAGTTTCTGAGAAGGTTCGCTGCAAAGTTCTTCATCAACAATGGGATTCTCTATAAGCGTAACCATGATTCAACCTTACTGCAGTGTGTAGACAAGAGCGAGGCAGAAAGAATCATGACAGAGTTACATGAAGGTACCTTCGGAACTCATTCCAGTGGACATACTATGGCGAAGAAAATCCTACGGGCAGGATATTGCTGGTCCACTATGGAAGTCGATTGTTATCAACACTCTTAAACCTGTCATAAGTGCCAAGTCTATGCTGATAAGGTGCATGTACCTCTGGTTCCCCTTAATGTTTTGACGGCTCCTTTGCCCTTTGTGATGTGGGCATCGACATGATTGGCGAAATCAGACCTACTGCGTCTAATGGGTATCGTTTCATTCTGGTAGCAATTGATTACTTTACAAAGTGGGTTGAGGCAACTTTGTTTGCTACAATAACCAAGAACGTCGTGGCGCGGTTTATCCGACACAATCTGATCTGTCGGTATGGTGTACCAGAGAGGATTATTACTGACAATAGTACAAATCTCAATAACACCATGATCACCGAGCTCTGCAAATAGTTCAAGATACAACATCATAATTCTTCTCCCTACTAGCCGAAGATGAATGGGGTTGTTGAAGCATCTAACAAGAATATCAAGAAGATTGTGCAGAAGATGACGGTGACATACAAAGACTGGCACGAGATATTACCATTCTCTCTCCATGGGTACTGTACCTCAGCACGGACGTCGACAGGGGAAACACCCTACTCTTTGGTGTATGGCATGGAGGCGGTCCTACCCATCGAAGTCCAGATACCCTCACTCAGGATCATGAAAGATGCGGGTTTGAACGAAGACGACTGGATTCAAACCTGACTTGATTAGCTGAATCTAATCGATGAAAAGAGACTTACTGCTATCTGTCATGGTCAGACGTATCAAAAGTGGATGATCAAGGCTTTTAACAAGAAAGTCAGACGTCAAGAATACCAAGTCGGGGATTTAGTGATCAAACGCATCATTCTACCGCAAGGTGATCCCAGGGGAAAATGGACCCCCACATATGAAGGGCCATTTGTGGTTAAGAACATTTTCTCGGGAGGAGCTATGATTCTAACCACCATGGATGGTGACGACCTTCCTCACCCCGTCAATGCAGACATAGTGAAAAGATACTACACATAATTAAAGACCTGCTAGGTTGACTGGCCTAGGCAGAAATAAGGGCTTCCCG
This sequence comes from Vicia faba, assembly GCA_948472305.1. Lineage (NCBI taxonomy): Eukaryota > Viridiplantae > Streptophyta > Magnoliopsida > Fabales > Fabaceae > Vicia > Vicia faba. The sequence goes on along the minus strand of CATIWC010001813.1, from coordinate 13,669 downwards.
ACGAACCAAAAGGGTTCGAGCAAAAATAAGGGATGAAAATGAAGAAAAAAAACTGTACACTCGGCAAGTCGAAAACCTGAAAGGGGGACTTGGGTAAAAAAGGGTATCCCGGTGGACCGAAAACCCGAAAGGGCGGTCCAGGAAAAAAATAGGGATTGAAGCATAACACTATGTCTCATGGGATCATCTTGCGACTAGACTTCGGCATCGACTATCAAGCTCAGACAGCGCCGATCAATCTAATCCACCTTCAGCCAAGTAGCAAAGTGATGAGACGCTTGAAGATATAAAGGCAATAGCAGAGTTGGAACCCAATGGGATTGTTTCACATAGCTGATTTTCTTTCTTTCACACAAATTGTAATTTCTATCTTTCGGCAGTGTTCTCTTACTGGAACGTCAGCCTCTTTGTACAAATGCCTATTATAGGCCAACCTCAAAAATAAATACAGTTCATGTTCACAAGAAATTCCAAATTGTTTTTCTTTTTCTGTTTTGTTTTGCAAGAACGTCCAATGATTCATTTTTGATATGTGCATTTGAAAATAATTGTTGCTCATAAATATTTACATAAGAAACAAAAGACGACTACTCGTAATTCCAGGAACAGGGACGAACAAGAAATGCCCAAACGTTACAGTCACTCTGCCCATCAGGTATCGGGACAGAGCCAGCTGGAGAACAATGAGTAATGATACATACACTACCCACAGAGTGAAAAGTACCCAAAGACAAGGATGTTAGCTTCCCTGAACATGACATAACTCTCCCTTACTGAAGTTCGCAATCACGAGTGAGTCAGTGAATTTTTCCCAAAGCAAAGTTTATTTCTCTGACCAACAGAATTTATTATCACCAACAACGGTAATTCGTCCCCAACTGAGTGGTTTCTCCAAGTCGGCATATCTATCGACAAAGTATCTCCTCTCCAACAGAGTTATTCCCCGCAGAGTTGTCCTCGGGCAGAGTCTCGTCCGGCAGAATATTTTACCAGCCGAGGGGTAAATCCCCAGCACAATCACCTTTGTTCACTATCACCCAACAGAAGCAGAGGAACTATGGTTTGGTACAACGGCCAAGAATTCCATTTCTCACACTCTCCAAACAATAACCATATATTTGTTTTCTCGAACTCAGTTTATTACATCAGCATTTTATGTTCATACATCATGACATATGCATACAGCACATATAACATAGTCTCATTTATTTTTGAGAAACGTCATCATACAATTCATCTCATGCATCGCACATAACTAACCTTGTATTTCTTTTAGGAAGGACAGTTATTATCAACAATTTTCAGCAAGTCCATGATCAACACTCGAGGCTAAATAGAGTAATCATCGGTGCGACAAAAGCAACCTTACCCAGGTTCCCTCTACAGTTTTACCCAAACTCATATTGAAATAACCCTACCATCCAGGTTCCTTCTCACAACCCTACTACCCCGACTTTCATATCGAAGTAACCCTACTATCCAGGTTCCTTCTCACAACCCTACTATCCAGGCTTCCATATCGGAGTAACCCTACCATCCAGGTTCCTTCTCACAACCCTACTACCCCTACTTTCATATTGAAGTAACCCTACTATCCAGGTTCCTTCTCACAGCCCTACTATCCAGGCTTTCATATCGAAGTAATCCTACTATCCAGGTTCCTTCTCACAACCCTACTATCCAGGCTTTCATATCGAAGTAACCCTACTATCCAGGTTCCTTCTCACAGCCCTAATATCCAGGCTTTCATATCAAAGTAACCCTACTATCCAGGTTCCTTCTCACAGCCCTATTATCCCGGATTTCATTTCGAAGTAACCCTACTATCCAGGTTCCTTCTCACAACCCTACTACCCTGGCTTTCATATCGAAGAAACCCTACTATCCAGGTTCCTTCTTACAACCCTACTATCCAGGCTTTCATATCGAAGTAACCCTACTATCCAGGTTCCTTCTCACAGCCCTACTATTCAGGCTTTCATATCGAAGTAACCCTACTATCTAGGTTCCTTCTCACAGCCCTACTATCCAGGCTTCCATATCGAAGTAACCCTACTATCCAGGTTCCTTCTCACAACCCTACTACCCCGGCTTTCATACCGAAGTAACCCTATTATCCAGGTTCCTTCTCACAGCCCTACTATCCAGGCTTTCATATAGAAGTAACCCTACTATCCAGGTTCCTTCTCATAACCATATTATTCAGGCTTTCATATCTAAGTAACCCTACTATCCAGGTTCCTTCTCACAGCCCTACTTTCCAGGCTTCCATATCAAAGTAACCCTACTATCCAGGTTCCTTCTTACAGCCCAACTATCCAGGCTTCCATATTGAAGTAACCCTACTATCCAGGTTCCTTCTCACAACCCTACTATCCAGGCTTTCATCTCGAAGTAACCCTACTATCCAGGTTCCTTCTCACAGCCCTACTATCCAGGCTTTCATCTCGAAGTAACCCTACTATCCAGGTTCCTTCTCATAACCTTACTATCTAGGTTCTTCCTTTTTAATCCCCAGACAGCAGTCCACAACACTGTAAATCCAGGACCCGATCAAACACAATTGATTCCACACTTTCCCAGTAAGTCGTGGTGTATAGCGGTAGAAATGTTCAAGACTAAGCCATTGGATTGACTAGACTTTATACAAATCAAAATAAAAATCGCCACCGCGCTTTATTGTTTCCAAAGGAATGGGAAAAGAGAGAATAACCCAAAAGAGGGGGAAAGATTCAAGGTAAGGGGGTTGGTTATGCAAAGGGAAGGTATTAGCACCCTAAACATCTACGGTACTCCGCATGAACCTCTTTGTAAAATCTGTATATTTTGGTTATAAAAATGTGTTGTATAGAAATAGATGGTGGAGGTGAGAAGAGAAGTATTTTTCATGATTTTTTCACCCGCCGTAGTTGTGAACCTTTAGTGCCTACGTACCACCTTTCATGCAATAGGGGATCAGGGTACACGTAGTTCCTCTTTTAAAAATTTGAAACACAAGTGTGTTGGTTAATTTTATGAGATAAGACATCATCGTCATTGTCCGTGTGGAAAACATACTTACTACCCACAATCATGAGAAAGGAGAATTTATATCATCTCAAAGTGGAGGATATGGCTTGGATTTTAAAATCAACAATGCCTCACTCAAAACTCAAGTGGAAAATATCTCTCTTCACTACATATTGTAGAAGTATAGTTGTTTGCATCACTACAAGGATTGACAAGAGTCTAATCTTTTGAGAAAAGTTTAAAGATAAAAGCCGAAGTGGCAAAAGGGTTTGAAATGAGATTAATTGACTTTTAGTCTTCTCACAAAAATGTCAAGGTATTATTAAGTTGATTGAAATTTATTCATGAAAATGTTTTGAAAATGCATGGACCTAAGTCTAAGTTTATTATGAAAATGGTTCAAGTTTCAAAATAAGAAGAGTTTTTTTAAAAGGAGGGAGAAGATTTTTGAAATTAAAGAAGATGGGAGGAGATGAAGGGACTATCCTAAAGCATAAGGTAAAAGCTAGGGATAAGAACCATCTAACCAACAAGAAGCCAATACTTGACATTATGAGTCAATATAGAATTCTCATTCTTCGGATTGAAACCAAGCAAGCAAAGATACTAGACCTCTTGAGAGAACCAAACTTCAAGTGTATCAAGTCTTCAAAAAAAATTGGGCAGAGTAACGGTTGTATACGGGTGAATTCCATATTACAAACAAAGTATGTAATCACAATAACCTTCACACAAAACAAACAAACAACCCAATGTCTTGAGGTAAACCTCAAGAACTCCAGACAAAATATCAAATAAAGTCACAAAGTCTCCAAGATAGGCCAAGGTCTCTAATCCTAAGTCCGAGAAGTCTATCACTCCATAATGCAAAGGATAGTAACCATGTAGTCCAAGTATCATTAATATTTTTTATGGTTCATGTTGATTATTAAGTGTCTTTAAAAAGAAAATAAAAGCTCAAGTGAGCAAAATAAAAATGACATAAAAGTAAATGCTCAAGTGAGAAAAATAAAAATGGCATAAGAATAAATGCTCAAGTGAGCAAAATAAAAATGGCATAAAATGTAAATGCTTAAATTAAATGGTACATAAAGCATAAAGTAAAGTCAATTGTTAGTAATTAGTGGTTAGTTGGATGACCATCTTGAAACTTGCATTTGGAACTCATTAGAGGATTGGTAGAACCAAAGCCTCCACACAACAAGTTGCATTTGCTTTTTGTCAAGTATATCATCCATTTTGGGATCCTCAAAAAGTAACATGTAATGATCAACGATGTTTAAGTGATCCGCGTTGACCAAAAGTGTTGTAGATCCATTAGAGGATTGGTAGAACCAAAGCCTCCACACAATGAATCTCAAGGTTATTTGATCAAAGAGATCAAATTAACATACTTAGGCTTGCAATCATAAGTTTGGGCCACAAATGATTATTTATTCGAATCGGGACAAAATTTAGCGCTATGTTAAGCAATCGTAAGTGGACTTATGTAGAAGTCGCGCCTATTTTGAGGCCGGTCAATAGCAATATATGTACTTCATGTTTGGATAAATGATATAGAGATCACCATCCCTTAACATGTAGCACAATTAAAAAAGAAAGGGATAAGATGAATAGGGAGGGGAATGATAAGCTAATTTGGATCACCATTTCAAAATTCTTTCATCTTTAAATTCAACCACTCCTCTAGATGGACTAAAGCACTAAACATATCATTAATCCAAAGCACCAAAAATGAATTAAATAATTCACTCTTAGGTAGATTTGAATTGATGAACATTTATCCAACTTCATCTACATCACAAAGTCCATTGAGTTTAAAGAGAAATTGGACATTTAAAATTGCAATCCAAACCAACAATCAAAAGCAGTGAGTAGAAAAAGCATTTTGGATCAAAGTTGTCCCAAAACAAGGCAAAAAAATGCATTTTGTCCCTGTGTAAATCGATTGCACTACTGTGTAAATCGATTTACACAGTACAGTTTTCAAAAATCTGCACGAAATTGCTTCTGTGCAATCAATTGCACTGTTACTGCAATCGATTGCACGTTGTTACAGACAGCAAAACAACATTTTAAAAGGCCAAATTCTTGTTCAAACTTTCCATCAAATACCTTATGATCATGGATCCAATTGAGCACGAAAATTCCATCAAATTATGAGAAAATAACACCATTGGAATCACAAAATAATGCTCAATGAATCAATCCCAAAGATCACCAAGAGATCACATTATGAAAGATGAATTATCCAACTTACCAAAGGTAGATCTAGATAATTATCAAAACAACTTCAAGAATTGGCTTCAATTCAACCACAAGAATCAATTGATTAAGCTTAGATGTAGATAATTGATAAAGAAAAAGTGTTTAGATGAAGGTTTAGCTCAAAGATTAGTAAGCTTCAATGCAAAGCTTACTACCTTTTTGAAAATGGAGCTTTGAGTGAATTTGGTAGATGGAGAGAATTGAGAGATTTTTTAGCAAGGTAGATTTGGCTATCAAAAGCTTGAAATTTGAATGAAATGAGGGCTCTATTTATAGAGTTTTAGGATTGGGATTAGTGGTAATTTGGTAATTGATTCTTGGAGCCAAAATTTGAATTAATGATAATTCTTTCAAATATTAGAGCCAAAATTTGAATTAATGATAATTCTTCTTAAAAATGAAAGATTGGCACTAAAATTTGAATTAATGATACATCTTTCAAAAATGAAGGAAAATTGGAGCCAAAATTTGACAAGTTTAAAATTGCTGATTTTTTTTCAAATTTTCACGCTGTGCAATCGATTGCACTATAGTGCAAATCGATTTGCACATTGTATTTTTTCAAAAATGGCGCAAAATGCACTATATGCAATCGATTGCACTCTAAGAGCAATCGATTGCATCAGTGAAAAAATGAATTTTTTGTCAATTTTTCCTTTGCAAATAGAGATTTTAGGAAACTAATACCAGAAATCCTTATTTGTCAGATGCTTCGACTTGGTACCTACAAAACACAAATATGCAAAGGCAAAGACAAAATATTTTTTGTATTTTGATTAGAAGTTACTCAACAACATATATACAAAATACACAACCAAGGTGCTTGGAGATTCCTCAAGAGCAAACTTAAAGATATGAGATAGAAAAAGAGGAAGAACCAACCCTAATGTGATCTTGTTATGATCGAGTTGATATGATATGATAGAGGAATCTTAGGGGCAAAAATCGGGGTACAACAGCTGCCCTTATTTAAGTGTTTTCTATCCGGAGATACGAAGGTTAAAAATCTTCATGTCGATGTGATTGAAGATACTTAAATATAAAACAAACCCTAATTTTGTCCCTAAGATGCCATGCAATGCTTATGATTATGAATGCAGATGGACAAATCAAAAGAGACGCAAAGTAACACTGGGGATGCCACAAAAATGAAGAAATAAAGGAGCAACCTCACCAGGAAAATAAGTCACTGGTGTACCAAAAGAATAGAATCAGAGAGGAAGATAACAAGCATCGACGTTCACTGCCGATGGCCTACCAACGTTCAATGAAGGTAGAAAGAGAAAATATCATATCACCACCGTTCACTGATGATGAACTATCAACGTTCACTGAAGATAGCAAAAAGATAATAAACACTAACGTTCACTGCCGATGTACTACCAACGTTCACTGAAGGTAGAGAGAAAATATCATATCACCGTCGTTCACTGATGATGAACTATCAACGTTCACTGAAGATAGCAAAAAGATAACAAACACTGACGTTCACTGTCGATGTACTACCAACGTTCATTGAAGGTAGAAAGAAAATATCATATCACCGCCGTTCACTGACGATGAACTATCAACATTCACTGAAGATAGCAAAAAGATAACAAACACCAACGTTCACTGCCGATGTACTACCAACGTTCACTGAAGGTAGAAAGAGAAAATATCATATCACCGCCGTTCACTGACGATGAACTATCAACGTTCACTGATGATAGCAAAAATATAATAAACATCGATGTTCACTGCCGATGTACTACCAACGTTCACTGAAGGTAGAAAGAGAATATATCATGTCACCGTCGTTCACTGACGATGAACTATCAATGTTCACTGATGATAGCAAAAAGACAACAAACACCAACGTTCACTGTCGATGTACTATCAACGTTCACTGAAGGTAGAAAGAGAATATATCATATCACCATCATTCACTGACGATGAACTATCAACGTTCACTAAAGATAGAAAAAAGATAACAAACACTGACGTTCACTGCCGATGTACTACCAACGTTAACTGAAGGTAGAGAGAAAATATATCATACCACCGCCGTTTACTGACGATGAACTATCAACGTTCACTGATGATAGCAAAAAGATAATAAACACCGACGTTCACTGCCGATGTATTACCAACATTCACTGAAGGTAGAAAGAGAAGATATCATATCACCGTCGTTCACTGACGATGAACTATCAACATTCACTGATGATAGCAAAAAGATAATAAACACCGACGTTCACTGCCGATGTACTACCAACATTCACTGAAGGTAGGAAGAGAAAATATATCATATCACCGCCGTTCACTGATGATGAACTATCAACGTTCACTGATGATAGCAAAAAGATAATAAACACCTACGTTCATTGCCGATGTACTACCAATGTTCACTGAAGGTAGAAAGAGAAGATATCATATCACCGCCGTTCACTGATGATGAACTATCAACGTTCACTGATGATAGCAAAAAGATAATAAACACCTACATTCACTGCCGATGTACTACCAACATTCACTGAAGGTAGAAAGAGAATATATCATATCACTGCTGTTCACTGACGATGAACTATCAACGTTCACTAATGATAGCAAAAAGATAACAAACACCGACGTTCACTGCCGATGTACTACCAACGTTCACTGAAGGTAGAAAGAAAATATCATATCACCGCTGTTCACTAACGATGAACTATCAACGTTCACTGATGATAGCAAAAAGATAATAAACACCGACGTTCACTGCCGATGTACTACCAACATTCACTGAAGGTAGAGAGAAAATATCATATCACTGCCGTTCACTGACGATGAACTATCAACGTTCACTGAAGATAGCAAAAAGATAACAAACACCAACGTTCACTGCCGATGTACTACCAACGTTCACTGAAGGTAGAAAGAGAATATATCATATCACCGCCGTTCACTGACGATTAACTATCAACATTCACTGATGATAGCAAAAAGATAACAAACACTGGCATTCACTGCCGATGTACTACCAACGTTCACTGAAGGTAGAAAGAGAAAATATCAAGTCATCCAAAAATTCTGGCGTTTTACCTAGAACGGGTCTCAACTTCTTCTTTAACCAAGGCATTCTTCCTAGAAAGGGTAATATGTAAGTTGTCTCAAATAAAGAGACTTCCACTTGCAAAGGTTTTACAACGAGTAGTTTATGTGAATTTGAAAGTCTTGCCATCCACTGGCGTAAACTAACGACGGACTGCAAACTAACCACTCATAGAGGAAATAGCCAAAAAAAAGTTACGTCGCCTTGTACAGGGAAGCACGAGTTGCTCAAATAAAGAGACTTGTTGCTTGTTATCATGGAGGATTGCAAAATGACTTTCTGGGGATAGAAATATGGCTTCCTGGGGAAAGAGATATGACTTCCTGGGGAAAGAGATACGACTTCTTGGGGAAATGCCATGATATTCCTACTGAGGAGATAAAGTATTCTCCTGCAAAATAAATGCACCAACCAAAACTTGAAGTTTTCAGAAATCCAAAGTAAAATAATATTGTCATGCAACCACAAATCCAATTCAAAAATAAACTGGAGCAAGACAGACGACGAAAATACATCCTTTGAGAAATAAAATCAAGAGGGAAAACCAAATCCACCTAAGCAAGAAGCGCTGCAGGAGGGTTAGAACATAATGTCAATGAAAAATGATTTATCAATTTTAGCCATGCATGATGTATGTATGAATGTATGAGTGATATCATGAATATGTTGGTAAAAGGATACATGATCAGTACAAACAAACAAAACCGCATCAGGTACTAACAACATTGGGCTAAACTTCAACCAGAAAGATCAATCCAAGAAAGGTAAAAGAAACTGCGGGAACCAAACCTATTGATTGTCCTAACTTCACTGAGGAGAAACATAATCTGGATGTATCCAAATCAAACAGATACCGGGATAGAACATCTTTCTTCCGGTTTCATCGGAGAAACCAGTTTTACAAAAGCAACATGCCTACTGGAGATTGCAAGACCAGTCTCAAATAAAGCAGATTGTCACCGAAACAAACATACCTAACTTGGGAATTCAAACTTACTGTTGTACCCCAAAATTTTCCCTCTCATTTTATCAACATTTTCCATCACCAGGCTCTTGGAACTCAAGATCAAGCTAGGATTTGCTCTACTCGAGACATCTCCTTGCACTGTTGACCTAAAATTAGGGTTTGAGTTTGCACAGGGATGTTTTGACCTACAAAGCCCAAAGTCACTTTCATACTTCATGTTGGACTCATAAGTTTGCCCATGCCAAGTTTCAAGCCTTGAATCAAATTTTTGCCCAGTCAATTGGACAGTTGACCTAGAAATCAGTTGTATTGGGGAAAAAGTCAACTATGACCAATCTACCGTCAAACCTCATGAATTTTGACCCACATCAACATTATAAACTCATATGAACCATTTGATCAAGTTTGGACCACAATTCCACAAGAAATTTGATCAGATCACCAAAAGGGCAAAATGGTCATTTTTAGGGTTTTGATTGTACAAAGGCAATTTTTTACTGTTTAACCTAGCCAATGGCAAATTAAGCTCAACCACGGACTCAAGGACTTAATAACATCATATTGACCTATTCAACAAGTTCAAAAGATCTCAAATGCATGGGATTGACAGATGAATTTTTCAGTCAACTGATCAAAATTTGACTGTACACTGAAAAGTCAAACTTTGACTTTTTGGTCAAAATCAAGTGCCAAGGGTCATTTTTCATCAAGATGTGTCAAAATATGAAACTTGGTCATCAAGAAACCCAAAATTACAAATTAGGGTTTTGAAATTGAAAATTTTCATAACTTAGAAATTTTCTAAGTTATGAAATTTTCTTAATTTTTCCTAACTTTGTCCCATATTTTCACCAAGATGCAAATGGATTCAAACAAAACTTACAACATGAGTGTTGTAGTCCTCCACAAAGTCTACAACTTTTATTCACAAAGTTTTCTCAAAAGAAACTTGGATCTCAAGTTATGATTTTTGGAACAAGGGTCCCTAAAACTTTTAACTTATAGAAATTTTGCCCTAGTTTAGACAGGATTTTGACCCATCTTCTTGGCCATTTTTCACATAGTTCCACTTGGATTATCAAGTTTCATTTCAAAGACGGATTATAGTACATGTTGCAAGCTTTCCAAATTGTCCAATAACTTCTCAAACACCTTTGTGGTTAGGGAGAATCGAATGCTTGAAGTTGGCAAAAACTCACTTTCTAACCATGGCCAATACATGTTCATACAAGTTGCAAAATCTAACCAAACTAGCTTTGTACTTGATTACAGGTCTCTAAACCAATTTACACTCAAAAATTGAATGCAAACACATTGGTTAGAGGCATTGTTCTGATCAAGGGAGCATTATACAATGAATAATTCCATTTTGGGTATAAAGATAACACTTCCATTTTCATAAAGCATAACTTTTGCAAAGTTGTTTCTCTTGAGCCTTGGACCTCTTTCTTTGCAGAAAACAAGTTCCACAAACTTAGGCAAAGGTACAATAAACTTGTGCATGCTTGGAGATGAAGGAAAATTGCGATCAAAAGCGCAGCGGAATTTAAAATTTTCCTTTAGCGATCCTTACGAATGAACATGGTCAGTGATAGAAATATTTACCTCTTGTGGCGATTCAGAGCTTTGATGTTGTGATCACGAGCGTTGATGAAGAACAACGCCTCTACTCAGTCCACACGGACAGATCGTTTCCGGTCACAGTGCTAGCTGATCACGAACGGAAACCTTGAGTGAGAGAGAGAATCAAAAATGAAATTGCATCAAGTGAAATTGCTTCATCACAAGGGATCTATTTATAGAATCACTCGTGTGGGCTACAAGCTAAAAGCCCAATTAAGCTTATGGACATCATACCTTATGATGTACCATATATCAATTATCCACGTGGTACCTTACCACTTTCCGTATTACACTTAAGTGCACCGTACCTTACGGTGTTCCTTATTTATTCTATCTCTCATCAACCTGTCCTTATGTGTGTGACCCTGTAGGTTTTCGCGACGTTGGCAATTATATTAAATCACACATTTAATATAATAAACAGTGAGCGGTATCTAGCAACACATCACTGTTACCCAAGTCACGAAAATGTCATGTGATCTGACCAAACCTTTTTCGTGATAATATTTGTGTTGTACAATTACCCTTTTGCCCTCATGTCTATATTGAACACAAGGAATACACTGTGTCACCCTTGTCCATTTCAATATTGGGCCCTTATACATTTATCTTGTTATGCAGGATGAGAAAATTCCATCTAGGTCACTCATGTCCCTTAGCATGCTTTGTGAAGTACCCATCAACCGTCTTTATAGTCATCCAGTTACGGATGACGTTTGATCAGCAATAAAGTACTTGACTCTACATCTAGGGTCCATAGTGGTTTCAGGTCGAAGGGTGGTATACACCATTATCATCATGAGAATAACTTATGACACTTTGCATAATATTCTATGTAGTATTCTCATAGCGGGTCAATCCAGTATAAATATTACTCCTAATATTCATACCTATGTCAAGACTTGATAACTCCTTATCTATGATCCATGAGATGTGATCATCAATCTATCTTCATAATAATCTTAATGCTTTAATGTTATCCCACTTCACATTAAAGCTTGACTAAGGATACTTTAAGAATAGTGTCTTATGTTTAATGGAATCTCATGATTAAGTCACACTTAACATTTCATTAAACAAATAAAACATTCTAGGGACTTTATTATTTTGGAAAGCAAACATAATAAAGAATTGCCTTTTATTATTAATAAATAATTCGATACAAGTACCAAAAGTATTGGCCTCTAGGGCTTACACCAACAGGAGATAGCCTGTACAGGCCTATCTCATTTCACTTCACACTTTTCTTTCAAAACAAGTCAACTTGCCAAAAGTCCATATCTTACACATCTGATATATTCAACTCTTGCCAACATTTCAAACAAGTTTTGCACATCCCTTGGAGCCAGAAACACGAGCCATTCATCCCTCAAACACCCTTATACACAAAAACCACATTTTCTTGCAAAACAGGGTAGGCCCTGCAGAATCACTTCCATCTTCACATTGCCTCGTGCATTTTGCCCCAAACTTGTTCCAATACCTTCCATTCAACTCACTCAAACTATCCCAAACCTCTATTGCCAACTGTAACTCCATTTACAGTGTTCACCATTTTCGTTTCAAGCTTATGCAGGTTGACTTCTAGAGGTTGATTCATGGACATTCAAGGCAAACTAAGCATTGAGAAAGGTCCAGGGAACATCAAGCAAGCTCAAAAGAACCTCATGCCTCACTGAAAGTTGTTGCATTGTCTAACTCGAGTCCAACTGAAATAGGTTTTTCATCAACTTCTATCTCTCTATTTAGGAACATTTAGCTCTAGGTTTGTGAATAAAAGATGTTGTACTCATTGCCCTGAAACCATACATATGCTCAATTTTCATTTATATTAAGTGTGCTAGGAGAATTTCATCCATGAACATGCTGAAAAAGTTAGGTTAGATTTTAGGGCCAGAGAAATTCTCTCTGGTCTTTGAGAGTTAGGATTAATGCTTTATATGGTTAGATTCGTATTTAAATTCTCTACAAGTTTCATGTTTTGAGTTTTGGCAAAAGGTCACGTTTCCATGAGTTAGCAGTTTGTACAGGGCAAGCGCGCGTTTGTCACAAGGAAGAAGATGAAGTGGAAATGGGTTGGGCCTGTTTTGTTCTTCTTTTTGCACCCATATGCTTGCTTTTCACACCCCGTGACCCAATTTCTTGTATTTTTGTTATTTTTGCATTTTAATTTCATTTCTGACTTTGATATTTTATTTTCAAACATAAAAAATGCTCCAAAAATATTTTTATAATTTTTTACATTTATTTGGCCTTTTATTTTATTTTTTCTAATGTAGAAAACATATTAATTACTTTTTATATATTATTAAGACTTGAAAAATAATGTAAATAATACTTTTATTTTTATTTTTTATTTTTATTCACATTGAAAATATTTTCTTGAATATATTTTATTTTTTTAAATATTTTATTTTATTTTATACATATATATACATACATATATATACATACATATATATACATACATATATATATACATATATATACATATATATATACATATATATATATATATATATATATATATATATATATATATATATATATATATATATATATATATACATATATATATATATATATATATATATATATATATATATATATATATATATATATATATATATATATATATATATATATATATATATATATATATATATATATATATATATATATATATATATATATATATATATATATATATATACATATATATATATACA